>BSQZ01000021.1:4555000-5107500 GCA_033239005.1 Lamellibrachia satsuma | reverse complement strand
GGAATGAATCGGCTTGTCACTTACTGCGTTTTCTGCCCTACGGCCCTGGCTTTAATTGCACCCAACCCCTTGGTTGGCAGTACGAACAAAACAGTTAATTCTTAGATCCCTTCTCCCGAGACCACTCTTTCAACGTTTATCAAACACAACTTTCTATTTTATCGAAGGCACATGTGTCCCAGATATTTCACGAAAATTAAGTAATATCGTGAGTCGATGCATGGAGTATCACATTATGATAAATACAAGGATACCGAATTGTTACTCTCCAAAGTTTGCACAAGTTGAAGTTTAGCGATATTCTTGAAGGTGATATTTTGAAAGACTGTTAACAAGGAAAGTTGTAATAGTTTTAGTGACAGAAAGAGACACAGACAGACAAATACCGCGAATACCACGAATGTGACTTAAAACGGCAATGGCAAGTTTGAGAAATATGCTGTTTAAACAAAAACTTTAATTATTTAAATAAGAATTCTGCTGATGTTGTTGCTATTACACTCCGTGGTTACCATCAATCTACACGAAGAACGTCGACCAGCCCGTTTGAAACAAAGGTGCGTGTGCCTCGTTGTTAACAAGATTATTAATAGCAAGTCTCAAAGCACTTGTTGGAGGGATCAACATATCTGGCCAAAGGCGCGGATGATCGGTAGTTGTCGTCGCTCTGAACAAGTTGATTGTTAACGTCAGATGCCATGGCAGACGTATCTACTACTGCTAATAATAATCATAAACTTCGATAGCGTATATATTCTAGGCTTACAGGCGCAACAAAACAGAAACATTAGGCACTATCATGAATAGGGAGCACAAAAGGCGTCATCAGAACAAGGGATCAACCAAACATTTAAGGTGAAAATGCAATTTGGAGTAAATGTACCTTGAGGGTTTTTTTTACCGGAAGGTAGCTACAGTTTCAGTTGACCTCAAAGTGATGGGGAATTCATTCCAAACCCTAAATGGTTGTCCAGCTAGTTTCACGTGAATGCACAACTACGATTGAATTAAGTCGAGGGCGTCATGGTCAAGAATGTGTACCGGCAGTTGTCAAGGTATCGTCCGCTACAGCTAACATTGAATTGAATGCACAACTACGATCGAATTATGTCGAGGGCGTCACTATGCTTCATGGTCAAGAGAGTGTGTACCGGCAGTTGTCGAGGTATCGTCCGCTACATTGCCAGCTAACATTGGATCTGGTTGATATTAGTGCGTCGGCCTTCCATACAATCCTTCCCCATAAGAACTAGCCCCGTGATCTTGATATAATAACTGTGCATGCACAACGGCTTCAAAGAAAAAACCGAACTGGATTGTTAAACTATTGTCTGCAGACGGCGGAAACAATGGATGTGATTTGCTTTGCACAGCCATTGTGCATAAACAATAGTCCCGTATTACTGCTCACAGTATGACCTGAATACCCCAGCAATACCGTGCAGTGAATTGAGGAGTGTCTGTCCAACGCTAACGAAACTTCGAGCAAATATTGTCGGCAAATATTAAATGATAGCAACGGTTTCTATGCCTATGAAACACTAAATATGAGGGGGATAATTCAGCAGATTACTAAAGGGATTATTTTCAACACCTGAAATGATAGCTACGATAAAAAGAAGAGCAAGTTTAATAAATTATTTTGACAATCGCAGAGGACGTAAATGTATTCTCCTAGTTATTGTTTACGACGGCAGGTGTTCATCCATTACCAGTGAATTGTACTAACTTTTGTACTAACAGCTATTAACCTATTACTGGGAAAAGGGCACAGTTCTTTCAAAATTGAAAATTAGCAATCAATATCATACCCGTACAAACATGTGGTTAACAATATTAAACACCGGGAAAGTAAGAGTACACCAAATTAATGATGGATCTTAGTGTTTAAGATATTGACCACACATTTATTTTTGTCATGCTTAAGAGAGGAAAAAACTATACGGTATGAAATAGCAGTAATAATATGTGTAAAAGTAAATACACAGATAACTAACAAGGGCATTCGCATATAGGCCAATGGCATCCCTTAACTAGGTACGTCCATAATGTACACTGATTATTATGTAGGACAGCGGTATTATGTTTGACTGATGTTTATGATAATAAAACAGACGACCACACGTGACAACATAAAGAGTAAGTATAATGTTAAATAATGAAGATGTACACGTGGTTTAGGTGTCATGTTTCACTCATTTGATACTTGTCGTTGCTGGATGGTCGATCTCACCAAAGTAAACCCTTCATATCACAGTTTCGATGTGTTGTCTATAGAACAGTAAAACAGTAAAATGTTAAATAAGGAAGATGTACACGTGGTTTCGGTTTCAAGTTTCACTCATTTGTCGTTGCTGGATGGTCAATCTCACCACTAGAAACCCTTCATATCATAGTTTCGATTTGTTGTCTATAGAGCAGATTGCTTGTGTTCATCCTATGTCAGAGCAGAATGCTCGTAGGCTTGCAGTGTGTGTTCATTTTGTCCACATTTCATTGTCGTGTTCTTCCTATTTTTCGTTTTTCCTCAACGTATTTTTGGCGAATCCCTTTCGTACTTTGATTTAGTTGTCAGCGTCCCTATCGTTATTCCACAAATGAAGATATAATATACAAGTAGTTTAAGGAATGTCATCTTGGTATTTTTGCTGATATTACGGAGATTAATTCCCCATGGGATTCAGGTTTACCAGATCTGTAATTAAAGTTGTAAAATTAGGTCTGACTAATTTGGTTAAATTTGCATATATTGTGGTAACCTGATGCTCCTACGATGACACAACGCCACTCGTTGTTTGCCACCTATGTTACGACAGTGGTCGTTGTCCCGCACGTGACCTGGACACGACATAACAGTATTACTCAGTAAAAAATTTCCTTTCAAACATGGTACCTTACCTATCGCTAATTGAAGGACCAGTTCCCGCCGATCAAATAGACAATCCACATACTACACCAGTGATATACCAGTTTTACAGAATTTAAACATTTCGGTATTCGGAAGTAATTATAGACTTTGTTCGAGGCTGTGCTCAGAACAATTAATACACTCAACGTTGTAACCATGTATACTCGTAACAAAGTTCAATTACGTACATTGTACTACTGATACACCTCGCTGTAAAAATATAAGATCACTATATACAGCACTTTATTAAAAATTATTTAAACTTTGCACAATAATGTATTAAACCTATTCAGACTTCATAAAACGCAGTACAAAACAATACTCTCCGTCTGGATACTCATCGTTGTCGTCCGGCAATCAGTTCGCTACTGATCAAACCGTGCGTGTTTTATACAAATGGTTCGCTTATCGAGACGCTGCTCTATTATATGCCGCTAGCCAAAATTAATACATTCCGTTGACGAACACAATAGAGAATATCAGCTCATCATACACGCTCACAGTAGGGGGTCAGACCACGGTTACGCTACGTCAGTACGGGATGCAGTCTCATATACAATTAAAGGGGATAAAAACTAGAACCAGCTAAAATGCTTTTTCGGTGTGTACACAAATTATAATATTGTATGTACCACATTCCCACATAAAAATATAACAGAAAACAAATATTTAAAGGTAAAATTGCATGTTTAATGCGTATAACTCACAAAGCACGCGTAACATTCGAAGTTAATGAGATGAGCGATCACGTGGTGTTGTGACGTCACTGATTACATGGGTTTACATTTAGTCAGCGATTTCTATGTACTGCTTCAGCATAGTTTCACTCGCGTTACTATGGCGAGTGGTGGCGATGCCAATTTTCAGTAATAAAAAGTAAAAAGAAACGATTTCGAACCGCCAGCGGCAAGTGATATCGCATAATCGTCTTCGAATTCGGCTCTTTCGGAGCAGCTTAGCGACGGTCTTATTTACTTTCTGACCTATCCGTGAAAACGACCAATTAGAGCCACCAAGCTTCTCCTCATATATCTACAATACACGTGCTCATGTCACGTGGTAAAAAAAAAATTCCGCATAACAAAAATACTAAAAATAATAAATAAACATAAACTCGCCATCGCCTACGCCTAGCTCCATATGGCGAGTTCTAATTAATTTTGATGGTAAATTTTGATAGCTATCTGGAAGTAACAGTATTTGAGGACAAGGTGACAGTTTTACATATACTGTAGCCATATGATGAGAAATTTGGTTATGTCAGAAAGTAAAATATCGTGCTGACAGTGATAATCAGTCCGTTTGCGAGGCCCTCTTGCCTTCGACCCGAGCGACTGCGTCCCGTGTCGCTGACTGCGATCAGACTTCGGGTTCTGGGATACTGTCGGCAAATCATCCTCTTTTGAAATATATTTTAGCATCAGGATATCCCAGGGCTGCCATCTTCCCCGGGTCGCGGTCGAAACACGTTGTTTCGTCGGCTTGATGTTTGCGGCCACTTTTTTAACAAAGTTGGCTGTGTGGAAAACGTAAATGAACTACATGTTACTCTATTATTACAACTGTTTGCATTGCAACCGAATGCCGCACAATAAACAATGTTGACGCTAGCTTCGAAACAACCGCTTTAGCTGTAAACATAGGCGAATTAATGGAAAGTCCTTGTTTCGCTGCGCTTCTATCTCACCAGTGACGTCACATCAACGCTTGCCGATAACCACCGGAAAAATATGCATAATCGAGGAAGGCCGATGTGACAGGGTATTATTTGGAATTATTAATTAATTGAAATGTTCGGTGTCGTGAAAATGGAAATATACTGCAAGATGTAATATAATATGATTTCAAGTAACCATTGTTTTTTATCCCTTTAACAAACTAGTCGATTTTTGTGATTGTATTTAGTAACTATATTGGATGACATGCAAAGGTAGTGGCACCCCTGAAACAAGGGAAGACCCATCTGAGTCAAAGAGCTTCAGACCCATCAGCCTACTGTGCCACACCTACAAGCTGAACCGGTTCGCCCAACACGTTGACGGAAACATTATCCCAGAACAGGCCGGGTTCCGTCCTGGAAATCTTGCGCGGACTAGCTTCTCAACTTGACAGAAAATATCGAAGATTGATTTGAAAAAAGACTAATTACTTCATTGATCTGACACTTCCTCACCAAAATGCTAGAGATGACCGGTGACCTTCATCTTACTTACCTAGTACGCAATATGCTAAAAAAAAGGCGATTTGTCGTGACACTGGATGGAAAAAAGAGTCAATGGCGTAGACAAAGAAACGGATTGCCACAGGGAAGAGTACTGGCGCCAATGATATTCAACATAATTATTATTATACACAAATGACCAACCTATCCACCTTGAAACTTGCAACTTTATCTACGCCAACAACTTGTACATAACACCTCAGGGCAAACACATATTATAAAATAAACCAACAACACACAAACCGATCCATATGAGGAACAGAGATCCTAAGCGCGAACTAAATGTTACATGGATTTTTTATTAAACGACCGCATAAAACAAAAATATATAAATGTTGCAGTTTATTATGCATTTTGAGGTATACGTTTATCTCGACATGATCATGAGCATATTCGAACTGATATAGGTGACATATGTTTTGCCGGAGAAACAGCTCTGTTTACTGAACATGGCATGTTTGAGCGGCACCCAAGTCGATCACTTACATACACAGCAAGTCACTCTTGAAACACTCCTGTTATTTAATATGGTAACTAATATGCCCGTCCTGGCCAACGATCAAATATAAATGTCTGAGTGTGTTGATATCGGCGGCACATCTCCTTTGTCATGGCCGGCGAGGGAGTAAGATGATTAAAGTTTCGCTGGAGCGTGTCTTGCATCTTGACAGCTCCCGACTTGAATGACAGCGGCCGGCTTTGATGATTTGTGCGATTGTGTTCGCCACCAGCGTGACGCCACGACTGTCCACAAAATCATATGGCGAAGCGTTTCGACAACGGCAGTAAATATGCGACCATTTAATAGCTCAGACAACAAAGCTAGTTTCACATATCACCGTCACACCGCCACACAGCACTAGTATCAGTCAGTATTCGGGGTTGCTATGTTTGACAACAAACCGAAGTAGGTCACGCATCCGAACTAGCACGTATAGCAGAACAACAATCATCGTGCTATCCCTGCTTGTTCCTAGGTTATGCTAATTACTCTTCGCTAGTGTAAACTATGTGTTTTAGGAGTTGGTAGATTCGATGGAAAGGGAGATAAATACGAGGTTCAAGTGTTTACGATATTATATTATATTATGTTATGTTATGTTATGTTATGTTATATTATATTATATTATATTATATTATATTATATTATATTATATTATATTATATTATATTATATTATATTATATTATATTATATTATATTATATTATATTATATTATATTATATTATATTATATTATATTATATTATATTATATTATATTATATTATATTATATTATATTATATTATATTATATTATATTATATTATATTAATAATACATTTACTTCTCATGTGTTGTCCATTTTCCATACTTAGTATTATGGTAAATAGATAGCATGCTAAGTTTTTCAATTGCACGCGCGTGTACGCGCTTGTATGAATGATGAATGTATGAACATAGATATGTAATATGTACGTATATAATATATGTACGTATATCATAAACTTTGTATTGTTTATGTGTGCATATGTGTATGCGCAGGCGCGCGTACATACGAGCGTGTGTGTGTTTGGGTACTTGTTCGTGCGTGTGCGTGTGCGTGTGCGTGTGTGTATATGCACGTATATATGTATGTATGTATGCTTCCATGTATGTATGTATGTATGTATGTATGTATGTATGTATGTATGTATGTATGTATGTATGTATGTATGTATGTATGTATGTATGTATGTATGTATGTATGTGTGTATGTGTGTATGTATGTATGTATGTGTGCATGTATGCATGTGTGTATGTGTGTATATGTGCATGTGTGCATGTATGTATGTATGTATGTATGTATGTATGTATGTATGTATGTATGTATGTATGTATGTATGTATGTATGTATGTATGTATGTATGTGTTAATTGAGGTCGGCATACACAGAACCAACGCAAGTCTCTAACAAACGTGTTATTTTGTTTAGCAAAAAGAGAACTGGTAGAGTAAACAAAGGCTAAAATATGTTGCATAGGGTGAATTTGGACGCATGATCAAATAAAAGGTCATTTATATGTTATATTTAGTAGTACAGATCGCTTGGAATGTACTTAAACTATATTTTTAGTTTTATTACTATCCAACGATTAACGAAAACCATGTTTATGAGACGAGACATACCCTGCTTGAAACCAACAAGAACTGTTAGTGTTCCACAGGGTGAGTAATGATGATTGTCAGGTGCGGGAGAGCTAAAGCAATAATTATGGTTGTCACTTAAACGGGAAAACGAATTATTAGTGGTTAAACCGTGGACAACCCTGGTCTGGCCTGCGTCCAAGAGGATAAGTAATATGTTCACACTACACTTGCTGACGACTTCGTATCCAGCAATTGAGGTGGTGGTGGGTTAAGTGATCAAGACCCAATAGGGGTTCTTAAATTATATATGCAGATTACAGCGGCACAAACGGTAGCGTCTAAATTGTGTAAACTCGGGGTGTGAAAACCCCGGGAGGAAGAATTAACGGCGGGCGGTGGCGACTATTAAATTGGACTTGACGTGTATAGTCACGCCGTTCGAGGGGAACTAGGAAAATGTTATCTTTATATGTTGGACTAAAATTTTTGTTACCTGTTTTGTTTAACTAAAACTTCGGCCTTTTCAATTTAAATTCTATTTGTTTTATTTTATTATTTAAACTGACTAGGAATGTCAATGTTGGTTTCGTCGAATTGTACAGTTGTATATTTGGTGATGCCGTGTAACGAACTTCATTGTTTAATAAATGTCTGAGCTACCGCGACGGATGTGGAATATTGCGTTGGGCTACTTCAGTGCAGAACACATAGTGCTTATTTGGTCGAGGTATGCACGAATCTCAATGGAATCGACCTTGCGAGCCTCTTGTGAAAAGGCCCACTGCATAACGAGAAAAAGAATGATGGTATAAATATTACATCATGACCATATCCTACTGGAGAGTGTGGGAATATGTGCATAGGAATATACTTTAATTTGGTAAGACTATGACCCTCGTGGCGCTGGGTTATCTAAAACTAGGGTGTGGTCCATGAAATTAATATGCTGTGTGTTTGACAAGGTTTTCCCAGTAAACCAGTAATTCTTATAGGAGTATCAGCTAAATACCGTGACTTGTGTTTCCATTTAAACAACAAGTGAAATTTTTTTATGAATAATGCCAACTTTGTCATGAAACCCGATATAGAATTTATTTGACTATTTGCTCCAAAAATAAATAGGTTTCGCCGCAATATTTTAATATAAGTGCATTGATGCGCAGCTAAGAAAACCATCGCTATAACTTGTGTCTTAACTGTGAAGACAACTAGTTAAATTATCGAATGTACCAGGTTTTATTGCAGGAGAGCGTAGCTAGTGAACATTGCAGTTGCACAGATCTTGAGTATTACTTGATATCGTTAGTCAATGCTTGGAGTGTAGAAGCGTCACTGTATGAGAGACACAAGGAGACCGAATAACTACTGTTGCCCAACAAGAAAATAAAGAAGGAACTCCAACTGTAAAACTAACATGGTCAGTTGCAATAGTTTTGGCGATAGAAAGAAAAATGCATACGCAAATACCACGAAGACTACGTCGCCCAGCCCGTTTGACAAGGAGACCGTATAACTAGCGCGAAGACTACGTCGCCCAGCCCGTTTGACAAGGAGACCGTATAACTAGCGCGAAGACTACGTCGCCCAGCCCGTTTGACAAGGAGACCGTATAACTAGCGCGAAGACTACGTCGCCCAGCCCGTTTGACAAGGAGACCGTATAACTAGCGCGAAGACTACGTCGCCCAGCCCGTTTGACAAGGAGACCGTATAACTAGCGCGAAGACTACGTCGCCCAGCCCGTTTGACACACTCTACAAATAGCTGCTCACTATACACCGCGCTGTATTAAAAACGTTTTAGACTTTGTACAACAATGTGTTAAACCTATTAAGACTTCATGCAACGCAGGACCAAAAGTTACTCACCGTCTGGATACACATCGTGTCGGTCCGGCAATCCGTTTGCTACTGCTCAGGCCCTGCGTGTTTTACACAAATGGTTCGTTTAACAAGACTTTGAGACGTTGCCCTATTATATGCCGATAGCTAAAATTAATGGCTTGCGAAAATTAATGTCAATATAACATTGCCAGTATTTCAAAAGTATTGCAAATACTGACAATATTTTTGCATTGATTCCAAGGGCATTGCAGTATGTATTACGATTAGTTGATTTTTCCAATTTGTTTTTTAAATTCAAAGTTGTTTTCGCCCTAAGAATCCATAATACCATCAACGTAGATTTGTCGAATATGAAATCAGCACTACTTTCATAATACCTTGTCTTATTATTAATAGTATTATTATTACTACTCAGTGTTATTATATGTACTATGTTATAAAGCAGAACGGTATTGACATTTTGGGGTGGAAATAGCAGTATTGCATTTCAAGTATTTTTTTACAGTAAGATTACATTATAAAGTGGATTTTAAGATGCGCAACAGTTTTGGTAATGACATTTCTGAAACATCGTTAGGTGTAATAACATGTTTTGTAAAAACTGCCAGTTTCACTTCTCCACAATCACACAACACGTTAACAGGGACATCAACATTAAAGTAAACTGTTGTCTTAAACAATAGCAGAAACTGCCGCGTTCAAATCGAAATAAAAGTTGTCAAGCCGGGGTCACACCTGTGGGTACCCATGATAGTATACGGGTTCAAAATAAGGGGTCGAATAACAGTCTAATCTGATCAGAGAACATCAGCTTTCCGTGGAATGAATCGACTTGTCAGTTACTGCGGTAATTTTCTGCCCTACGGCCCTGGCTTTAATTGCACCCCACCCCTTGGTTGGCAGTACGAACAGAAACAGCTAATCCTTAGACCCCTTTTCCCGAGACCACTCTTTCAACGTTTGTCAAACACAACTTTCTCTCTTTTTTAATACGTCCCAGGTTTGTCACGAAAATTAAGTAATATCGTGAGTCGATGCATGGAGTGTAAAAGCGTCACATTATGATAAACACAAGGATACCGAATAAGTACTCTCCAAACAAGTTTGAATCAGTTGAAATGTTTCGATATTCTTGAAGGTGATAGTTTGAAAGACTGTTAACAAGGAAAGTTGTAATAGTTTTAGCTACAGAAAGAGACACAGACAGACAAATACCGCGAATACCACGAATGTGATTAAAAACAGCAATGCCAAGTTTGAGAAATATGCTGTGTAAGCAAAATCTTTAATTATTTAAACAAGAACCCTGCAGAGGTTGTTGCTATTACACTCCGTGGTTACGATCAAGCTACACGAAGAACGTCGACCAGCCTGATTGATACAAAGGTGCGTGTGCCTCGTTGTTAACAAGATTATTAATAGCAATTCTCAAACACTTGGGATGATCAATATATCTGGCCAGAGGCGCGGATGATCGGTAGTTGTCGTCGCTATGAACACGTTGATTGTTATCGTCAGATGGCATGGCAGACTTATCTACTACTACTACTAATAATAATAACAAACTTCGATAGCGCCTATATCCTCAGCTTACAGGCAACGAAACATAATCATTAGGCATTATCATGAATAGGGGAACACAAAAGGCATCATCAGAACAAGAGTCCAACGAAAAATGTAAGGTGAAAATGCAATTTGGAGTAAATGTACCTTGAGGGTTTTTTTTACCGGAAGATAGCTATAGTTTCAGTTGACCTCAAAGTGATGGGGAATTCATTCCAAACCCTAAGTGGTTGTCCAGCAAGTTTCACTTGAATGCACAACTACGATCGAATTATGTCAAGGGCGTCACTATGCTTCATGGTCAAGAGAGTGTGTACCGGCAGTTGTCAAGGTATCGTCCGCTAATTTGCCAGCTAATATTGGATCTGGTTGATATTAGTGCGTCGGCCTTACATACAATCATTCCCCATGAGAACTAGCCACGCGATCTTGAGATAATAACTGTGCATGCACAACGTTTTCAAACGAAAAGCCGAACTGGACTGGATAAACCAATGTCTGTAGACGGCGGAAACGATGCATGCGATTTGCTTTGCACAATCAAAGCCCCGCAATAAATATCATACCTGTGCAAAGATAACAATATAAAAGACGGGAAAATTAAGACCAGACCAAATTAATAGTGGCTCTTAGTGTTGACGATATTGACCACACATTTATTTTTGTCAAGCTTAATGGAGGAAAAAACTAGACGGTAATAAATAGCAGTAGCACACGACAGTGTAGATTGGACATTCAATACTATTCATGGATAATAACTGCGGAAGTACCTGTTGATTGAGTAAATACCAACATTGTCAATATGTGTAAAAGAAAATGCACATAAAACTAACAGGGGCATTCGCATATAGGCCAGTGGCATCCCTTAACTAAGTACGTCCATAATGTACGTTGATAATTATGTAGGACAGCGGTATTAAGATATGGTCTGTAATGCAGAGTAGACTGATGTTTATGATAATAAAACTGACGACCACACGTGATAACACAAAGAGGAAGTATAATGTTAAATAAGGAATATGTACACGTGGTTTAGGTGTCATGTTTCACTCATTTGATACTTGTCGTTGCTGGATGGTCGATCTCACCACTGTAAACCCTTCATATCACAGTTTCGATGTGTTGTGTATAGAACCGATTGCTTGTGTTCATCCTATGTCAGAGCAGAATTCTCATGGGCTTGCAGTGTTTTTTCATTTTGTCCACATTTCATTGTCGTGTTCTTCCTCTTTTTCGTTTTCCCTCAACATGTTTTTTTGTGAATCCCTTTCTTACTTTGATTTAGTTGTCAGCGTCCCTATCTTTCTTCCACAAATGAAGATAGAATATACAAGTAGTTTAAGGAATGTCATCTTGGTATTTTTGCTGATAATAATAATAATAATAATAAGATGAATACATTTTATTTCGTGGCGCTTTACAAGACAATTGTAAGTAGTTTTCTAAAATTGCTAAAATAATAATAATTATAACCATTTCTACAACCAGTATACAGCTACTTTACATGAATAAAATATATGTGTATGCTATATAATTAACACATATAATATTAGGCGGATATAAATATATAAATAATTTTTTTAAGTGCATAATACTAAAACGTAATAAAAATAAATAAATATATAGAAAGTAGAAAAGTAAATTAGTAAAATAAATACAGTAATTAAATAACTATTCTAAAATAAAAAAATTAGTTGCAGCTCATTAGGATTGAGACACAAAATGTAAATACATGTGTGTGTATATATATATATATATATATATATATATATATATATATATATATATACATATATATACATATATATATATATATATATATATATATATATATATATATATATATATATATATATATATACATATATATATATATATATATATATATATATATATATATATATATATATATATATATATATATATATATATATATATATATATATATATATATATATATATATAACTTAACTAATGTATAAGTAGTTACACTATAACAAATAAACGTACATAATTTGATAATTATAACATAACTATATTAATGCAGGAACTAGAATGAAGAACTTAGAAAGAGAGTTTATAAAAGTGAGTCTTTAGGCGTGCCTTGAAAGTGGAGAGAGTGTCTGACATTTTAATGTCAATTGGCAGAGTATTCCGCAGAGTCGCCGCAGCGACTGAAAACGAACAGTCTCCAGCTTTGACGTGAATCCGCTGAACAGGTAACATGTTATTGTTAGCAGAGCGCAAGACTCTTGTTGGTGTATACGGGCTTACGAGATCACATAGGTATTTCGGCGCATCACCATGCACAACTCTATATGTAAACACTAAGAGCTTAAACTCGATTCTGCGCGCTACAGGGAGCCAGTGAAGAAAGCACAAAAGAGGCGTGGCGCTATCGCTTCGTGGCCAGCGTAAGATTAACGTCGCAGCTGAATTGTGCATCCTCTGCAGGCGAGCAATGTTGTTAACACAAGTACCATATAGAAGAGAATTGCAGTAGTCAAGCCGTGACGTAATAATGGCATTGACCACACGTTCCTTTGTTGTCATTGGAAGATAACGGCTCATCCGGTTAATGCGGCGGAGATGGAACGAACACACACTGACGATGTTTGACACTTGCTTCTTAAGATCGAGGTGTCGATCCATGACGACACCAAGGTTACGAACAGATCGTGACGCAATAATTGTGACATCACCTACGCGTATTACACTGCTGTCAACGAGCGCAGCTGCAGTCCTGGGTACCACAGGGAGATATTCCGTTTTATTGTCATTCATGCACATACAGTTTGATGTCATCTGTCTTCCATACGTCGTAGCGTAGTAGCCAAAGCTGTCGCGGTTAGGTCAAAGTGACAATACAATTGCAGATCATCAGCGTGATGATGAAACGAAAGTCCATGTGCTCTGATTATATCGCCGATGGGTTGGACGCTGTGTTCGATGAAGCATCACGAATGACTACTCGCTGGGTCCGATTCTGCAGACCAGCCAAGCGCCTTGTCAACAATGCCATAACGCAAGCGTAGCCGCTGAATAATTTTCTTGTGGTTGATTGTATCAAAGGCGGCACTAAAGTCGACGAGCACAAGTGCTGTACCTTGTCTGTTTTTTATCGCGACTTTCATTTGTAACACATAACTGGCATTTGTAACACATAACAATTGTTTAGTGGGAAGGGGATCAAGCGAGCACCTCTTATCTGTGTTGGCGAGAATAGACGCTATCTCGGCTGTATTAGTAGGCTCGAACACTTCGAGAGAGTAACTAAAACGAGGTGTCTCTTCCACTGAATGATCTACGGCAGTGTGGCAATGCAAGCTATTAAGCAGCTTCTCAATCCTCTCTTGGAAGTAACGTGAAAATATATTACAACTTTCCTTCGTTGAATTGAATTCGGTAAGTTGCATTTGACGGACTTCAAGCGATCGCAGAATGCGAAACATACTTTTGTTGTCAACGTATTCTAAACGTTCTTGGAAATATCCCATTTTTCTTTCCATTATCAAGGCAGAACACTCATGACGTGAATTAACATACAACTGACGATATATTACGGAGATTAATTCCCTATGGGATTCAGGTTTACCAGAACAGTAATTAAAGTTGTAAAATTAAGTCTGACTAATTTGGTTAAATTCGCATATATTGTGGTAACCTGATGCTGCTACGATGATACAACGCCACTCGTTGTTTGCCACCTTTGTTACGACATTGGTCGTTGCCACGTACGTGACCAGGACATGATATAACACTATTACTTAGTACAAATTTTCCGCTCTAACATAGTACCTTACCTATCGCTAGTTGAAGGACCAGTTCCCTCCGATCAAACAGACAATACACATACCACACCAGTGATATACCAGTTTTACAGAATTTCAAAATGTTGGCATTCGGAACTAATCATAGACTTTGTTAGAGGCTGTGCTCAGAACAATTAATACACTCAACGTAAACAGTGTTCAATTGCGTACCATATACTACTGATAAACCTTGCTGTACAAATATACAATCACTATATACATCACTGTATTTAACATGAATTAGACTTTGTACAACAATGTATTAAAACTATTCAGGTCATTGACACAGCGGTGGGGCGCACTACATTCGGCACCACAGCCGGGAGTAGTTTTAAATCCACCATACACATACCGACTTTTAGTCACCAACAGTTTATCAGCCATTTTATGCACCACTGCATTCACCAAATATCAACTTCGACACCAGAACCCTAGGGCCAAATTATTAACCACAAACAAACACAGTATTATAACTACTAAGTGTAATTATTTATATACAACATGAAATATTTACAACATTTTCATTAATCTGGTTAACAGAACACGTGTTATATTCAACAAAGCAATTTTATCAAACATTTGAAAAAAAAATTCTAAATCGTGGTTAATAATGTTTCCTTAAGAATAGGAGAATTATTTTAGCAAACTACGCGTTCAATGTCTCCTACGTATGCTACACAGCATGCGTAACGCCTCATAAGTTTGCGACGCCAACCCCTGAAGCGTAACTCAGTTAGTGGACCATAGGCGCAGCTACACATAAAGGCAACGTAACCAAGATGGCGGTTGTCCTGCAAGTTTCATGTGAATGCACAACTAAGATCTAAATATGTCGATGGCGTCACTATGCTTAATGGCAAAGAGAGTGTGTACCGGCAATTGTTAAGGTATAGTCTGTCACATTGTCAACTACCAGTCATGAGAAGTCAAGATTTAACAAGATTCAACAAGATTGCCATCCCAAACAACAAATTCCAGATGGCAAGTGGACAAGGAAGCCATTTGCTTTTCGAGAGTCCAACAATTATATCATCTATGTGTAGCCCGCCCTTATCAAATATATGTCAATTCTATTTTTAAACATATTCACACTACTAGCATTAACACAATCATTTGGCAGTTTGTTCCATACATTTATCACCCTCTGTGAGAAAGAGTACTTTCTCATGTCCAACCTACACTGCTCCTTAACTAATGCTGCTTCGTGTCCTCTGGTTCTACTGCCTTCTTTAAGTGTCAATAACATATTCCTATCAACATCCTCTTAACCATTCACTATTTTAAACACTTATATTTGGTCTCCTCTTAGTCTCCTGGTCTCTAGTGTTGTGACGCGTTGAGCAGTTACGTGCCACTGATGACGCAGTTGATTTTGTATCCTTACTAAGCTACCACGGATAATTGAATTGAATAGTTGAAAACATTGGATCTCGCTGATATTAATGCGTCGGCCTTCAAAACAAGTATTTCCCATGATAATTAGCCACGCGATCTAGAGACAATGACTGTATGAAAACCGGTTTCAACAGCAAAGCCAGAATAGACTAGATAAACCACTGTCTGCAGGGGCGGAAACAACGCATGCGGTTCGCTTAGCACAACCAGTGTGCCTAGACAATGGGCCAACACGCCGATTTCCGAAGGCCTACTGCTCACACTATGACCTGAATACTGCAGCTATGTTGTGTAATAAACTGAGGAGTGCCTGTCGAACGCGAAATTTCAAGCAAATATTGTCGGTTAATACTATACTGATTGTAATGGTTCCTATGTCTATGACACCTCTACACTCAATCTGAGGAGGATAATTCACCAGATTACTTTTGTAGTCATATGTAGCTCATGAAATGGTAACCAAGAAAATAAAGAAGATGGAGGATAAAAAATAGTTCTACGGGGGACAGCGCTTTATACACTGCAAACTATATATTAATTGACAAGTAGTCATGTTCATAATGTATAGCGGTTTAAAACACAGAACGAAATATGTCCAGTTGTTCTGAAACAGCTAAGGTAACAAAATATCGCTCTCTCATAACACCTAATGTGGAATAGGCAACGCGTCATTCTTCCGGGACCCCATAGCGACAACATTTCACAAAGAACGCAGCAAGTTTTACTGATAGCAACTATAAACGCACACTCCGAACTGAAATCAATGTCATATCAGAACTCAACTGGTCATCACATAGGACGGATGCTGCCACACTTTCTTTACTAGTTTCTAAATGAAAAACGAATGACAGGGTATAGATGTCTACCATTTTAACCCATGCTTAAATGCTCAGAAGAAGCTGACGATCAGCACGTTCAAAGTGTGCTACTATCTGCCTAGTTGTATGCCTGTTTAATCATGTAGGCTTTCTTAAACGGAAACAAGAGCTATGGTTTTCGGTCTATGCATCTATAAGAACTATCAGAATTAAGAATATAATGTTAGTGGTTTACTAGGAAAAAAATTTGATGAACACATAACATCTTAATTTCATGGGCCGCGAGATTTTGTTAGATGACCCTACGTCACCAGGGTGGTATTCTGGCTTCCTGTGACAACTTTCTCGACATTCAGGTAAGATCGGAACTCTTAAGACATATCTGCTGTTCATCCTTGCTGTTTCAGGGCGGCGTGACAGTGCGCTTCGGCAAGGAGAAGAAGACCGCGCTGCATAAGGTGAAAGAGACAACAAAAAGTAAAACATCACGGCAGCTGGAGAAAGGTTCTTGATCACGCTGTACGGAGGGCACCAGAGGACTATGAGATGTAAGCTCTACGTGAGAGTCGTCAGGAAGAATAAACTGTCTTCGGAATTCATGCTGGGGACACTGCCTCTGACTACTGCGGCTATCCGCAGCGTTCCTTCTGCACCTATCACACTGTGCAGGGCTGGGTCTTGTAGCAAGCGATAGCCACTCCCTACCAGAGCCCCAGACGAGCTCCTCAGCGTGGTTCTGGTGGGTGTAAAGGCCGTTGTGGGAAGGCTTGTGGATGCACAAAGACGGGGCTGTACTGCACTGCCCTCTGTTCGTCTTGTAGTGGACAATTGTCTTCCAACAGATTCACACAGGATGTTTCTGCGAAAGCCTAGACACGGCGGGGTCGATGGCAAAGCTTTATGCAACTGGCGTTTATTACGCAGTAGTGCGAGTGTATTGATGGCATATCATCTTGTTGAGGCAGGTTTTCTATATCAAAATGTCACATTGAATTGCATGTTATGCGTCAGTAGTCGACGATTGAAATTTAATATGTTATTCGCCTTTTCTTTAAATTTACCCTGATTGGAGTAAGAATGCAATACAAGCATATTATCTTGACCATTTATGTCTTAGTGGTGTTAGTTGGATAGAGCATGGTGAAAAGCCTGCCCTAGACACCAACATTTGCCCTCTAGCATAAGTGGTTCAGAAGTTATGTAGTTAATCAGAGGGTTACAGCCCTCTTGGGTGCAATCTTGAATTCTGCGTTTAGCTCAAGGTGGATTCATAGGGATTTTTAGTATGTCACTTTAGACCATATCAGGGATCTGTGGTGCAAAAATAAGCTTTTTGTATTGAACTTTTAGGTTTGTCCTAACAATCTTGGACCACTTAACAAATTAAGCGTCCAATGTCTCCTACCTATGCTACACAGCATGCATAACTTCAGTCTGCGACACGAACCCCTGTGGCACAACTCAGTTCCTAGACACTACGCGCAGCTACACGGAAAGGAAACGTTTCGAATATGGCGGTTGTCCTGCAAGCTTCATGTGAATGCACAACTACGATCGAATTACGTCGATGACGCCACTGTTCTTCGTCGCCAAGAGAGTTCGTACCAGCAGTTGTCAATTTGGCGTCTATCCCATTGCCAGCTACCTGTCATGACAGGTCGTGACGTGTTGTGGAGTTACGTGCCACTGGTGACGCAGCTGCTTTTATGTCTTTGTTGCCATCATAACTACGACGGACAATTGAATTGAATAGTTGAAAACATTGGATCTCACTGATATTAGTGCGTCAGTCCTCCATTCAACATACAAATATTTCCCGTGCGAAATAGCCAAGCGATCTAGAGACAATCAATGTTTGCGCAACGGTTTCAATGGCAAATCCGGGTTAAACTAGAAAAAACACTGTCTGCAGGGGCAGGAACAACGGATGCGGTTCGCTTAGCACAGCCAGTGTGCCTAGTCAATAATTCCACACGCCGATTTCCGACGGCCTACTGCTCACACTATGACCTGAATACCGCAGCTACATTTTGCAGTGGACTGAGCAG
Organism: Lamellibrachia satsuma; assembly: GCA_033239005.1. NCBI lineage: Eukaryota > Metazoa > Annelida > Polychaeta > Sabellida > Siboglinidae > Lamellibrachia > Lamellibrachia satsuma. The sequence goes on along the minus strand of BSQZ01000021.1, from coordinate 5,088,783 downwards.
TGCCTGTCAGCTAAATTTCGAAAAAATATTGTCGGCTAATATTAAAATTATAGCTCTTGTTCCTATGTCTATGACACGAGTAACTAAATCTGAGGGGGATAATTCAGCAGATTACTAAGGTAGATATTATGTAACTCCTGAAATGATAACCAAGAAAATAAAGAAGACGGAGGATTAAAAAAATTAATACTAGATACAGCGCTTTATACACTGGAAAGCATTTACTAACTGACAAATAGTTCAGTTTAATATGTATGCATACCTAAATACAGGACAAAATATGTCCACTTGATCTGAAACGGTTATGGTAAAGGTATATTGATATATCATAACATCTAATGTGGAAAACGCTACGCGTCAGTCTTCTACGACCCCATAACAAGATTACACATAAAGGTGATTTGAAGATTTCAAAAGAACGCAGCAAGTTTTATTGAAAGCAACTATAAACGCACAGTATGACCCTTATCAATCTCATATCAGGCCTCAACTGGTTATCACATAGGACGGACGCGGCCACACTGTCTTGACTAATTTCTAAATGAAAAATGACATGATATAGACGTCTAGCATTTTACTCCACCCCGCACATGTCTCGATTAAATGCTCAGTAGAAGCAGACGTTCAGCATGTTCAAGGTGTGTTAATATCTGCCTAGTTGTATGCCCGTTTAGCCATTTAGGCTTTCTTGACGGAAAACAAAACTCATGGTTTTCGGCCTATGCATATATAAGAGTTACTAAGACACAAGTAGTTGTATTTAGCATTGAGAATATCACGTCAGTGGTTTACTACGAAAATATTGTTGAACACAGAGCATCTTAATGTCTTGGGCCGCGCCGTATTGTTAGATAACCAAACGTCACTAGTGTGGTATTCTGGCAATATTCGCTCGCCAAATGAAGATTTATTTGCACATACCTATTCCTACACTTGCCAATAGGATATTGCCATGCTATTTGTACCCAATTCAACATATGTAACACATGTTGGCCTATGTTTACTAAAATAGTCCTCTTTCTGGCAAAATAACACGTCTGCGTTGGTACTGCGTATGCCTATCTCCATTGTATTGCGTCACTTGTAGTCTAGGTTGCGCCGATTTCATTGATATGCCATGCGCTTATGAGTCGCGCTGATTAACATGTCAGCCCTCGGTCAAGTGGAGAAATTACCACAATGTCCCACTTTTCTGAGTAAACCACTGGTGTGATATTTCTGATTTCAGTTGCTCATGATTAGTTTTTATTATCTTTTTAAGTGCATAGCCAGTATAGGAATGACTTTTGTTTCGTTTTAACAAGTGGTTTCCTTGTTCAAATGTCAATAGGCGTTCCGTTGATAGTTTTATAGCCAGTATACGAACGAACCATTCCCATAACGTAACAATGCGACCTACATACTACCATCAAGAAAGAATGAAGCACAATTGCAGCATCACCAAATCAACACAAGAAATGTTCCAAGTTTGACTACCTGACTGACAGGCTGCATGGGTGGTTGTTTGACTTTGACTATCATTTCACTACACCGCCACCCACAGGCATTACCAATGCAGTTCACGTCAGTGCTACGCCCGTGCAACTGAACACCACATAACATCGTTTGTCAGGACACATTCTCCTCTCGAACCAAATATTGTACCTGATGCAAATAGCTGTTCACTATAATATGTATATTATACAGCGCTGCATTAACGACTTAGACTTTGTACGACAATGTATTAAACCTATTTAAACTTTATGCAACACATAACACTTACCGTCTGGATACACATTGTGTCGGTCCGGCAGATTTTAGTTTGCTACTGATCAAACCCTGTGTGTTTTACACAAATGGTTCGCTTATCGACACGTTGATCTATTTTATGCCGCTAGCTAAAATGAATACACTCCCCCGTCGAACACAATAGAGGATGTGAGCTCATTATAGACGCTACTCAGTAGGGGGTCAAACCACGGTTACGCAACGTCCGGCTGTAAAGTAATGCCTAATGTTGTGCCTGAATAAAGTTAACAAATTAACCGATTTCAGTGATTGTATTTAGTAACTATATTCACCCAGCAAGTTTCATACCAGGGATGCCTACACTTCTCGGAGTGTTGCGTATTGCAGTACATTATTGCAACACTCAATCTTGACTACTGCGAATTATTTAAAACATTGTTTGGACATTGGCAATACAACATTGCGAATATTTAAAAAGTATAGCAAATACTCGCAATATTTTTGGATTAATTCCAAGGGTATTGCAGCGCGTATAATGAAAAGTTTATTTTTCCAATTTGGTTAAAAAAACAAATTTCGCCCTATGAATCCATAATACCTTAACGGTAGATGGGTCGTATCAAACGTAATGTCAAATCTGATCAGAACACGGGCCTTGTTGTTGGAATAAATCGTTATTTCTATTAGCATAACGGTTAATAAATATGTTGCCCTACGGTTGTTGCTTTAATTGCACACCGCCCCTTCAAAAAGCAGCACGAGAAAACATAGCTAATTCTTAGACCGCCTTTCCCCAAAAAAATATTCGGTGGTCTCGAGACCGCTCTTTCATCAATTCTAAACCTCACGTTTAGCGGTATCCATACTCCCCAACAGTGGCGCCACCCACTATATCACCACTGCCACAACTTATAAATTCAATAAATTCAAGATGGACAGTTACGGAGTGATGTGAACAAACGGTTGGTTGGGTAACGCGATTGTTGTTTACGACTTGTTTTAATTACTACGTAACATAGTTTCAAACAAAAACGAACGTTATTGTGTTTCTAGATATATTTCCATTGCGAACACTTTCCACAATTGTATACAACTGAAATTGAGATATGTGTCGATAACAATTAAGAGTGTACCAAATGTACAGAATCTGCACATACAATGTAAGTAGTTGCCGTGGTGAAATGGTTATTAGCGCCACTGGTGGGAAGTTTGAGCTTTATTTTGACTCAGCAGTTCGCAAATAATTATACGTCACAGTGTGATGAACGTCACGGACATTAGTTAAATCGTTAGCCCCGGTCACGTCAGCACGGTAATGATTAGGTAATAATATGATGCAGGTGCTACCTAATGGCGAGCGCCATTTTAAAACAGGCTTAACATTTTCATTTCTATAATGTATAGTAAATGTTTATTTAAGACAAAAAAGTCCATAATATATACATAAAATAAAAAATACATGCATGCACGCACGCACGCATACACACACACGCACGCCCGCACGCATGCCCACACACACACACACACACACACACACACACACACACACACACCCACACACACACACACACACACACACACACACACACACACACACACACACACACACACACACACACACACACACACACACACACACACACACACACATGTGCATTAAAACCACATATATAGGCCCGTTTAATGTAGTTTACAGTGATGATTGAGAAAATTACATGTGGGTATTGGTATTTATGATTGTGTCACAGCAAGATGTTTCATGACATAATAATCAGTAGAAAGACACACTATTTAGAAATAATTCACAGTATACACAGTTGTAAAATATATGTCTGTCTCTTGGATGACGTTTGCTATGTACCCCCGTGTTTATTACATTGAACAGTAATATACTCACCAAACCAGTTGTTTGGTCATCAGATTTTATGAGACTTCTTATAAGAAAAATGTATATGTCTAGATATTTAAGATTGCGTCACAGAAAGATTTGTTATGACACATTATTCTGTAGAAAGACACACAGTACAGAAATAATTCAAAATATACACTACTCGCAACAGCTATCAACTTCTCGCTTTGAAAAGGGAACAATTCTTCCAGAATTGAAAACGTGCGAGAAATACAATGTTATAGACCTAGAGATTAAGAGCAGACCAAGTTAAAGATGTTTCCTAGTGTTGAAAATATTGACTATGAACTGTGAAGATTGGATAAAAAATCGATTATTCAAGAGCAATACCAGTTAGGTGGAAATAACTGTTGAATGTGTAAATGCCAACATCAGCATTGAAGAGAAAAGTCCAAATGCAAATGTCCAAATATGTATCGCGAGTTAAGTACGATTCAACACGACGATAATGCGAAAATATAATCCTACGCTAAACTTGTAGGTTTACACAAAAAAACATTGGCGTGGATGACTGCGTTCTGACCCACAAGCGTTCCGACCTACATGTCTACCTGTCGGCATGTCTGCTACCGAACATGGCATGCTTGAAAGGCGCCCACGTCGATCACTTACAGACTCACAAAGTAACTCATCACGTGTTAAAAAACTGTAATTTAATATGGCAGCTAACATGTCCGTCCTGGTCAGTGATCATATGTAAACGTCTGAATGTGTTGATATCGGAGCTACATATCCATTGTCTTTCCCAGCGAGGGAGTAGGTGTAAACCATCAGTGGAGCGTGTGTTGGATCTTTACAGCTCGCGACTTCAATGACAGCGGTGTGCTTTGATGATTTGTGCGATTGTGTGGCGAAGCATTTCGCAATGTAGCAAAATTGCAGCACCACCAAATCAACACAAGACATGCTCCAAGTTTGACTACCTGACTGTCTGGCTGCATGGGTGGTTATTTGACTCTGACTAACGTTTCACATTACGGCCATCCAAAGGCATTTCCAATGGACACCTTTTTTTTCGCTATTAATAATGTTTCCTTGGCGATAGGAGAATTGTCTTCTTCGCTACCCATCGACCATTCCAATCTGACCACAACAATCTGATCGACATCTTAAATGGAGCAGTTGCGGTTATCAATTTTGACAATACTTTTGAAGTTGTAAGAGATGCGGTGGCGAAACTGTTCGGGGTGCCATTCACATACATCAAGATGAAAAGGGGTGACCGGGTTATCAACATAACTGTGCGGGCCCGGGATCATGCCTTACTGTTCGATGCCAGCATGCAACCACTAGTCCCTCTGTACAACATTCGCAGGAACCCAAGTTACCCAAACAACAAGACATGCCTCATCTAAATCACTCAACAATGGTTTGCGGACAAGCTGATTGTCTCAACAGACCTGGATGTTTCAAACCCTGTGCTTGTTTTCAACACCGACTCTGACATTCTGGTAATGCTGGTGAACCAGGACAGTGGCAAACATGGGGTGTGTACAATGGGCTTCCTGTGTCTCTCTTGACATCCAAGGGAAGATAGGAGCTCTTAAGACATACCTGCTGTTCAACCGTGCTGTTTTTGGGCGTGACAGTGTGTCAGTGCTCTTGGGCAAGAAAAAGAAGACCGCGCTGCATAAGGTGAAAGAGACAACACAAAGTAAAACGTCGCTGCAGCTGGAGAAAGGTTCTTGATCACACTGTACGGAGGGCACCAGGGGACTATGAAATATAAGCTCTACGTCAGAGCCGTCACGAAGAATAAACTGCCTTCGGAATTCATTCTGGGGACTCTGCCTCTGACTACTGCGGGCTGTCCGGCAGCATTCCTTCTGCACATACCACACTGTGCAGCAATGGAGTGGAAATACCCGGCCTCCCATTGGCAGGGGCTGGTTGCAAGAGATGGACAACTGGGTCCTGTAGCAAGTGATAGCCCCCCCCCCGCCGAGTCCCAGCAAGCACCTCTGCATGGTTCTGGTGGGTGTAAAGGCCGTTGTGGGAAGGCTTGTGGATGCACAAAGACGGGGCTGCACTGCACTGCCCTCTATTCATCCTGCAGTGGACAATTGTCTTCCAACAGATTCACACAGGATGTTTCTGCGAAAGCCTAGACACGGCGGGGTCGATGGCAAAGCTTTATGCAACTGGTGTTTATTACGCAGTGGTGTGAATGCATTGATAGCATATATAATATATAATATAATATAATATAACAATATAATACAATACATGCATATTATATTAACCATTTATGTCTTAGTGGTGTTAGTTGGATAGAGCATGGTGGAAAACCCTGCCCTATACACCAACATTTGCCCTCTAGCATAAGTGGTTCAGAAGTTATGTAGTTAATCAGAGGGTTACAGCCCTCTTGGGTGCAATCTTGAATTGTGCGATTAACTCAAGGTGGATTCATAGGGATTTTTAGTATGTTACTGTAGACCATATCAGGGACCTGTGGTGCAAAAATAAGCTTTTTGTATTGAACTTTTAGGTTTGGCCTAACACTCGCTGACTACTTAACACATTAAGCGTCCAATGTCTCCTACTTATGCTACACAGCATGCATAACGTTAACCTGCGACACGAACCCCTGTGGCACAACTCAGTTCCTAGACACTACGCGCAGCTACACGAAAAGGCAACGTATCGAATATGGCGTTTGTCCTGCAAGTTTCACGTGAATGCACAACTACGATCGAATTACGTCGATGACGCCACTATGCTTCGTCGCCAAGAGAGCTTGTACCTGCAGATAGTGTCATAGTCAAGGTAGCGTTTATGTCATAGCCAGCTACCTGTCATGAAAGGTCGTTTCGCGTTGTGGGGTTACGTGTCACTGGTGACGCGGTTGCCTTTGTATCTTTGTTACCATCAAAACTACCATGGAACATAGAATTGAATAGTGCGTCAGTCCTCCAATCAAATATTCCCCGTGCGAACTAGCCACGCGATCTTGCGTAACGGTTTCAATAGCAAATCCGGATTAGACTAGACAAACACTGTCTGCGGGGGGCAGAAACAACGGACGTGGTTCGCGTAGCACAGCCAGTGTGCCTAGGCAGTGGTCTACTGTTCATACTATTACATGAATGCCGCAGCTACATTTTGCGGTGAATTGAGGAGTGCCTGTCAGCTAAACTTAGAACAAATATTGTCGGCTAATATTAAAATGATAGCACTGGTTCCAATGCCTATGACACGTGTAACTAAATCTGAGGGGGATAATTCAACAGATTACTTCGGTAGACATATGCAGCTCCTGAAATGATAGACAAGAAAATAATCTACCGGAAACAGCGCTTTATATACTATAAAGCATTTCCTAACTGACAAATAGTTCAGGTTCATATGTATGTTTAGCTAAATACAGGACGAAATATGTCCAATTGTTCTGAAACAGTTAAGGTAAAAGTATATTGATTTCTCGTAACACCTAATATGGAAAAGGCTACGCGTCAATCTTCTGCGACTCCATAACAAAATTACACATAAAGGTGATTTGAAGACTTAAAAAAAAACGCTGCAAGTTTTATTGAAAGCAACTATAAACGCACAGTCTGACCATGATCAATCTCATATCAGACCTCTTCTGCCTCGACTAATTTCGAAATGAAAAATGACATGATATAGACGTCTAGCATTTTACTCCACCCCGCACATGTCTCGATTAAATGCTCAGAAGAAGCAGACGTTCAGCATGTTCAAGGTTTGCTACTATCTGCCTAGTTGTAAGCCCGTTTAGCCATTTAGACTTTCTTGACGGGAAACAAAACTCGGCCCATGCATCTATAAGAGTTACTAAGGCATAACTATTTGTATCTAGAATTGAGAATACAATTTACTACGAAAACATAGTTGAACACAGAGCATCTTAATGTCATGGGCCGCGCCGTACTGTTAGATAACCCTATGTCACGAGTGTGATATTCTGGTAATATTCGCTCTCAAAAAGAAAATATATTTGTATATTCATATTCCTTCTCTTGCCAATAGGATATTGCCATGCTATTTGCGTCCAAACTGAGCATATGTAACATATGTTTGCCTATGTTTATTAAAACAGTCCTCTTTGTGGCAAAATAAAACGTTTGTTAGATAGTCTGCGTTGGTTCTTCCTATGCCTAACAACATTGTATTAGGTCACTTGTAGTCTAGGTTACGCCGATTTCATTGATATGCGCATGCGCTTATGAGTCGCGCTGATTAACATGTCAGCCCTCGGTCAGGTGGGGAAATTACCGGAATCTCCTACTTTTAGAACACATTCTGAGTAAACCACTGGTGTGATATTCCTGACTTCAGTTACACATGATTAGTTTTTATTATCTTTTAGGTGCATAACCATGACTTTTGTTTCGTTTTAGCAAGTGTTTTGCTGGTTCAAATGTCAGTAGGCGTTCCGTTGATAGTTTTACAGTCACTATGCCAATGAACCATTCCCATACCATAATAATGCGACCTACTACCATAAAGAAAGAATGAAGCAAAATTGCAGCACCACCAAATCAACACAAGACATGTTCCGAGTTTGACTATCTGACTGACTGGCTGCATGGGTGGTTGTTTGACTTTGAGTGACTATCGTTTCGCTACACCGCCACCCAAAGGCAATACGAAACGCCCGTGCAACTGAACACCACATAACATCGTTTGTCAGGACACATTCTCCTCTCGAACCAGATATTCTACCTGATGCAAATAGCTGTTCACTATACACAGAGCTGCATTAACGACTTAGACTTTGTACGACGATGTAATAAACCTATTCAGAATTTATGTAACACATAACACTCACCGTCTGGATACACATCGTGTCGGTCCGGCAAATTTCAGTTTGCTACTGATCAAGCTCTGCGTGTTCTACACAAATGGTTCGCTTATCGAGACGTTGATCTATTTTATGCCGCTAGCTAAAATGAATACACTCCCCCGTCGAACACAATAGAGGATGTGAGCTCATTATAGACGCCACACAGTAGGGGGTCAAACCACGGTTACGCAACGTCCGGCTGTACAGTAATGCCTAATGTTGTGCCTGAATAAAGTTAACAAATTAACCGATTTCAGTGATTATATTTAGTAACTGTATTCACCCAGCAAGTTTGATACAAGGAATGTGCACACTACTCGGAGTATTGCGTATTGCAGTACATTATTGCAACACTCAATTTTGAGTACTGCGAATTATTTAAAACATTGTTTGGACATTGGCAATGCAACATTGCGAATATTTCAAAAGTATTGCATACACTCGCAATAGTTTTGTATTGTTTCCAAGGGTATTGCAATACGTATAATTAATAGTTTATTTATTAATTTTTTTAAATAACGTTTTTTTTAATCCATAATACTACAAAAGTATATGGGTCGTATCAAACTTAATGTCAAATCTGATCAGAACAGGCTCCTTTTCGTTGGAATAAATCAGCGTGTCAGTTCATACATATTTTGCCGTAGGGTTTTTGCTTTAAACGTAATCCGCCCCTTGATAAGCAACACGAAAAAACACAACTAATTCTTACACCGCCTTTCCACAACAAGCTATTCGGTGGTCCCGAGACAGCTCTTTCATCATTTCTGAAACACACCTTTCCCGCCTTTTTTGTAGGCACATTCATCCCCAGATTTGTCATGAGTGACCCCACCCCGCTCCACCCCACCCCTGTAGTAGCAGGTCGTTGACATAGGCGTTATTTTCACTACATTCGTCACAACAGCCATAAATAACTGTAGTTTGACCCCTCACGTTTATCGGAATCCATACTCCCCAACAGTGGCGCCACCCAGCGTATCACCACTGCCTCAACTTGATTATAAATTTAAGACGGACAGTTACGGAGTGATATGAACAAGCGGTTGGCTGGGCAACGCGATTGTTGTTGACGACTTGTTTCAGTGACTACGTAAAATCGTTTCAAACAAAAAACGAGCGTTATTGTAGCGGTTCATACACCAACTATGAACACTAATTCCAAATCAATCATAGCTGTGGCTGTTTATTTACGTAAAACTGAAGTGCAAAAATAATGTATACATGAAAACAACACAAATGTGTAGAAAACATGAACATTACCAATAAAGGCATAAAATACCCCTTATTACTACTAATTAGAAGTTGAGTCCGGGAAAAAACAATAGCTAGTTAACAAGTCATGTTTTATCAAATGTAATTAATGTTATATATTAATAAAATAGCATACAGTTTGCTGTAGTACATTATACACGCCTTTACCTTGATCCCAGAGTTGTCATCTCCTAATACTTTGTATTTCTCGCGTATAACGCGAGCCGCGCACAAAAACCACGATACTGGCTATACCCTAGCGGAATATCTCTTCCCATTCTCTTTAGCACACATGCATATGCCAGATGGCGCCACCATACAACTGCACTAGCAGTATATACAATTACTAGCACTTACATGGCTCCTCTAAATTTAGTTAACCATTAACTAATTTAACTCACACAAAAAACTTCAACATATGTTAATTATAAGTATGATCACCACACCCGATAAAATGACTCAGTGTCCGAAAACAAATGTCATTATACTAGTTCATGTACTAATTGGGCTCCTCGTCGGCGTTTCCCGGTGCATAGAGAAGCACTAACTTGTGTACTGGACGATCATATGTCGAACTTCCTATCATCACCTTGACTTTGCGAACCAAGCCGTCTTCGCTTGGGTAGATCTGGTTGACTCGCGCCAAAGGCCACTGACAACGCGGGTTGCATTCATCCTTTACCAAGACAATGTCGCCTGTCTTAAGGTTGTGATGCTGCTTGTTCCACTTGAATCTTTCTTGCAGAGCCAGTAAATACTCTGTGCGCCACCTGTTCCAGAATTGGTTGGCTAGGAACTGAACCAGACGCCAACGTTTACGGCAGTACAGATCTTCCTTCATGAAGATCCCGGGCGGTGGTAGCACGACTCTTGACTTAAGAGTCAAAATCTGACTCAGTGACAGGGGCTCCCCAGAGTCGGGAACTGTGGTGTCGGGGTAAGTAATCGGCCGGCTGTTCACTGCGGCTTCTGCTTCCACCATCAGAGTGCGCAGTTGCTCGTCATCCAATCGATCGCCATGTGCGTTGAGTAGGGCTGACAACACATTCCTGACAGATCGGATCATCCGCTCCCAGACACCACCCATATGGCTGGCGTGAGGGGGATTCATCTTGAAGGTCACCCAGTCACATTTTTGTTTCAACAGTTCTGCGGTGATCTTTCCATCATTCATTTCAGCCAAAGCTGCCTCAAGTTCAGAGCGGGCTCCCACGAAATTGGTACCGCGGTCAGAGCGCAGCAGTCTGACGGGTCCACGTCGGCCTACGAAACGTCGATAGGCATTGATGAATGAATCCGTTCACAGGGAGTTTGCCGTCTCGATATGCACAGCCCGGCTGGCCATGCACGTGAAAATAACTCCCCATTTTTTCTTCTCACTCCGTCCTTCTTTGATAAAAAAAGGGACCGAAGAAATCCACAGCACTATAGCTAAAAGGGTCCTATGGCTCCAACCTATCCTCTGGCAGGTTGGCCATCTTTTGAGTCACAGTCCCGCCACGCATCTTCCTACACTTGACACAATTCCACAGGTAGGAAGTGACAGTAGCCCTTGCCTTTATGATCCAATAGCCAGAGGCTCGTATCTCGTTGAGTGTCATCCCGCGGCCGGAATGGCAAACATGCTGGTGGTGATGACTAATCACCAACCTTGTCACATGATTCTCCTCAGGTAAGACAACAGGGTGTGCCAAATCACGGGGTATATTGGCACGTCGTATCAGGCCGCCAACGCGTATCAGGCCGTCACTAGACGGTAGAGACAACTGTCCTTCTTGAGTGACAGGTTTCGCTTTCCACACTGCTTCCGGTCAGCAGCATATGCTCCTAGCTGACGAAGAGTGATGAATTCCCTTGGGAAAGCCTTTGCTTGGACCGCCATGATGATGACCTTTTCAGCTCGCTGCAATTCTGTTACATCCACCGATCTGTAAACAAGCTTTCCTTTAGCACTGGGTGTTTTGTCAAAGTCTATGTTCACTGGTCCTTTCACTACTCTTGCCTTCAATATGTCCCTGAATCTGAGACATACAGCCACGGCATGCTTAGCGCGATGCCAGTCGGAAAAGTATCCGATCCTGTCCAGAAAGTTACTGAAGGCGGGCTTGGCCTGGGAGTTGTGTGCAACGACCTTCTTTATTTCCGGATCGTCTGGGCTAACTGTCATGCACTCTCAGGTTACTGGCAGCGGTGTTGCAGACCAGAGAAAGGCTGGTCCATTCCACCACTCTGTTGCTCCCAGTAACTCTTTGGCGCGCGCTCCGCGTGAAGCAATGTCAGCTGGGTTCTTCCTGGTGCCGACGTACTTCCATGCGCTCACCTTAGTGCTGCTTCTTATCTGTTGTACCCGGTTTGCAACGAAGATGTTAAACCTCCTAGACTCATTGTTTATGTAGCCCAGCACAACCTTGTTGTCCGTCCAGTAGTAGTGCGTGATGGCCTCGTAATCCAATTCTTTCTGCAAGAAGTTGCCAACCTTGACTGACAATACTGCTGCCGTCAGCTCGAGACGCGGTATGGTCACAAACCTTGAAGGGCCAACACGGGATTTGCCCATTACTAGGGCACATGATACATTGTCGTGACTGTCCACCAACCGCAAATAACTGCACTGTCCGTAACCTGCCAGACTGGCGTCTGAGAAATTGTGCAACTCCACATTGTTTGGAGTATCGACATATTTGTCCTTGTAGCATCTGGGTATGTGGATGTCTGCGAGGTGGGCAGTTCACAACGCCATCTCTCCCATCGTGCCTTCATTTCATCAGGAATGGTGTGATCCCATTCACCGCCATCACGGACCAGCTCCTGTAGGATCTGTTTCCCCCTTAGCACATAAGGAGAAACCAGGCCAAGTGGATCAAACACGGAGCTAACCGTCGAGAGAATCCCACGCCGAGTAAGTGTTCTGTCCTTCACTTCAATACGCAACTGGAACGTGTCCGACTCGATGCACCATTGTATGCCAAGAGTCCGTTCGATGGGTAGAGAGTCACAAGTCAAATCCAGATTCTGAGCATCCTTGGCTCGTAGCTCAGGGGAGATGGCAGCAAGAACTTCCTTGCTGTTGCACATGTATTGGTGCAAGTTGAAACCATCTTTCTTGCACATGTTGCGGCTGCTTTCCACCAGCTGTAGGGCTTCTGCTGGTGTGGCCACAGACTTGAGGCCGTCATCTACGTAGAAATTGCTCCTGACAAAGTCTGCTGCAAGCTTTCCACAGTCCTTTTCGAACATGTCTGCCGTCGCCTTGAATGCGCAGTTTGCACATCCAGGCGATGAAATTGCACCGAATAGATGCACTGTCATCCGATACTCGTTTGGTTCACTGTCCAAATTGCAATTGTCCCACCATAAGAAACGCAGAAAGTTTCTGTCCTCCGTGTTGACTCCGACCTGGTGATACATGCTTTCAATGTCACAACTTACTGCCACGGGCTCTTGACGGAACCTGCACAAGACACCAGTCAAATTATTAGTTAAGTCAGGGCCTTGAAGTAGGTGACGGTTCAGTACCTCACCCCTATATTCCGCGCTGCAATCAAAAACCACTCGTATCTTTCCAGGCTTCTTGGGGTGGTATACTCCGTGGTGTGGAATGTACCAGGTCCTTCCCTCAGCGATGGTCAACTCCTCAGCCGGCACAGGTTCCGCATATCCATGGGTGATTTTCTCTGCCATGAACCTTGAGTAGTCCTCCCTGTACTGTCGCATAAAAATTTACTCTTCAGGCGGGAAAGTCTCTTGAGTGTCACTGCTCTGTTATTCGGTAGCTTGGCGTCGTCCTTGAAAGACAATGGCGTTTCAGATCTCCTATGTATTCCATCGGAGAGCTTGTCCAGAAAACGACGGTCTTCAACATATATCCTTTCTTCTGACTTTCTCTCGTTGAAGTCAAAGGTCGAACATATTGCACACTGTCAAAGGGCTGATCTCCGCAACGTGGGTGCGAAATGCCAAGTGACAAGGCTTGTCATTGGCTACACTCACCAGCTGAGAATGAAAGGGATCCACTATCCCAGCAATTCCCCAGCCAAGTGACGTGCGCACCGCCCATGGGTCGTCGCCAGTTCCTGGTATCAGCTCTCTGGGCTTAATGGCTCGAGGACAGTCCAGTCCAATGAGCAGTCCAATCTCTACATTTTCCTCGTATGGAAGTAACTGCTCTGCTACAGAGGCGAGATGGCACCACTGCATAGTTGTCTCCGGCCGTGGGATCAAGCTCCTGTTTGCTGGAATTGATTCCCTCAAGTACGCTCCCGGCAAAGGAATAGGGGTGCCTTCACTGACATTACATACAGACAGACCATGCACCACTTCACTGTTGATTGTTTCTTCTGCCAACATTGTCGCCAACTTTATCTTGACTGGTTGTCCAGTAGCCTTCAATTTGTCCATGGTCTGTTGGGTGATGAAGGTCGAGTTGGATTGGTCATCTAACAGTGCGTACACCATGATGGACTCATCTGGTGCATCCTTGTGATACAACATCACTGGCACAATCAGCGAGTTGTAGTGGCCTGCCACGTCGAAAATGTCAGTCTGGTGTGAAATGACACTCGCAGCACTGGCCTTAGTGCAGTATGCAGTCACGTTGGTGTCTGCTTCTGTGGTTTCCTTTCCTTCCTGTTTAGCATCATAATGCAACAAAGTTGGGTGGAGGCCGCCACAGGTCTGACATTCCTTTCTCTTGCTGCATGTCCTTGACATATGTCTTCCATCCATACACCCATAACAAAATCCCTTCTTCCTCAGAAAGACCTTGCGTTCAGCGAGTTTCATTTTGTGAAACTGTCCGCAAGACTCCAAAATGTGCGACGGCCCACAGAGCACACAGCTCCTGTCCTTGCTTTGCACCGGTGCATGGGCAGTGGCGAGGACAGTCACCTCATTGCAGCCTGAGAGGTTCTCCTCTTCTCGAACATCAGTCGAAAATGAACGCGCCGTCATTTTCTGGTGAAAACCTCTTCCCACCCTTTTCTCCTCTCTCATCTCTGTGCTGCTCTGTTTAAAGTTGACAGTGTTGCACGCGATGCGCGACTCTTGCTCCAAGAAGTCACAGCATGGCTCGAAAGGAGGGTAGCATTGTGTTTCCTCGTCCTCCTTATTCAGCCATTTGTCCACAATTCGGCTCCACCGATCATTTATGTTCTTCGGCAATTTCTCCAACATCCTTGTGATTTCCTCCTCCGAATCCAACGAGCATAGGTGATTAGTTGACTGCGTAGCCGTCTTGCAGTGCAGTAGGAAGTCAGAGAACTCGCGAAGTCCCTTGCCGTCACCACGCTTCACGAATGGCCAGTCTCTGATCTTCCTCTTGCACTCCTTTGCCAAGGTGTACTTGTCGCCATATCGCCTGCGTAGGATGGCCCTAGCCTTATGATAGGCCTCCTCGGTGTTCAGTGCGAGATATCCTTGTATGGCCGTGTGTGCCTCCCCGACGGTGCACTTTCCAAGGAAAAACATTCTTTGGCTCACAACATTGGTGTGCTGCTCCACTATCGTCTCGAACGACTGATTCCAGTATGGGTACTGGAGCAGGTCACCACTGAATTTCTCAGGCATCATCTTGGGTAAATGATCACGGTTCGAAAGCCTATCTGCCAAACTGTCCAGGACATTTGCCAATACCTCACTGGTATCTGCGACATGGTCATTTGGTGGGTAGCCGCAGGTTAGGCCCTGTTCATTCATATTTGCCGGTCGATAAATAGCGCTCGTGCAGCAGTGAGACTCTGTTTGAGTCCCTGATGGCGCACGAGTCACCCAGTCCCTTTTCGATTCACCGTGAGTGATCACGTGACCACTTGCCGTAGAGAGATTGCCATCACCGCACGGTGCCAATTGTCCAGCTGTATATGGAGTAGATGTATGAGCATGAGAAGGCACACCGAGGCCCATTTTGCCTCGAGTAATATGAGTTGCTTCCATGAACTTGACCTTAGGCGTCGATTTTACCTCCTCTGCCTCCTCATACCTCTCCAGTGCCTGTAGTTTTGCTGCACTGACAATTAGTTCCGTATGCAGCTTAAGTTCTTCCTCTTTATTTTTTATTTCAAATAAAGTCAATGTGTACTCTTCCTCAGCTTTGCGAAACTGCATTTCAACTTGACGCCTCGCCATCTCCAATTCGTATTGCTCTTTCACTGCATCCGCGCGGGCCATCAGCTCCGTTTGCCGCT
The DNA here is from genome assembly GCA_033239005.1 of Lamellibrachia satsuma. Classification (NCBI taxonomy): domain Eukaryota; kingdom Metazoa; phylum Annelida; class Polychaeta; order Sabellida; family Siboglinidae; genus Lamellibrachia; species Lamellibrachia satsuma. The sequence continues at coordinate 5,072,900 of BSQZ01000021.1, read as the reverse complement.
CCTGAAGCCTTATGAGGCTGGCGCTGGAGCGCACGGAACTGCCGCGTGACGTGCGGGAGAGATGGCTAACCTGAGACATGCTGTCAATGCCATTATTGTCGTGTGGCGGTAAGCGAAGATTTCCCTGCTTCTTGTACATGCAGCCAACATCCTGGGTGGACGTCTCTTGTTCTTCAGTCCATTTTCCAGATGCAGATGTTGCCATTTTGTTCTCGCAGCCAGGTTCCAGTCCGATGACGACAACAACTGGTCAAGTTTTACTGTAGCGGTTCATACACCAACTAAGAACACTAATTCCAAATCAATCATAGCTGTGGCTGTTTATTTACGTAAAACTGAAATGCAAAAATAATGTATACATGAAAACAACACAAATGTGTAGAAAACATGAACATTACCAATAAAGGCATAAAATACCTCTTATTACTACTAATTAGAAGTTGAGTCCGGGAAAAAAACAATAGCTAGTTAACAAGTCAAGTTTTATCAAATGTAATTAATGTTATATATTAAAAAAATAGCATACAGTTTGCTATAGTACATTATACACGCCTTTACCTTGATCCCAGAGTTGTCATCTCCTAATTCTTTGTATTTCTCGCGTATAACGCGAACCGCGCACAAAAACCACGATGCTGGCTATACCCTAGCGGAATCTCTCTTCCCATTCTCTTTAGCACACATGCATCTGCCAGATGGCGCCACCACACAACTGCACTAGCATTATATACAATTACTAGCACTTACAGTTATTGTGTTTCTAGACACATTTTCAATGCAAACACTTTCCATAGTTGTATGCAACTAAAACTGAGAGATGTGTTGGCAACAATTAGGAGTGTACCAAACGTACAGAATCTGCACATGAAATGTAAATTGTTGTAGTGGTGAAATGGTTAGTAGCGCCACTGGTGGGGAGTTTGTGCGGTATCGTGACACAGTGTGATGAACGTCACGGATAATCCTTCAATCGTCAGCCCCAGTCACACCAGCACATTGATTTTAACAGCTGAAATGCATAAACTATACAAACATACATACGAATAAAAAAATAAGTTGAGTTTGGACGCAAACAGAATGGTCACATCCTATTGGCAGGTATGGGAATAGGCGTATGCGAATATATTTTTATTTCGCGAGTGAATTTTGCGTAACCATGACAATTGTGACGCAAGTTATCTAACAGTATGGTGCGTGTTCAACAAGGTTGTCTTAATAAACCCCAGGCGTTATATTAATTGTAGTTGCAAATGGTTATTTTATAATAACTGTTATAGGTACATAGGCTCATGACTTTTGTTTCCCTTTAAACAACTATTGAATGATTTTGATGAATAATTAAAAAAAATTTCATGAAACCCGTTCTACAAATTGTCATTTTCTTCAAAAAACGATCTCGCCTGAATATTTCCTGCTGACTTAACGTTAACATGGAGGGCACTCCATCCAGTTGGTGCTGTATGAGACGCCAAAGGAGACTTTATAACTACTCCTGCTGACTTAACGCTAACATGGAGGGCACTCCACCCAGTTGGTGCTGTATGAGACACCCAAGGAGACTTTATAACTACTCCTGCTGACTTAACGCTAACATGGAGGGCACTCCACCCAGTTGGTGCTGTATGAGACACCCAAGGAGACTTTATAACTACTCTTGCTGACTTAACGCTAACATGGAGGGCACTCCACCCAGTTGGTGCTGTATGAGACACCCAAGGAGACTTTATAACTACTCTTGCTGACTTAACGCTAACATGGAGGGCACTCCACCCAGTTGGTGCTGTATGAGACACCCAAGGAGACTTTATAACTACTCTTGCTGACTTAACGCTAACATGGAGGGCACTCCACCCAGTTGGTGCTGTATGAGACACCCAAGGAGACTTTATAACTACTCCTGCTGACTTAACGCTAACATGGAGGGCACTTCACCCAGTTGGTGCTGTATGAGACACCCAAGGAGACTCTATAACTACTCCTGCTGGCTTAACGCTAACATGGAGGGCACTCCACCCAGTTGGTGCTGTATGAGACACCCAAGGAGACTCTATAACTACTCCTGCTGACTTAACGCTAACATGGAGGGCACTCCACCCAGATGGTGCTGTATGAGACACCCAAGGAGACTCTATAACTACACCTGCTGACTTAACGCTAACATGGAGGGCACTCCACCCAGTTGGTGTTGTATGAGACACCCAAGGAGACTTTATAACTACTCCTGCTGACTTAACGCTAACATGGAGGGCATTCCACCCAGTTGGTGCTGTATGAGACACCCAATGAGACTCTATAACTACTCCTGCTGACTTAACGCTAACATGGAGGGCACTCCACCCAGTTGGTGCTGTATATGAGACACCCAAGGAGACTCTATAACTTCTCCTGCTGACTTAACGCTAACATGGAGGGCACTCCACCCAGTTGGTGCTATATGAGACATCCAAGGAGACTCTATAACTACTCTTGCCTAACAAGTTTGCACACGTTGATGTTTTGTGATATTCTTGAAAGTAATCTTTTGAAAAAAGGAATTCCAAATGTCAAGCTATCAAGAACCGTTGCAATTGTTTTGACGACGGAAATAGACACACAGTTGAGAAATATGCTGTGTAAAAAAATTAAAATTATGTAAACAAGAATACTATTGAGGTTGTTGCAAAGTGTTATATACAGCCGACACAAGTATTTGCGAGTTATACGGCAGGTGATACCAATGTTTAAACTTGTTTAACCTCCATAGCTCCCCAGCGTACTAATCCAACTGTTTACAACTGGAACTGCCTATTGATTATGACCTGCTTAACCCCTTTTGTTTTGGTGCGCTGCCGAGCTTGGCTATCCCGAGGATTTTAGCGCAATATAAGTATTTTATATATTATTATTATATTATTATTATGTAGGCATGCAACGGTCGGTTTACAATATGTTTCGTAAGTATCTATATTTTCTAAATCTATATATACTTTCAAAGCCATATTGGAGATGGGCTGGCCTAAATATAATTATTATATGATGGGTTTGTCCTAGGTTACTAGGTTATATGACATATCAATAGTTACCAGGGAACTCAACGCTGCTGAAAAGCAAAGAAGTTATCACCAGAGACGCGATGCTGATACCCAAATTGAAGCGAAACATATCTCAATAAACGGAAGGACTGTTGGATAAAACTGAAAGAGTTGGGACTTCTACCATCCTCTTATATTTGCCCTCTTTGTCAATCTTTCCCCATTAATTCTCTGTACGTGTCCTGTCCTCAACAGTTGGTGTCTTCTCGTTTCACTGCACACATTCCCCGATCCCAGTTGTTCCCTGTTACATGTAGCTTCTCCTCCGGTCTCTCTATCAGTGCAAGGGTTTCCAACCCAAATACACACGCTGGTACTATGTCCCACATAATACCCACCGTCACCCTCCACGCTGCCGCTCCTGCTTGCTACATCCTTCCTTCTGAACCTCCTTCCTACTTCCTCCATCCTCACACACTGTTCTATAAAGGTACACAAGGATGTCCACATGCTTATTTGTATTTCCATCGACTACTGCATGGAGGTCCACCTCCTGTTCATCTACTCACATTAATACGGTCTTCTCAAGATACATTTGGAGGCCATGTTTTCTGAAAATTATTCCTGTTCCGAAACCTTTATACTGATCGTCATCAAGTCCTTGCAGAATCGTCGCAGTCCTGCATCATGCAGTTACTTCCTTTTTTGTGTCTCCGTCAATGTTGTGCTGTTTCGTCAAAGTCCGTCAATGTTGTGTTGTTACGTCAAAGTCCGTCAATGTTGTGCTGTTACGTCAAAGTCCGTCAATGTTGTGTTGTTACGCCAAAGTCCGTCAATGTTATGCTGTTACGTCAAAGTCCGTCATTTGTGTGCTGTTACGTCAAAGTCCGTCAATGTTATGCTGTTACGTCAAAGTCCGTCAATGTTGTGCTGTTACGTTAAAATCCGTCAATGTTGGGTTGTTACGTCAAAGTCCGTCAATGTTAAGATGTTACGTCAAAGTCCGTCAATGGTGTGCTGTTACGTCAAAGTCCGTCAATGTTGGTTTGTTACGTCAAAGTCGCGGGATAGATAAACGTGTTTGTGCAAGTAGCACAAGAACAATGAATTCGTCTTCACAAAACTGTCATCACCAAAAAGCTGGAGAGCGCTGATACTGCATAAATCCTCAAGAGCACGTCGAAAGACTGCATGTACGACGGCTGTTCTGCATGCAGCACGCCCCTACTACCATCCACCTTCCCGACTGCATACCCAGCGAAACACGGTGCACGTGGTCTAAATGGAAGGTCATCAGAGCAGAGCGTGCCACTGGAGGGAGAACGAACACTATTAGTTTTTTTTATACAAGACGTCGTCACTGGGGTAGTCTGTTTTCTGGTCACTAATGCCAACAACCTAGTGAAATCGCTGAAGAGACACGTGTTCAATATCTCTCACCAGGGACTGTTCTATGCACAACTTCGGCAGTAAGTGGCATCACATGAATGTACGATACACGTAGATCTTACGTCTGCAAAATTGAAAAAGAGATCCATTTTTGCACTTTGGAGCGTCGAAAAAGCAGGTTACCCTACACACTGGTGCATCTTCTACATCGGCCAAGTAGAGGCGACATCATTCTGTTCAATATGTGACAACTTGCAACATTGCCATGTTCGCGTGTGGGGACACCTGACTCCTCTGATCGATGATCTGACGAAGAGCAATCCCATATTGACATGTTGACGCGTTCAGCGACGGTCCAACTGCACAGTACAAGCAGAAATGAAATGTAACTACTTGCAAAACAGTTGGGAACCAGCGGACTCCAACTTAGTACAAACTTCTTTGAAGCAGCCCATGGGAAGGGATCCCCTGGTGTGGTAGGCGTGGCAGTCAAACGAACAGCGGACATGCATAGTGGTATAGGTAGTAACATAGGTAGTGATTGCGCGTATTCCAAGTCGATCAACCACATTTTGACTGCTGTTAAAAGTGTGTTATCAATAAAAAACCACCTTCGGAATGCGTTGTAACACATACCATCACCGTGTTTACACACCATACAAGGCCAGTACGCCCTGTTGTGTGCCTTATGCGTAGGCCCCTCAACTATGCGCACGCACGCACGCACGCACGGACGCACGCACGCACGCACACGTTTAAAATCTGTTTTTATTCCCGGTATTAGTTTCGACGAATGAATATCTATGCATTTGTAGTTTGCGTGATACTTATATTGGTTGATTGTATGGAGAATGTTTCCTGCAAGTTGGTGCTCATCAAGTTGGTGCTCATCAAGTTGGTGCTCATCAAGATGCTGTCACAAAGAAGTAAACGTAACGTACGTGCTGACGTAGATGTGAAGGTGTTTCATATAATGTAGCCTACGTAGCCAATACATAGATGCATTACAGTTACAATGACGCTGTAATCATAGGCGAATTAATGGAAAGTTCTAGTCTTGCTGCGCTTCCATTTCACCAGTGATGTCACATCGAAGCTTGTCGATAACCACGAGAAAAATATGCAAAATCTGGGAAGACCGATAGGAGAGGGTATTATTTGGAATTATTAATTAATTGAATATTTAGGTGTCGTGGAAATGGAAATATACTGCAAGATGTAAAATAATATGATTTCAAGTAATCATAGTTTTTGTTCCCTTTAACAAATTACTCGATTTCTGTGATTATATTTAGTAACTGTATTCACCCATCAAATTTGGTACCAGGGATGTGCACACTACTCGGAGTGTTGCTTATTGCAACACAATATTGCAACAAACAATTTTTACTAATGAGAAGTATTTGCAATATTTTATGAAAATTGGCAATATAACACTGCGAGTATTTAAAAAAATGTAAATACTCGAAATATGTTTGCATTAAATTCAAGGTATTGCAGTATATATATATATATATATATATATATATATATATATATATATATATATATATATATATATATATATATATATATATATATATATATATATATATATATATATATATATATATATATATATATATATACATATATACATATATACATATATATATATATATATATATATATATATATATATATATATATATATATATATATATATATATATATATATATATATATATATATATATATATATATATATATATATATATATATATATATATATATATATATATATATATAATGATTTATTTTATTTTTTTAAAACAATATTTTGAAATCAACAATACTTCCATAAAATAATAATAATAATAATAACAACAATAATAATAACAATAATAACAATTAGTATTATTAAGGCGAGAAGGTATTGAACATATTTTTGGGAAAACAACAGTATTGTATTTAAAATATTTTTGACAGTGAGATATTCCGCTATGAAACGGATTTGAAGATGCATATGGATGTTGGCAGTGTCATTTCTAAAACACCCGTAGTCGTAATAATATGTTTTGCCCAAAACAAAAACTCGTTTATGAAAGAATTAAAAGAATTATAAATTAAATACTTTTTACAATGCTCGTTCAACACGTTGGTACCATTATGTCAGTGTGCGTCATAGAGTTTTATAATATTTATGTACTGTTACTAGCACAACGTATCGAACTATTTGTTGTCGATCGCCATACTTTCACCGCAACATATTAAGCTATCACATATTACATTTGTGTAGTGCTGGTCAATAATGCACCCTTGGTTTTAAATTAAGCACCAATTCGACGCATAAATGTGTTACCGTCTGCCGTGTTATCGTCCGCCTTGTTACTACCAATGTGCTAACACGGCGGACACACTGGTAACACGGCAGACTAATTAGTGAGTATGCGTTTAATTGTACTGGTACTATCATTACACACACTTAACTTCGTAGCACTTACGCATATTATATTGTGTAGAGGGTGGCGTAGTTCCTGTGTTGTGCAAATTGCTCATCCATGTAAGCACACATAGGTCGGTTTATCAATTGTTTCGTAAGTATCTGTATTTTCTCCATCTGTAGGTACTTCCAAAGCCATATTGGCGATGCTCTAGGTTATATGACGTAACGAAAGTTACCACGACACTCAACGCTGCTGAAAAGCAAAGAAGTTTTCGCCAGATCCAAAGATTTTTTTAACAAACAAAGCGGATGTTTGAAATGAGTGAGAGCCCAACGAAGATTACACAGAAGAGCAGACAAAAAGGGAGAGTTGGGTCAATGGTAAGAAAGTACCGACTCAAATCTTGAAGGCAACTTAAACTTGGCTTCTCCGCTAAACGTACGCACTAGAAAACGACGGGACCGGTAGATGGCGCTGCAACCATGTTTGCCAGAAAGCACTAATCACGAGGCGCAAGGTATGCACACAACTTAAGACAGTTCTATTTTCGACGACAACAGCCGTAATACCAATGGAAAGAAGCGAGAGGGGAGGCTTCTACGTGACACGATGATGAACCTGCATCTCAATGTCTTCTTCCCCTAGGTCCCTTATGGGGACTACACCACTAATTTTTTTCCGCCCTCTCCATGATCTGACGAAGAGCAATCCCATATTGACATGTTAACGTATTCAGCGACGGTCCAACTGCACTGTACGAGCAGAAATGAAACTTGCCTGATTACTAAACAGCCCGGAACCAGCGAACAGTTTTGAACATAGAACTTCTTCGAAGCAGCACTAGGAAATTGACCCCCTGTGTGATAGGCGTGGCAGTCAAACGAATGGCGGACAGGCACAGTGGTATAGGTAATATTACAGGTAGCAACATAGGTAGTGATTGTTTCAATTCCAAGTTTATATCCCACATATTGAGTACCACTGACACAAAAGTGAAACTTCATCTGATATTGCCAGTTCGTATTTATGATCTGAGTAGAGTTCTCGAATATGCCAATGCTGAAGAACACTGATTCCACAGAAATCCCCAGGAGCACGTCATGCAATGTCACGTCGAAAGACTGCACGTACGGCGACTGTTCTCCGTGTAGCATGCCTCAACTCCCCACCACCGACCCGACTGATGGCGGCCTGTCCAGCGAGACTCTGTGCACGTGGTTCCAACGGAAGACCATCAAGGAAGAACGTTACTGTTACACGTTTGGTGTCAATTTAAAACACATTCGGAATAAGTTGCAACACAAACCATCACCTTGTACACACACCATACAAGATCAGTATGCCCTGTTGTGTGCAGTATACGCAGCCCCCTCAACTATGTTTAAATTCAGCTTTGATTCCGTGTATTAGTTTCGACGAATGAATATTTATGCAGTTGTAGTTTGCGTGATGCTTATATTGGTTGATTGTGTGGGAAAATATTCCTGCCAGTTGGTGCTCATCAAGCTGCTGTCATAGAGAAATGTGTGTTATGTATGTGCAGGCGTACGTGTGGATGTGTTTAATATAGTGTAGTCGATTTACGGTAATACAAAGCTAACTCTGCATTGTAGTTGCAATGACTCTGTAGGCGAACGACACATGTGACCTCGACCCTGCTCTCAATCACTGCCGCCCTGATTTGTTTTGTTAGCGGCGTCCGGAATTGGAAGTTGATTTTCGGGGGTATATTTAACGTCTTCTAAGACCATTGCCTTGATATTATTATCCCACGAGGGTCAGTCATCTCCATCACTCGAACAGTTTACGTGGTACTCTTCGAACTAGCAATGATGTCCATAGGAAATCACCATACCAGAATACACTGTCATACACTAAATAAGGAAGCCTTTCACCTTGGCTTATGATGTGGAACTCTCTTACTTTGAACCCCCACTATGTGTCATCACTGTTTGTTCCAATTTCAGATATGGTTAACCTAACTGTTAACCCAGACACAATATACGCGTGGCTCCACGGATGCTTATTGCTACCGTACGTAACGTATCGTAATCTGTTTTTTTATGAGTGAACGAGCCAGCTATCTCTCATGCGGACAAATCGGGTAAGTTGATCATTTTGATCAATGATATTGTTGTAAAATGTTGTAAAACAAAAACTATTCAAACCAGTCTGCTCTAGTCAGGCCGGTTTAGACACACGTGATATTATCGTAGTTGAAGGCATCGAATGAACGTTCCATTTACTGGTCATGACATTCCCCATCTGACATACATCCTCTTCCACAGCAAGTTTTTGCTGTTGGGTCACCATCTCCCGTTGCCTCTGGGATACTCTACAGCTAATGTGTCTACAATGTCTACTCATATTATACCATGATCCAGTAGATGAACGTAATAATCGACCAAACAGTTAACTTGCGCACCTTCATTTTACTTGCAAGCAACGGTTGGTCGTAGACGACTTATTGTGTAAAAATCGATCATAAAATCCTATTATTATAATCATAATGACTGTATGTGGCATATTGAAATGTTTTTTCAGCCACCATCTCCAACATCCAGGACGCGACGGATAAGCAGTTTAGTTCAACAGTGAGGGGCATAAAACTATCCGATTATATCATATACTGCCAATTTATATTAAATGTGTCAGGGTATACCTCAATGATACCTACGACACCACTCACCACGACCTCGCTCACCACGACACCACTCACCACGACCTCGCTCACCACGACACCACTCACCACGACCTCGCTCGCAAGTAGTTCGCACAAACCGTTTAACGAATGTTTCATGATGACCACTTCTTAGCTTGTGATGCTTTTAAAATAATAATGATACTAATATGAACAACAACAACAACAACAACAACAATAACACTTATAATAATAATAATAATAATAATAATAATAATAATACATTGTTCATTGACGATAAATCTGATCAAATATACATTTTATCTTCCTAGGGAAGTTAAGCAGACAGCTAAACCGTTATGTTCTCTGAATCCCGCTGTCACTTGAGGTGTCTAATGTAATAGCCAATAAGTCCACTTATAATGGATCACACAATTAACTTGCACACCTACCGCTATACTTGCGACCACGTGACAACATATTATAATAGATGATGTATTGCACGAAAGTAAAACATCAGGTCAGATGATTGAATTAAGGTGACTGCCTGCGGGATTTTGAAATATGTTTTTATTTCAGTGTCTACCGACACCATTCCAAAAGCGTCGGGTAAGTAACGTGTTGCAACATTTGGCAGTAGTTAACTTTAATTATATCTATGACGGCCATTCGTAGTCTAAACTATTTTAAAATTGATGTTCACATACAACATTCACCACAACCGCCATCGTAAACAGTTCGGACAAACGAATTGTTTTAATAATCGACGCACTGCGTGTGAGTACGAGCTTGCGTGCGTGTGAGTACGAGCGTGCGTGCGTGTGAGAACGAGCGTGCGTGCGATCAAGTGTCGGTGATCGGGTTGGTTGTTCGCTGTCTTTTTGTGTTCGCCACGACGGAACCCGAAGAGGAACGTTTGTTGCCGGACGTAGCATAAAATAGCAGTCCAACGGCCCGTTTACACGAACGATCAGTTGTTCAATTGATCGGGCGACGCAATGTCGCCAACCAATTGGACGCATCTTTTCTTGAAAGCAACAAGAACTGATGCGTCAAATTAGTCGGGTGACACTGAGTCGCCCGATCAAACGGACAATTAATTGATGATGTGAACGGTCCTGGAGAAGACGGGAATAAGTCGCCGATGCTCTTTTCTGTAATCCTCCTCTCCGTCAGCATAATATTTAGTTTTATTAACACAGTTGTAATAATGCAATACCATTTTCTAAGAACTTAATATATCACGTAACTGCAATGCTATGTTAAACTGATCAAGTTCAGCTTACAATATGTTTACGATGTTCAACAAACACAATTGCTCCGTCTCTATGACTTTGAGGAATTATAGCTATAGACAATCGCACATTACTAGAGGGTGCACCAAAGTTGCTCATTTCTTCGAGTTAGTCGATATGACAATGCCAACATTCAACCAGATATGAAAAATAAATTAGTATCGCAAATATGACGCTTTGACACTTTACAACGGAGGAAATATACGACAATTTAAACAAACCGTATTTAATAATCGCAATAAATGTATAGCAAATAAATGTATATCTTTATTGTTGTGTTATATGCACAAGTCGAATGTCGTTGCGATTCGCCGTGGAGTCCTTCAGGGAGATATATTCTCTCCGCTACTGTTTTGTGTTGGTCTGAACTGTATTTTCCGCGACCATGACGTTCACTGTGAAGGAATCGATGTATGCACCGACCAGAACATCGAGTGTCGTATATCGACTCTCAAGTATGACGTGGCCCTGCTTAATGCAACCACTGCTTATGCGAATATTCGACTCGAACGTCTCTCCCGCGATTCTTTAGAGGCTGCGAGCACGGATATACGAGCAGATAGAACGAAACTAATGCATATCCACCCGAAGTTGAAGGTATCGGCAACGACGATGGGATAAGTCGATGGGATAAGTCGATGCGATAAGTCGATGCGATGGGATTCACCTATAGATGCCCAGACTGCCGCGAACGTTCCCCGCCAGGCAATATGAAGATACATCTATGGTGTACGAAAAGCGATTTCATTCGGTCGGCTAAGGGTACGAAGTCTGACCGCCTGGTAAAACATGCTAAACGTACCGCCGCCCAAGTCTGACCACCTGGTAAAACATGCTAAACGTACCGCCGCCCAAGTCTGACCGCCTGGTAAAACATGCTAAACGTACCGCCGCCCAAGTCTGACCACCTGGTAAAACATGCTAAACCTACCGCCGCCCAAGTCTGACCGCCTGGTAAAACATGCTAAACGTACCGCCGCCCAAGTCTGACCGCCTGGTAAAACATGCTAAACGTACCGCCGCCCAAGCAACCCTCGGTACAGTTTCCCTTCGAGGCGAGTCGCTCCAGACAATACTCAATTTGAGTACCTCGGGTCACTGGTGCAAGGCGACGGCGCGTGCGCTGCAGACATTAAACAAATCGTACAGGTGTTGCGGTCGAGAGATTAACCTCGCCATTGTGTATATGGAAATGGAAAATGGAAATACGTTGAACTTCCGCACAGCTTGAAGGCACACCTGTATAAGGTTGTTGTCCAGTCAACGACGACCCATGGCTTTGAAGGCTGGTATTTTGACGAGATCGCTCAAAGAGCGTTGGACGAAACCAACGCCTGGTTGTCCGGGTTAATCACAGGCCGTTCTGCCCACGAGGAAACGTAATCGCCATCATTTGACGTCGTGGAAGCCGCAAAGAAACGCCGATGGAGGTGGCGAAGATCGTCTCGTGCGCCGTGCGCTACTAGCAACATACCCGCAACTACAGCCGTACGACCCAGGCTCGCTGTTAGCAACATCCTCGCAACTACAGCCGTACGACCCCGGCTCGCTGCTAGCGGAACTCGATCGTCCGACTGCCGAATGTCTAGCGAACTTAGCCGCCGGACCCCATCGACTCCGTGCTGAATGGAGGGGTGTAGCGCGAGACTGGGCTATTTCGCATTGTTATGTATAATTAAGCGTCATTCAGTGATTTAGAATAAACTATTTAAAAATCCACATAACAAGACTTTGAAAACAGTTGTTTCGCTTGAATTAGAGGGATCTTCTTGCTTGCAATCTGTTAATTTCTAAAAATAATATAATATTCGACACGACGGTTCCGCTCTTGTGTCGTAGCCGTCAGCCTTCTCAGACGTAAACCGCAAATCTCTCCCATTTGGGATCTCGTGGCGGGATACTTTTAAGGATGAAATAACGTATTTTTGGTGGCGCCACCTACTGCATGCATATTATCCGACCGATCTTCCAACATAAGGGGAGACTTGGAAGGTCAGCTCAAGCATGCCCCACAGGTCGTCGACCACGACAACCAGCCCGGTCATGTTAACTCTCCAGATAGTTCTCTAGTCGGCTGCCAGGCCTTCGTCGTGACGGGACGGGCGTCATCCGTAGACAGTGCACGAACAGTCACTGTCGATGCACTGTTCTGTCTGACGCACAGACCGGGTCTGCTCTAAGCCGTGTTGACCAGGTGCTGAATTTTACAATATTCAACGAACGAATCCCAGATGGAACATTTACGACATTATTAAAGACGCAGAAACGAAGCGGCACGCTAATGGAGGAATTTCTAATGTTAGTTAATTGTAGAAAAAAACAATTAATGCCTGTGTTTATTGTTGACACGTTGCGTATTTTTAGTAATTATACAATATTTGATAATGCGTCAAGTTTTTTTCCAACTTCATTGAATTTATACTGTACAAACGCAGCAGAAGACTAGTTCAGTGTCAATCAAATAATGTGTGTGTGTGTGTGTGTGTGTGTGTGTGTGTGTGTGTGTGTGTGTGTGTGTGTGTGTGTGTGCGCGTGTGTGTGTGTGTGTGTGTGTGTGTGTGTGTGCGCGCGTGCGTGGGTGCGTGCGTGTGTGCGTGCGTGCGTGCATAGGAACAAAATAAAATTCGTTTTCGTTTGAAGTGGCAGTGACTGTGGCAGTGGTGATATGCTGAGTGGCGCCACTGTCGGGAAGTTTTTTGGTTGATTAATGAGGGACTAAACCGCGTGGTGACAGCACACGACAATCGGGTCCTTGCACCCACGTGCGCATTACTACTTGTTGTCTTCGGTTTTGTTTACACTGCAAGTCACGACAAGATATGGGTGTTGATTTATTCAGCAAGTACGTGCGTTTTTCATTGAAACTATGCTATGTATACGCAAATGCCCAATTGGAATTACTACTTGTTATCTTTGTTTTTGTTAACACTGTATTTCGCGACAAAACATGTCATTGATTTATTCAGCAAGTACGAAAGTAAATTTTACGGAGAGATATATCTGCATGACTTAGGTCGGTATCAGGGACAATTTCAACCGAATCAAAGGCGCGCGCTCATTGGTCATAATTTGGATTGTGACTGTGCTTATTAGTTATATAACAGTTAATGCCTTTGCGACACGGATGTGTTGATTAGTTATATCACAGTTAATGCCTTTGCGGCACGGATGTCCTGCAACGGTTGCTGTTGGTTCTCGGACGTATATGTAAACGTTAATGTTCGCATATTAAACAGTATACACTTGGATATATTGTTGTTCCATCAACATTAATCATGCCATAAAACATTACATAGTGTCTGAACTATGGAGTCGACACACGCTCAACAGTGGAACTCCAGCTAAGTGCAGCTAAGTGGGACGCTGTTGACTTGAGAGTTCGCTATGAATCGAGAATGTTGTCATGGCCGACGTCGACGGTGTGTCAGGATTACGTGAAATAGCTGCGAGACGACATATTGTCACCATTCGATGATATGTCGCAAGAACAACAAGTAACATTACAATGCACACACACAATAAAGGTCTGTAAAGTTGCAAATTTGATGAACTTTGAATCTATCCGACAGCAATATGAACTTGTCCTCGCAGGAAAGAGAAAATTAGTGAAAGTTTAAACATGAATTTGAACTGTGCATGACTGCAAGAAAGTAGCGTTGTTTTTACACATTTCGAGAAAGTAAACCATCGAAGTATTTAACACTTTCGCACTAAACGCAGAGGAGAAAGGGAATTATGACGTTGTGGTTGGGACGTATAATTCACACTGCAACCCAAAAACAAACGAGACGTACGAAAGATACGTTTTCCACATACTAAACCAATTTCAAGGGGAATTGATTGAACAATTCGTAACGGACTTGAAAATTAAAGTACAAACCTGCCAGTTTGACAATCTAAGGGACAGCACGATACACGACCGCCTTGTTTTGGGCATCACCAGTCAGAGAGAGCGGGGACGGCTGTTACGTGAGGAAGACCTAACACTCGACAAGACAATACAGATACGTCAAGTCGCGGAGGCAAGTGAGCAGCAGATACAATCGCTAGCAGCAACAGTTGACAGTGATGCACATGTCAATTACTGCAACGCGAGGTGGAGACACCAACAAAAGAAAACTTCCCAAAATCCGGTGAAACCGAAGAGTTCCGCGAAACAATGTGGTAGTTGCGATACAGTACTTGCGTCTCGGGCTTGTCCTCTTGTGGGAAAGTATGTAACAAATGTGGGAAACTGGCATTTTGTCCGTGTATGCAGAAACAAGCCAAAGAGGGGAAAGATCATTACGTGTCGCACAATGAAGCTACAAGCAATGCAAACGATATGTTTGTTGGCTTGATAATCAGAGGTGATGACGAGACCAAACCAATATGGAATCATAAAGAAACTACGCGTTGGGAACCTTTCAATCAAGTTCAAATTATACACAGGCTCTGATGTCAGTATCATTTCGGAGCGGAAATATCGGAACACGAAGCCAACGCCGACGTTGGAGAAAAGCCATGCAGTCATGACGTCGTACAGTGGAACACAGATACCAAACATGGGTCCACATACATAATCCCCTAAGCCTAGCTCGTCAGCAAAATCTACATCCAAAGTACCACCTTTCGTGATTTTCTCAGCGAAAAGTCTTGAGGAAAAGTCAACTTTCCTCAGAATATCGCACTCTGTTGTCATCAGTGATAGGAAGTTCATCCTTTTCTGCCCCATTTTTGAGCGCAACTTGATCCGTTTCAGCTGCGAAAATGTGCGTTCTCCCCTGCAATACCATCAGGCAGAGGTAGAGTCGTAGTGCGATGTCAACATTCGGAAATGTGTGGCGCCAAATCCTGCTTTACGAGCAGGCGATATATATTGAGTTCCTTACCGGCTTTCTTGTCGCCGTCACGTGCTTATTTTATGACCGGGGTGTCCAACAAAGCTACGCACTGCACAATTTCATCCACCAGTGATTCCTCCAGATTGTTCTGGTAGGTATGGGCCAACTGTTCAGCAGCTCGCTTTTGTTCTTTGTCATCGATGTCCTCCAATGGCGCTAAGAATCGGAACAGTCGACATACTTCACCGTATGCTTTGATGCTACCTGACATCGCAATCGATGATGACATCGATTTTGAAATTGTCACGAGCATTTAAGCCAGTGTCGTCTGTGAAGCCGTCATCGTGGTGAGTTGTTGGTCTTCTCTTTCTGTGAAAATCGACAACGCCAGTTAGCTCTTGAACACGGCGTTCAAAGATGTCACACTGCGGTTGCAGTGTTGAAATGAAGTGTTGTAATGACGACAGCAGAGCTACAGCATTATTGATGTGCAACATTGGATTCTGGAGCATTTTGCTGGTGGCATTTATTCGTTCCAGGATCATGTGCCACAGTTCGCCCATCACACTGGTTTCCTCGTATAATCTTACCGAGAATGGAGGAAATGGCGGAGTACCCTTTTGCTGACGCAGAAACAGCATCAGCATGATGACCACCTCGTGTCACTCAGCCTTTTGACAACCAACAGGTCGTGCGATTTTAGTTCACTTTAGTGAAGAGACCATCGATGTGTTGATGCTGAGAAATCAGAGAACGCTACTGCCGTTTGACAGCAATCTACAGCGCACTGACCGACCAGGTTCAGCGAGTACGAACAGAAAGCAATGAACAGAGCTAGTGGATCGACGTCGCGGATCTTGGCTTCCACCCTGTTGTACTTACCGCTCATGTTACTTGCATCCAGTTGTACTTACCGCTCATGTTACTTGCATCCCGTTGTACTTACCGCTCATGTTACTTGCATCCTGTTGTACTTACCGCTCATGTTACTTGCATCCCGTTGTACTTACCGCTCATGTTACTTGCATCCCGTTGTACTTACCGCTCATGTTACTTGCATTGTCTTACGACTCTGCAGTCTGCAATATCAATGTCCCTCTCTTCAAGAAAATCGAGCATATTCTTTGCCAACTCCTGCCCCGAAGCGCTCCACCTGTCCATCTGGAAGTACATACCTCAGCACACAAGCCATCTGGTCAACATGGGATATGTCTGGTGTAGAATCCACAGTGACAGAGAAGTATTTCGCGGATTTTAGTTCTTTCACACTGTGATTGAGGACGTGTTCGCCCATTAGTGTAATGAACTCGTCGCATATAGTCGAAGAAAGGTGGGAAATACTGCTACGACCACGTGCTTCATGTCATTCTATATAATTCCCGTTTGTAGCTGATCCAATGATTTCACTGTGGCCACGAAATGGGAGTCCGCGCTCTGACAAAAACATCATCACAACCACAACACGGGACAATACATCGCGCCAGTTCTGTCGCTCTGATTCGCAGGCTTCCACAAATTGTGCATCTCTGCGTCTTCTCATAGATCCCAGAGTCATCAATACAATCATTGATTCGTGATGTTGTTTGCTGCCCTCGTGACCAGAAACGGCGCGGTCACCATGTTTCAAATCCACAAACCCGTCATTGACAAAGATACCGGTTTATGTTTGCATTTACATCAACTTGCACGTGAAGCAGTTCACCTTTCCCGTGGTTGGTGAGTAGCAAAGTCAGTTTATCTGGGAAGGCGGCGGCCATTCACCCAGATCAGACGATATGTCCTCAGTTAGCATTCGCTCCTGAGCACCTCCATCCGCGCCGGAAAACCTACCGCAGTCAGTCGACTCATTGTAACTTGCATCGGCTTGTGTCGACGTGTTCCTCTCCACGTCCGAAGAAGATGGTTTCTCCTATTCGTCATCGGTCACTGGAGATTCCGGTGGTTCCGATGAAGAAGAGGGTGTCGTTGGCGCCCACAATTGATCCAGCCTTTCTGTTTTACTTATACCTAGCTCAACCGTTCTTCCTTTTCCTTCTTAAGAACTCTCTTTGAAGAACCGCTCGTGTATGCTCGTTTCATTGCTGAAACCTTATTTCAAAACATTATAATAAATATAATTTCATGCAGGTTGGCTAGCCATGGAATTTGCTTCAAACCATGCCAAGGTTACGAAACTTACATTGAAATGAATTAATTGGTATTTTTGGGACATGGCCCAATGTGTTTTGCAAGAAAGACGGGGATTGCTGAATAAGAAAAGACAAATACCGGCCAGAGCCAGTGTTTACTCTGTATGACTGTGACGTCACCGGCATGTATGATTTGTGACAGCGATGCTATAGGCGTAGCTCTACTAGTCGCAATGTTTCGACAAATTTGTAGGAACACCGTATAAAGTACACATTTTATAACATGACATACACAATGCTAAGATAGCTACTGTGTAACATGCATAATAGATACATTTGAAAACAAATAATAGTAATATATGTGTATATATATATATATATATATATATATATATATATATATATATATATATATACACACACACAAGAACATGACAAACATACCAGATATATATATATATATATATATATATATATATATATATATATATATATATATATATATATATATAATTGTATATATATATATATATATATATATATATATATATATATATATATATATATATATATATATATATATATATATATATATATATATATATATATATATATATATATATATATATATATATATATATATATACAAGAACAGGACAAACCTACCGATTGGGTTTGGGTTAACTTATCAACACAGACGAACTGTTTTGACTTTCGATTTGGCCCTGGGGCGGCTTAGTTTCAACCATCGGTACGATAGATGATATCCTCTCCCTTGGCTAGATCGATTTTCGCTTGTGACAGGAAGTCTGCCAGAAATATAGAAAAGAGTGTGGGCGCAATTATACAGCCCAGTGGCACACCAGTGTTGATGCTAAAGGGTTCCAATTGATCGGCATCATGCAGGACCCACTCTTTCATGTTCTCGTGTAGTTGTCAAGTTACTAACACACATTTTGGAGGACATCCGACGGTAAGGCAGCCCCACAAAGCTTATCTGGTCACTGAATCAAACGCTTCGGTCAGACAAATCAAAGCAAAATAGAGGTCACACCATTGTTTCCGAGAGTTTCCCTGCACTTGACGAGCAGATAATAAAAAAACATTGTGCTTCTGATAAAACGCTCTCAGATAGTGGTTGTAGTTGGTTGGGTACGCTTCGTTGTTCTTCATCTGTTTGATGGCTTTTCGCACGTCTTCGAGAAGTGGCTGGCCATCGAGCTCTGTCCTGACCAGTGTTTGAAGAGCATTGTCAATTGTTTCCAATTCGACTCGAGATTCACAATTTAATAATTTAGAGAAGTGTTCTTGCCAAAAATTGAGATTGGCTTCCTTGTCCATGACTAGAGTGGAGCCGTCTGTGGAGTGGAAATGTGCGGTTTTTCTGCGCATGCGTCCATATATATATAGCCCTAGTGGCTGCAAAAATAAACAGGCGTTGTTGTCTGCGTATTCCTGTATTTCAGCTGCTTCTGCTATCCACCATTGATTGTTGATGTCACGATTTTTTTCACTGTTCGTAAGCGCGTATACTTTGATATTTTGCTTTCCGAAGTTGGGAGTTTCTATGGTTTTGCCAATTCGATTGTTGTTGATCAGGTGTTTGATTTCTGCATCACTGTCGTCAAACCAGCTTTGATGGTGTTTGGTTTCATATCCAATTGTTTTTTCGCATGCTTCGGTCATGGTGTTGCGGAGCGAGGTCCATTGCTCATTGACCGAGAGATTCTCGTTGGGGGTTTCGGGGAGTCTGTCTTTGAGGTTCTGCTCAAATTGACGGCTCATATCTGTAGCATTGACCTCCCCATGTCAAGCCTTCTCCTGTTATCAGTTTGCTTCAGACGTTTTGGTGCGATTTGAATAGCTAGTTTGGCACGAATTAGTATATGGTCAGTCCAGCAAGCCATAGCATTGTTCTGGTGATGAGGATATCTGCACGGTCACGCTGACGTGTAATGACGTAGTCAATCAGACGCCGGTGTTTTGATCAAGATTCAAGGGTGCGTCCAAGATGTTTTGTGTTCATGATAAGCAGCTTGTACTCTACATATTTGCTAAGTAGTAACTTTCTTTTGTCATTGAAGTGTCCTACCCCTTCTCGCCCAATGCCATCATCCCACATATATGCATTTTCCTTCACGAGCGTTATAGTGTTCAAGAAGGAAATATTGTCATTCGCTAGGAAGGCGGCAAGGATGGAATTAAGGGTGTCATAAGCATCGCGAAATAAAGCTGTACTGTAAAAAGCAAGTGGAAACTGCAACTAACTAGTGAAATTGTGGCCATCAGATAAAATAATGTTTAATATAATGAAGGAGAGTAGTGCAACATGTCAAACATGCAGGGTATATTGCAACACAAGTGTCCACTGTTTGAGGCCACAGTTATATAACATTTCGTTGTAAAGCAATACTAGCTACAAAGCATAGCACCATTCTGCAATCTCTAGATAATAGCCCTCCATGTCCTACTAAATGCCGTTGTAGAGGTTCGGGTCAACATTTAAGCGTTAAATATTAGTGAACGGGAAATAGTAGTAACTTGACAGTAAATATTTACTTAATGATAAATATTACGATACGTTGATACATTAACTACATAGACTATCTATCTACCTTGTCCTGCATATAAGTTTGTATACATACACGGACATTCGTGTCTATTGAAGTCCCCCCAATGCCATTATGGTAGCGCAACAGCTTTGCCATAGATATTTATGTGTCATATTATGTTTGGAATGTTGACATGATTTTTACTAAAACGGACAAATGATATCGTAGTCCTGTGATACTGAAGGCGGTGTTTGTGTTTATGGAACATCGTAAACCTGCCATACGGTGAACTTTTAACGAACGTTTACCTACGGTGTCCATTACGTGTGATAGAACCGTGGATAGTTAACGTGTAGCGCCATCACTGCAAACAGTTGCCATGCAACTATTTATATGCGATATTATTATATAAACTATTCAAATATTAGCATACATTGTTGATAAAAATTAAGCCTAACACAGTGATATAGAGACTCGACAACGTGAGTCCGTTGGAAACATTAGTTTTACTCGACACGGTATATTACTGGTTATAATTAGCCTGCTGCTGGTTTGCCGAGCAATATAATGAAATCCGAACGACCACCGGTGTTGTGGAAGTCGGCATTAGATGTAAACCCAATTCATTGAATGTGAATCTTGAATTGAAACAGGTATGTCGTTTTACTGGTCCGACAGCGCCGTATCGTCCAATTTGAAAGTTTTCTTTGTGGATAGCGTATTACGCAATGCGTAAGCTCCAAAGGACCCTGCTCAAAAATACAATGGCAAGTCACCTTATTTGATATGCAATTCATTATTGCATTCTAAATAATGTTTGCTTGGCTTCCACAAATATACTGGCAATACTCGGAGTACTGCGTAGTGCGTGTTGCAGTATTGCACGTGCCAACGCCTCCAAGCCGCTGATATAAAGGAGAGGCACTGGGAGGAGATGGCGCACCAGTGCATGGCGTACGACGGTCAAAAAAGGAACCGCAAAAGCTGAATCCAAAAGAGCAACTGATGCCGAAATCAAACGACAACTTCGTCATGAACGTGAGATTTTGCGATGTTAATGTAATACTCGAAACCGAGACAACCGCCAATGACTCGATGGCATGCCAACAGTATTCAACTGTAGGCAAGCGCACAGTAACGATAGGTATTCGAGCAACCAGTTAAAGTTAGTTACATTACCATTAATTAAGATATTTACTAATAAAAATATACTAACCTCACACCAATTCAGGACATTTAAACTTCAATTTAATTAAAGTTACATTTATGTTGGTAAAATTGCTGATTAGACGCAAGTGGACTGTTACTTTTTTTGTAAGTCTATGAACTTGAGTTGATGGAAGGCACCATTCAAAGCAATTTACGTGTCACTGTTTACACATTTAATGACATCGATTGCTATAAAAATAACTAACACGATTCATGCCAATTTTTCCCAAGCCCAAATTGTCCAATGTGGTTTTCTGGCTAATTAGGGGTTTCTCAGTTTGTCTTCTGACCAATTAAGACCTACATTCTCTTTGCCTACTCGTGGATTTAGCCACTTGGCTTACTCGTTACTGGCACATCAAAGGAATTGTTTCATTTTTGTGAGCAGTGTGGTATTGCAGCATCAAAAGGTAATATAATTCTTGGGTTGATTAGGAGAAACATAACATACAAGGAAAAAAGGTAATTTTACCTCTGTATAAAGCAATAGTTAGACCTCATTTAGAATACTGTATACAAGCGTGGAGACCATATCGTAAGAAGGATATAGATACGCTTGAACGCATACAGAGGAGAGCAACTAAAATTATTCCAGGACTGAGAGACCTTAGCTATGAAGAACGCCTGAAAGAATGTGGTTTAACAACTCTAGAGACAAGGAGGTTAAGAGGAGATCAGATTGAAGTTTTTAAGATATTGAATGCATATGAAAAATTTATAGAAATATGTTTTTCTCACTCAAGAACGATAGCAGAACTAGAGGACATGAGGTAAAATTAATAAAGGATCAGTGTAAATTGGAAATCAGGAAGTACTCTTTCGTACAGAGGACAATAAATGAATGGAACAAATTGTCTACAGATTGTATAACTGCTAGCAGCATGAATATGTCTAAAAACAATGTTGGCACATATCTCAGGAGGGCGAGTTACACGTAGATGAATATTGTTGGACTATCAATATGGCTTCCTTGTCCACTTGCCATCTGGGCCTTTGGCTTGGATGGCTAATATTGCTAAATCTTGTTAAATAATAGATAAAATATCAACTTATGGATACATTGACTTTATTTATAATTAAATCAGATAGTTGTGCATCCAGAGCCTGGAATATTTGTAAAATCACAGTTGCTGTTTTGCATAGTACCGTGTATAAAGGCTACAAATTAACACTTATGTACATGGTAACTCCAGAAAATTTCATGATTTATCAGTGTGTATAAATATACAATTTGAATTTTGGATGGTAAATACTGTAGTTATGCTTAAGTGAAACACAACTTGCGAGCCTGATTTTTATACACAATTCGTCAAATATGTTGGAACATGAATTACTCCCTTTTATAGCTTAGGGTGTGTAGTTTCTTGTACATAAATGTTGTTTTCACCAGAAAATTTCTTTAAACAAAATATGTTTCACAGATGGTATCTCGCAAAATGGCAAATGTGATTTTACAAACGTTCCCAGACTTCAGATGCACAACCATCTGACATTAAAATGAAGGCAAAGGAGGTATTCTATCTATACGAAAGTAAACATTCACATTTTCAAGGCTCTAGCCCTACTTAGTTATCGGACCTTAAACTTTCCTAAAATTACATTAACGGATATCCAAGGTCATAAAATATTGTTTTCTCAGAAGCTACTAAGAGTAGGAAGCTAACATGTGACATTTGGTGAATATCTTGTATAAATATTGAAGAGATCTGAAGACACAGAGTCTGGACTATCTAGTGATTTGATGTAAAATCCATTGTTGACAGAAAAGGGTCATCATAAAGATAACAGTGAGGACACATATATTAATAGCTTTGAGACGACACCAGTTTGAAGAATCATGAATTATATCAACACTGTGGTATGTGCACGTGAATGGTTTGTGGGTGTTAAAACCGTGCACCATTGAAGAATAAAGTTCACCATCACAGACTTCCAAATGGATCATTCAATTTTTCACACATAAATTACAAATCACTACCTTTAAAGTGAGACCAGTTTAATTTAATATGCCTACATCTCCGAAACTACTAGGAACATAAAGCTAAAATTAGATTTGTTCAATTTGGGTATTTGGGGAATATCTGATAAAAATCCTGAAGAGATCTGAACTTCTGAAAATACAATGTGTAGACCATCCAGTGATTTGATGTGGAATGACCTATTATTGAATATTAGAGTTCATCATGCATGAAGAAATGCCCTATTAGAGACGAAAGTTAGCACACATAACCAATATATCAATAGTATTTATAGTACAGTAGTTTGAAAAATCAGGAATCATATTAACATTGTGGTGTAGCACTTGGTTATGTACTCGTGAATACATTGTGAGTGCAAAAATCATGTATCACTGAAGAATTAAATCACCAGGAATTCTGAATGGATCATGAAATTTGGCACACAAATTACATACCATTTTCCTTAAAGTAAGACTGGTTTCATGATTTTTTAAATGTAGCCACACTGGGTTTTGTTCCATTGAAAATGTCCCCTAAATTATTTTTTTTCTGAGTTCACAAGGGTGTTGCTCCATAATTAAAACTTACCAACAAATCAATGATGCACTCAATTTCGCGTTTTTAAATATTTCAGTATTCTATTGCTGTCTTATTATTCAGTGTGTTATTCCAGTCTATCTTTGCTAAATAGTTTCTCATATCTTTATCTACTTTTGTGGAAGTTTCTCCTGTACTGCTTTTTATTATTTTTTTATTATTTTATTTTGCTGTAACATGTCCTTATATATATATCTTAACATTTTCAATTAATTCATTTAGTAAGGACAAAGCTATATCTAATACACTCTCTCCCTTGTTTGGTTCTAGCACATGCTGAGAAAGGAAACTATGTTGTATTAAAAATAGGAATGTTTGATCCCCACCCCCTGTACTATACAGATTTCTATGGTATAAGTCTGTGATTAATATTGATTAAACATACTTCAAACCAATTGATGTGATCGACCATTTTAAGAGTGGCCTGTTTATAGCATGTTGAGGGTTTCCACTGATTCAGGTGTAAAATGTTGAAAAGAAATTGGCAGGTAATATAAAAAATTACAGCAAGAGTTTCTATGCTTATGTAAGGAGTAAACAGAACGTTCGAGATAAGGTCGGACCACTGGAAAACAACAGGGGAAACATAATTTCAGAGGGGTTTCAAATGGCAGAGGTCCTGAATGAGTATTTCAGCTCAGTATTTACCACAGAAGATATCAGCTCACTTCCAGTTCCATTTACTAAATTTGATGGAAATAAATCAGAACAGTTAGGGCGGTTATTTGTAACTCCTGTAATGATAGCAAAAAAATTAAGAAGATGAAAGATAATAAATCACCTGGAGTTGATGGGATACCACCAAAACTGCTTAAGGAAATTGTTGAGCAAATTAGTACACCACTTGCAAAATTGTTTAACTTGTCACTAGAAGAAGGAATAGTTCCATCAGAATGGAAAGAAGCAAACATTACGCTACTATTTAAGAAGGGATCGAGGAACAAGCCAGAAAATTACAGACCAGTGAGTTTAACATCAGTTATATGTAAATTACTCGAAACATTAATTAGAGACCACATGGTGGAATTCCTTGTAAAACATAATTTAATAAATACATCTCAACATGGGTTCCTAAAAGCAAGGTCATGTCTAACCAATCTCTTGTGTTTTTTTAAAGAAATTACAAAGTGGGTAGATGACGGGTCACCAGTGGATGTTGTCTACTTAGATTTTCAGAAAGCTTTCGATAAAGTGCCACACCAAAGATTGATACTTAAACTAATAGCCCAAGGTATTGGTAATGATGTAATCAACTGGGTAGAAAAGTGGCTTACACACAGAAGACAGAGAGTAATAGTAGACGGTGAGATTTCAAATTGGAAATCGGTTTTGAGTGGGGTACCACAGGGATCAGTATTAGGCCCTATACTGTTTTTAATATATATAAATGATCTAGAAGATGACATATCTAGCAAAGTACTCAAATTTGCAGATGACACAAAAGTATTCAGAAAGGTTACAAATGATACAGATAAACAAAGTTTACAGGATGATCTAGATAAATTAGTTAAATGGTCAAAAAAATGGCAAATGTTATTCAATTTTTGGAAGTGCAAATGTATACACATAGGGCATGGAAACATGGACGAAGAATATAAAATGGAGGATGTTGTACTAGGTAGAACCACACAAGAAAAGGACTTAGGAGTAACATTTAGTGCTGACATGAAAGTTTCAGAGCAATGTGGGATTGCTGCTTCAAAAGGAAATCAAATTATTGGGCTAATTAGGAGAACTATCATGTATAAGGTGAAACAGCTAATTGTACCCTTGTACAAAGCAATAGTTAGACCACATTTGGAATATTGTATTCAAGCATGGAGGCCGTCTCGTAAAAAGGACATAGACAAGCTAGAAAGAATACAACGAAGAGCAACCAAAATTATTCCAGAATTGAGAGACCTTAGTTATGAAAGTCGCTTATTACAATGTGGTTTGACAACACTAGAGGCCAGGAGACTAAGAGGAGACCAAATAGAAGTATTTAAAATAGTGAACGGTTATGAGGATGTTGATAGGAATATGTTCTTCAAACTTAAAGAAGGCAGTAGAACCAGAGGACACAAAGCAGCATTAGTTAAGGAGCAGTGTAGGTTGGACATGGGAAAGTACTCTTTCTCACAGAGGGTGATAAATGAATGGAACAAACTGCCAAATGATTGTGTTAATGCTAGTAGTGTGAATATGTTTAAAAATAGAATTTACAGATATTTGATAAGGGCGGGCTACACATAGATGAGAAAATTGTTGGACTCTCGATAAGCCAATGGCTTCCTTGTCCACTTTGCCATCTGGAACTTGTTGTTTGGGATGGCAATCTTGTTAAATCTTGTTAAACCACACGCGCACTTGGTGTATTCTAATAAGGATTTGATAATCTCCAGTTGGAGTAATCATTGTTGTTAATGGTCGGAGTTCCAAGGACGAGGTTCAATAGACTAGTTGCACATTCCAGCCCGGACATGTGCAGTGGATATGTTTACAATTTTCACCGGAATTAAAGAGATTCCACTCGCTTACAACAGTCCGTTACATTCTTATCAAAGCGATATTTTCAAAGATGGGAGAGAATGATTGCTGCTGGGTGATTAACTGTAACAGTCATAGGATGAAGGCTAAAGAAACTGGACAGAATATGTCATGTGTTTAACTTTCCAATGCGACAAAGCAAGAGGTCGAAGCATCGCCGATCGCTGTGGATTGAAGCGATTTGACGGCTAGGGTTTGTGTCGACGCGGAACAGAAAAGTTTGCAGTCAACGATTCCAGCCCCATTGACTATGTACCCTCAATTAATATAATGTATAAACAACGACAAGCTCGAGGAAAACTAGGACAAGCACCAAAGCCCAGTACTGGACGAGCGGTGACCTTGCTAACGTTCTTGATGATGAAAGCAACCGTCTAGCCAGTAGCATTACCGTTTCATACATCGGTGTTGATGTAACTGTTGGAAACTTGGAACAATCGTGTAAGAACAGTTTTGATTTATAAATGTAGCTTATTATATTTTGTAGAGTGCGTGCGTGTGTCAATTCAATCATTTATTTTTTTCTGCGTACAAAAATTGTGACATGTAATTGAAGAAAATATATGAAAGGGACTGTATTCCATCAGCGTGTGACATACTTTCATGTTATATCATATATGTCACAATTACAGGTCATTACCTGACCTTGCCACTGCTCTAGGGCCACTGCTCTAGTGCATGTTGAGTTGTATGTGTAACTATGCCACCTTGGAGCGTACATATGCCGGAAACGTCTCTTTCAGTTAAGGATAGCATGCTACCAACATCACCTGCTTGCAGTGAAGCTTTCATGCCAGGTCAGGACTGCAGCTACGGAAGGCCTCCCCTGTTTGTAACTAGGACTGCTGAAAATGGATGCCAGACAGACGAGACAGAAGCCAGCGTCGAAATTGTCATGTTGAATCAAACAATCCGTGACCAAGCTGGCAGGATAAAGACACTAGAGGCAATGTTATATAATAAACAAATTAGCTGCCACGTGGTTGCACGATGCACCTTTTCTGCCAGAAACAAAGGCTGATTATAACAATATATTCATTTTGTGTTAGTTTATATATGTTGTGTAAATGTGGATAAGTGTGACATGTGTACCTGTCACTGCCTACTTGTGACATGTGTACCTGTCACTGCCTACTTGTGAAATGTGTACATGCTATGACTAAAGTGTGAAGTATGAAAACAGTCAGTGGGATGGCAGCCTATATTGTACACCAACAAGTGATGCATACTTGTTGTTTATGCCAGATTACCAATAATACCAACATTTCATTTGCATTCAAGTGCTGGTGCCCTATGATCATGTTGTTCTTAATGTTTGATATTATTAAAATCAATTATTAACAGGATAATTTGAATTGTGCCTAGCGTAGAGAAATCCCCAACGTTTGCTTTTACATGTACATGCATTTACATATCTACATTGTACTGATTACTCAAATAACTTATTGTAAATATTGTTTGTAACATATACTTATATAGTGATTGCATAGCAGACTTAGCAACGATGACACTTTTTATAATAATTTTAATGGGATTAGAATCTGTGTAAATTTAGAACTGTGATGTCAGATTTTAAGGAAATTATATCTGGGATTAGAGGAATAGACTGAAAGTGTGTAGAAGTAGACAAAATGGATGCATCGCTGTTAAAATCTTACAATGGTTGTTTTCAAATTTAAATGTATGTGCTGATTATTTGCACAGGAGTAATGTTTAAGGTACGTAATTGTTCACAGGGTATTCAGAGCTTCTCTTTTGAGTATAAAGTGGTACTGAAATAAACTTGTAACCTATCAGTCTGAAACTTCATTTCTAGTAAATTCTACAGGTGACAGTAAAACCGGTGATGTGTACATTTCATGATTAGGCCATGGCGTATACATTTCATGGTTAAATTTGTGAAATGTACACAGGATAAAATTTGCTTATGACATGTATACATGTCACATCTGAAGCCATGACATCATGGTTATTCACACAACATATACATATATATACACTGAAAAAACACTGAATATATTTCGTAGACATTTCTGCTTGATGCAAGCTTTCTTTACAGTATCCCAAATATGTTATTGCATGAGAAAGGGGGATTTGTTTGTCCTGTGCCTTCTAGTAAAGACATGATATGCACATATATGTATTAAGAGAAACAATTATATGAAATCACCATGAAAATTATGTACAGTTTACAGATACATGTTTAGTGTCAGGCCCTGTACATCCTGATTCCTTTAATATGGAAAATTCATACTGTGTCACACTTATGGACACGGTTGCAGTCACTTATACCAACACACACTGTGACAATGAACACTTATGGACACTTTCACACTCATGCACACGGTTACAGTCACTTATACCAACACACACTGTGACAATGACCACTTATGGACACTGTCACACTCATGCACACAGTTACAGTCACTTATACCAACACACACTGTGACAATGAATATACATAGTTTACAGAAAAAAAACAGTCCAGGCGACTTACCCAGCAACACACTCGCAGTTGGCTCCAGCTATATTGCCGCAGTCTTTCAGTCCCAGGAAAATTTATAGTGGATTTTCTGCATGGATGTAAGAGCGTGTGCCCTTACGATTGACAAAGGCTCACCGCGAAGCGACCTACACACTTGCGTCTTCTGAACATGAACATCTTAAAAACACTTGTTGGCTTTGAATGATTTCGTGCTCTTAGCATCTTTTGAACTGCGCTGGACGTTAGAACTTCGATTTATAAAACAAAATGCAGCAAATCAGGTGAGGATAATTATAGAACAATAACAACTTGGTCCTGATTGGATGCTTCGTGGCGCGAAGTGTGAATGTGCAACTGGTCTATTAGTATACCAACACGAGGGCCACATGCCTATAGGAGAACACCGACTCAATGGTAACGAGATATGCGTTCCAGCGATCTACCTTGAACTGCTCTAATGTGACATCCCCCAACATGGTCACATGACACAGGTGAACGGTTCAGTTTGACGCTGAAGAAGTTTCCGAGAGGGTTTGTGTTGTTGAACTTGCCCTGTCTTTGTTCAATATAGGCAGTGTTGCTACGACAACATTGTGTGCCTATTACATTAAGACCACCGAAACCAATTTGATATGGTAGCTTACGAAAAATCGACGATTTGCATACAACAAATTCCACTTATGAAAAGTTATTGTACGATACTAAAAAGCATAGCGATTACGTAAGTTTGATTCATGGGTGCAGATTCTGCACATGGTCATTCCATTTGGCAAATTCCTAATCTTGTATCAATAAATCTCTCAATTTCAATTACGTACAATTGTGGACAGTGTTTGCTTTGAAATATGCATAGGAAAACAATAACGTTCGTTTTGATTGAAACTATGTTACGTATACACAAATGCACAGTTGGAATGACGTAACAAGTCGTAAACGACAATCGCGTTGCTCTGCCAACATGCCACTCCGAACTGTCCATTTTGAATAGATAGTGAAGTTGTGGCATTACTAATATTGAAATGAATGAATAACTTTATTTTGGATACACATACATTTTGAGATATTTACAATATGATATGAGTCAGAGATTATACGAATAGCAGAGCAACCAAGGAGATCCTCTAGAAACCCCGCGGGGCTTATGACGAGGACCACCCAGAAATAAATCAACATAATTATTTTGTTTCCTTAGGCTTAAGCCAAAAACATATACTACGCAACATTATTGTAATTGAAATACAATATAATGTAAAAAATTGCTTAAATATGTACATACAAATTGTAATTATAACCTAACTAATTATTGCACATGAATACTTACAATGTGAACATGAGCACTTTAAGTAATGCAGGAAAAAATTGCTTAAATATGTACATACAAATTGTAGTTAGAATTTTATAAACAAATACTACACTAATAACCTAACAAATTATTGCACATGAATATATTACAATGTGAACATGAACACATTAAGTAATGCAGGAACCATGAATACATTAAATACTACACGAACATCAATACATTAAATACTGCACAAACATCAATACATGGTTTTTTCCTGCCATGTTAAAATAATGGTAGATGTAAAGTATATGTTATACAAATATAAAATTTAGTCTCAAAAATGTTGCTTAAATATCAACATACAATTTGTACTTTGAATTATATGAACAAATAATACACTAACTACACAACTGTCATGTATTCATTAAATGTAAGCATGAATACATTAATACATGATCCTGACTACATTAAATATTACATAAGCATGAAACACATGGTCTTCTTCACCATGTGAAAATAAATGTAGATATAGAGTACATTTTGTACAAATACAAAGTTTTTTTTTTTTGCAGTGTTTACTGTAAAGTCATTGGTATTTAGAGAGTAACAATTCTTTCAGTTTATTTTTAAATTGGTTAATGGACACAAGCTGTTTTAATTTACTAGGTAATGCATTCCAGAATACTGGTCCTGAATAGTTTATTGTACATTTCCTGCTGTTTGTTCTTATGTTTTGGATATAATAGCTATTTTGGTTTCTTAGATTATGTTTGTGGATATTTTGTATTCTCGTAAGCATTGATGACATAGAATCTGGGAGTTTATTATTTGCTGCTTTATACATAAAAATTCCTAGTTGATGTTTATATAGATCATCCAATTTTAATAGTTTTAACTTTGAGAATAGAGGATCAGTGTGTGCGATGTAATGAGAATTTGTGATTATCCTAATAGCTTTCTTCTGTAGTATTCTTAGTTTGTTTAAGTTTGTACAATATGAATTTTCCCACAATAGAGTGCAATATTGTAAATGTGATAAGATCATTGAACAATAAATAGTTCTCATTATATACATATGGAGAAAATGTTTTAATTTGTTAAGCATTCCCACATTCCGTGCTATTTGTTTTGATAGGTTGTCAATATGTGTTGTCCAACTTAAGTGCTCATCTATAAATATCTCTAGGAATTTGGTGAATTTAACATGCTTTATTTTGTTTCCATCTACTTGTATTAAGGCACTGTTGATATTGTATTTTTTTCCTTTTGGTGTGAATATAATAAAATTTGACTTTTTGGTGTTTAGGGAAAGTTTGTTGGTATGGAACCATGTTGAGATTTTTTGTATTTCTATGTTTACCTCTTCGATGAGAGTGTTGAAGCACGTATGAGCATGAAAGAGACTTGTGTCATCTGCAAACAGTATAGGATTTAGGATATCTGATACATTTTCAACATCATTTATATATAAAATAAAGAGTAATGGGCCTAATATAGATCATTGTGGAACTCCACATGTAATTGTCATATATTTTGAGTCTGCTTGGTTATACGATACATACTGTCTTCTGTTATTAAGATAGCTTTTAAACCAGTTGCAGGCATTACCTCTTATACCGTAGCATTGAAGTTTATTTATTAAAATGTTATGATCTATTGTATCGAAAGCCTTGGAGAGATCAAGAAAAACACCTATATTATACTTTTTATGGTCCATGTTACTTGATATTTTATCAACCAAATCAATCAGTGCTATATACGTAGAATAGTTTTTCCTAAATCCGTATTGTTTTTTTGATATTATGTTGTGTTCTGCTAAAAAATTGTAAAGCCTATTGTACATTAGGCGTTCCAGTATTTTTGAGAGGCATGGAAGGATAGAAATAGGTATATAATTTGAGAATAGTTCAGGGTTTTCACTTTTATACAAGGGGATAACCTTTGCTATTTTTAGTTTGCTGGGCACAATGCCAGTCATAAGTGAATTATTGAAAATGTGTGCAAGTTGATTTGCAATTTGTGGTATAATTTGTTTAATAATGTGTGGATCAACATTGTCGAATCCACTTGATTTCTTTGAATTTGCTTTTTTTACTATGTTAATTATTTCCTCAGAATATGTAGGTGTACAGAAAAAACTTGATGCATTTTTTTTTATAAATTGTGTTGGGTCATTACCTGTTTGTGTTAAGTTTACATTAAGGCGATGACCTATGTTGGTAAAATAATTATTGAAATGGTCCACTATTTCCCTTTTGTCTGTACAGTGGATACCATCTAATGTAATAAATTTATCATTTATTATAGATTTATTATCTTTGGACTTTATAACTTCATTTATGGTGCTCCATGTTTTTCTGCAATCATTTTTATATAGCTCAAATTTGTCTTTAAAATATTTTTTCTTTGACTGTCTGATTACATGAGTCAATTTGTTTTTGTAATTTTTGTAGATAATCTCATTTTCGATAGAAGGGTTGCACTTAAATATTTTGAACAGGTGATTTTTTTGCCTACAGGATATTAATATGCCTTTCGTGAGCCATTCGCTTTTGCAGGTTTTCATTTTAAATTTTTTCCACGGTAAGCATTCATTCATTTGTGTGTTTAGTATTTCCAGAAAGGTATCATATGAAGTGCAGGGGTTTTGATCCTTGTACACCTCCTCCCAGTTTGAAGTTTGTAATTGTGTTTTTAATTTGCTTATGTTTGCTGAGCTAGCCATGCGTTTGTAAACAATTTTGTATTCATTTTCTCTTTTTACCCCTAATTCATAAAAGGTAAATATCGGGAAGTGATCTGATATGTCATTATAAAGGATACCAGATTTTATTGAATATTCATGAATGTTGGTTATAATATTGTCTATAAGTGTAGCTGTCTGTTTAGTGACCCTTGTTGGTTTGCTAATTGTTGGATAGAATGCATTGGCAAACATATTATGGATAAAATCTGTTGTTTGGAGGTTTGTGTCAGACCTAAGTAAGTCAATGTTAAAATCTGCCATTAATATGCATTTCTTTCTTTCATTTGAAATTCTTCCTAATAAATCATTAAATTGTATATTAAATGTATTTATGCATGTGTCAGGCGGTTTATAGATAACACCAATAACAATTTTGTTTTTTTCTGTTTCGACTTCTACAAATAATGATTCATATAGACAATTCTCAGAGTTTGTATTTATGTCATTTCTTTCCTTAAACTTTAACCTGTTAGCAGTATACATACCAACACCACCTCCTCGTTTTTCCATTCTAGGTTTTGACAGAAATGTGTAATCTGTCATATTATAACTATCAATGCTTTCCACCGGCTTTATCCAAGTTTCAGTTATACCTATACAGTCGAAATTAACATTTAGTGATTTTAGACTATATTCAAGTTTGTCAAATTTTTTGGATAAACTTCTACAATTTATTGTCAATGTAGAGAACTTACTGTTTTTGTCACATTTACACTGTAGGTTGTAAAGTTCAGAGTCGGTGTGATAATTACACTTTCTTAAATAGTCTTGTACATTACCTAGATAGTTTGTCTTACATCCTCCCTCAGTGTCTTCTATAATACCGTCTATGTTAAAACATGGATTTTTTTCGATAGTCATGTCTAAGTCTAATTTCACACAAAAGTACTGTTGACTATGTACAGTTTCACATGGGGTTTCCTATTCACTGTCGACACAGTTCACGTAAGTTAACAAGATCTCTTTCGTGCACGAATATGCTGGGTGGCGCCACTGTTGTGGTGTATGGATACGCTACACATGAGGGATCAGGCCACGGTTAATTTCTGCTGTTGTGCCGAATGTTGTGTAGCCCACCGCTATGTCAACAACCTGCTACTACGGGGTGAGTGGGAGTGGGGTGACAGTGGCAGTGGCGATATGCCGAGTGGCGCCACTGTCGGGGAGTTTTGGGATGGTTAATGAGGGACTTTATCAATTTAACCGCGTGGTGGCAGCACATGACACTCCGATCCTTGCACTCACGAGCGCATTGCTACTTGTTATCTTTGTTTTTGCTAACACTCCGTGTCACGAAAAAAATGTGGATGCTGATTTATTCAGCAAGAACCGAGAGATAAATCATGTAGGATTGAGGTCGGTATCACGAGTTATAGCAAACGGCCCTCGTGTGACGGTGCCAAACAAACACGTGTGTTGACTGCGAATTCCTGTAGTTCAGCTGCTTCTGTTATCCACCATTGATTGTTGATGTCGCGATTTTTCCTTTGTACTTAGACGCGTACACGTTTTTATTTTGCTTTGGGAATGTGACAGTTTCTGTTGTTTAGCCAATCCAAAAAAGCAGCGCGCGTGTTATGTATCAGTTGTTTGATTTTTGCATTACTGTCATCAAACCAGCTTTGAGGTTCTGCTCAAACTGACGGCTGATATCTGTATCATTGAGCTGGTTGCATGTTGCTTCCGACGCTTTGGTGCGATTTTGGCATAGTTTGCCACGAATTAATATCTGATCTGTCCAGCTGGCCGTAACATTGTTCTGGTGATGAGGACATTTGCACGATCATGCTGACATGTAATGACGTCGTCAACCAGATACCAGTGTTTTGATCTGGGGTGCATCGAAGATGTTTTGAACTTACCTTTCAAGCGAAAGGTGGTGCTCGTGGTAAGCAGCTTTAGCTCTGCACATTTGTTCAGTAGTAGCATTATTTTGTCATTAACGTTTCCTACCTAATGTTGTCCAATGACACCATCCCACAGATCTGCATTTTCCATTCAAGAACATATTTAAGTTTCGTTAAACCTTGTCATTCGCTGGGATGGCTGCAAAGATGGAATCAATGGCGGCATTGTAGGATTTTCATCCTTACATATACGCTCGTTATGTGCTTTGGTAAAACCAGTAAATTAACACATTTATAAAGGCAAAAATTAGTTTAATAAGCACGTATTTGCAAATACATCAAGTGAAACTAAACTGATTGCATCATGTGCTATCGTATACGCAGAGATAATCGCAATAATTGGCGCAACCCTTAATTCAGATAATGGTAGATAATTCAGATTAATATGTTAGCATAGCGTATCGGCCAGGTATACTGGTCTACCAAGACGTGTATATTTGGTTGTTACGGATATTACTTGGAAATGACGTAACATAATTGGTAACCAAACTATTAGAATAAGTACATACTAATACAAATGTATATGGCTTCAAATATAATTATATCTTAAGCAATGCGGAATAAAGCTGTACTGTAATCGAAGCACATGAAAACTGCAGCTAAGTAGTCAATTTGTGACCAGCTGATAAAATAATGTATAATATTATGAAGGATAGTAGTGCAACATGTCCGCCATGCAGGGTGTAGTGCAACTAGTCCGCCATGCAGTGTGTAGTGCAACTAGTCCGCCATGCTGGGTGTAGTGCAACTAGTCCGCCATGCAGAGTTGTAGTGCAACTAGTCCGCCATGCTGGGTGTAGTGCAACTAGTCCGCCATGCAGGGTGTAGTGCAACTAGTCAGCCATGCAGGGTGTAGTGCAACTAGTCCGCCATGCAGGGTGTAGTGCAACTAGTCCGCCATGCAGGGTGTAGTGCAACTAGTCCGCCATTCAGGGTGTAGTGCAACTAGTCCGCCATGCAGGGTGTAGTGCAACTAGTCCGCCATGCAGGGTGTAGTGCAACTAGTCCGCCATGCAGGGTGTAGTGCAACTACTCCGCCATGCAGGGTGTAGTGCAACTAGTCCGCCATGCAGGGTGTAGTGCAACTAGTCCGCCATGCAGGGTGTAGTGCAACACAAGTGCCCACTGTTTGAGGTCACATTGATGATACATTTCGTTTCAAAGCAATACTAGCTGCAATGCATATCGCCAGTCTGTAAGCTCTAGTTAATAGTTCTTCATGTCCTACTAAATGCCGTTGTAGAGACATCGGTCAACATTTAAACGGTAAATATTAGTGCGCAACAGGTGCGAAAGAACGGTGAATAGTTAACGTGGTACCGCCACCCTTACATACAATTGCCATGCAACTATTTAGTGCAATATTATTATATAAATTATTCAGATATTAACCTACTTTGTTAGTAAAAACGAAGCAAAACACAGTGATGGAGACTCGGCAACTTGAGTCTGTCTTCTTTACGTTCTTCTCTCTTTGTCTTTGTCCGTCTTTGTCTGCGTTTGTGTCTCCCCGACTATAATCAGCTGTCATCGGCTGTTGTCGTACCACTGCGTCTGCTCAGAACAACGTAACAACGAGAGTTGCGAACACAAACAGACGGCCAACAGCCAACGCGATCGTCGACACTTGATTGGCGCCTGAAACAGAACGCATATTAAATTACGGGTAATGCAAGATGCACTATGTCACTATCAGGACAATGTTTTTCATGCACGTAAGTACAATATGTCACCAAACAATGCCCCGACTTTTATAAACCCACGCGTGATGCATTTTATGAAATGACGTGGGCTTACGTCAGTGACGGTTATTGAAGACACGCAGTGAGTGTTCGAACAATAATCATCTTTTATAAACCATTGGTGTGATTGGCGATGTTTACCTCCTAAAGTAGATGTTTACTAAACTAGAAAATAATGATTGGCTCAATTACATTTAATTTTAAGAAGTTTCACTGTTAATGTTATTGAATAGATTGAGTGTAATTACGGGTACATAACAAAATTATTTAACGTTGCATTTCAATTGTCCCACGAGGACGAGGATGTAATGTGACGGTTGTTGAAGACACGCAGTGTTCGAACAATTAATCATATTTTATAAGCCACAATTAAACAACTTACCCGAGTAGTCCGGAGTAGTGGCTGTGGTGAAGTTGGCGGTGGTGATCTTGGTGATAGTGGCGGTGGTGGTCTTGGCGATAGTGGCGGTGGTGGTCTTGGTGATAGTCGGCGTCCTACTTATGAAGTTGTCTGAAACAAGAATTACTACTATGTGTTATGAACGGTTATGATCAATACGAAAAATAATAGACCACTTATACGTCAATATACAAAAAAATAAGTGACAACTTATACGGTTGGATTTCCAGTTTCATGTTATGTCGTTCTACAAGTTGGAAATCGAATAAATTGTTCGTAAATCTACGTATTTAAATTAGCGTGACGATTCGATAAGTCTCGGTTGCCGTTGCAGAACTGTATTCGTAAATAGATGATAACTTAGTCTTCGGGAGCTCGCTACGGCAGAGTATTGGCTCAGTATGCGGTACTGGATGAAAACCCAATTAATTGAATGTGAATCGTTAGTTGAACCAGGTGTGTCATTTTATTGATACAACAGCGTCGTGTCGTCCAGTTTGAAAGTTTGTGGAAACTAAATTACGTAGAATGTATACTCCAAAGGATCCTGCTTAAAAACAAGTAAAATATACAACAGCAAGTCAGAGACGTATTACACCATCTTATTTGATATACAATTCATTATTGCATTCTAAATAATGTATGTCTGGTTTCCACAAATATATTAGCAATACTCGGAGTATTGCGTATTGAATTACTACGTATGCCAACATGCGTTCAAAGGGTAGCAATATGTATTAGAGTTCTAATAGGGATATGGTCATGTCCAATTGGAGTGATTAGTGATGGCGCATGGTGGGAGATCGAGTTACACGTAATGTGGCAAAACGAAGGGCTCACGTCATTCCACGATGGTTTTGACGGTGTATGTTGACATGATGACATCCTGCGGGCCGTAGTAATAGTATGACACGTAACCCGTTCTTTTGATGACGACAGGTGACTTTCAAAGTTTATTAATATCACGACAATCGTCCATGAACACAAAGCAGATAACTCGAAAATAAACTTGTTTAATGCTTACGCGAGAGACATTTGAAGATGCCGGCTGATTCCGGACAAATGAAGCAAGTCAAGTTGTTGAACAAGCAGGGATCTTCACCGGTGCCAGAGACGTCACACATCTCGTTCTTCTTTTTAGGGGTTACTGCAATGAAGATATGACAAATGTTTCAACAAATATAAATTAAAATTATATCACGCATTGAAAACATTATCTCAATATTCAAAATTGTTGACAATACACAATTTACTAACTACAGGCCATATCACTTTTGCGTGCTATCTGTTATCAGTCATATTGTTTGTTTTATAAAAAACAAAATACAGTTTTGATAGCCAGTACGGTTTTCGCACTGAACACTTGACACGATTGTCATTCAGAGATAATTTGCATTAGTAGTGTTGTCTGTCATACGTCAGTTACAACATACCCGTGATACAACTAGCCCCGGTCTCCCCGATACCATTTGAAATACCATTGTATTAAGCTAATTCTAGAGGGCAAGGCTTTACATATAATAATAATAATAATATAAAATGCTTCTATTGCGCTAAAATCCTCAGGAAACCCAAGCTCGGCAGCGTACCAAAACAAAAGGTGTTAAGGAGTTCCAATTGTAAACAGTTGGATTTGAATGTTGGGGAGCTATGGAGGATAAGCAAGTTTAAACAGGTGGGTTTTTATTTTAAGGCGAAATGTTGATATATTTCCTACAGACTTAACACTAACATACACACATGACCTAGAGAAGATATTTCTGGCGCTATTCACAGGCACGCGTCACGCACGTACTAATCCGAAGGTATTTACCGTTTAAAACTAATCTATCTATATTTCTGGATTAGTGTACGGCACACCATCATCCATCCGTCTTTATTAGTAGAAGTCAACTAACGGTTTTTGGACATGCAACTTCCGTAAATGTAAATCTTGTCGTCACCACAGGCGCATCTACCGTTCAGACATTCCATTCTAGCACAGTCACTTCTACTGTTGCGTGTTTCGCCGTGTTGGCCTAAAAAACACGAAACGCGTAATTATTTTTTTTACATGTGGCCTTCTTTAGGTGTGTGGTGGGTGAACATACATGACTGCGTGGCGCGCCTGGTGCTGTAATGTAGTGAGTAGTTTGTAGTGCGTTCGCTTCATGTTCTCGCTTTCAGTTGCTGCCGCAAGCTATCTCTGTTTCACCTCCTCGTGGTACACCCGGTAATCATATTATTTCAGTGCACTAGCATTTAATATTGTAATTGTAGTTCATAAACATAATTTGCTGACTGACGATACACTGTTAAAACATCTTCAGAAATCGTCGACTAGTTCCTGGCATTTCGCTATGCGTCGCTACTGTTCGCTTTATAAATACCAGTATGAAATCTGGGTAAGTGCAACGGAGTTCCAAATGAAACAAACGAAAGAAAACTAATATTGTTTAATTTGCAGTAATGGTTTTTATCAGAGTTTGACATAAATATTGGTCACTGGAATTAATAAACCAGTTAGCTCCACTCACGGAAGCAATCGTACAACTTACATACCAATGAATTGGCGAATGGGAGCGAACCGGTTGTCACGTGGACAGGTCAACATAACAGCAGACGTCACACCGTCGCTCCCACGTGGTCCGAACTGTGCGCGGTTGTTGAAATGTTGTTGAAAACAAATTGTGTAACCATTGCTACGTATATACGGGAGGAAACAAACCAGTTATGTTTCGCTACATTATCAGTACACAGGCAGATGTGATTCGTGTTGACCATTTACTGCGTTAAATATCGTACTGCGATACGGATATTGTGTCTCGTGCACCGTATTGTAGCACGTGTATCATGATATTCCGGAATACATACTGAGCAAGATAAATGACAGATTTTTGGCAAATCCCAAACTGGCAAGTCAAGTCAAATCCCAAGTCATCAGGGTTCGCTAATCGCCCTGATTGTTGTGGTTTGTCTGCGGTAATTTTGAGGGGGATATTGAGGCGGGTTCTGCCCCACTACAACGCTACCCAATAATAATAAGTACTTAAACATTGTTGAATCCGGTGCAGCTGGTCACAACAACTCGTTTTGAGTACGTTTCGAATCACCAGACTTGTTGGCAAGTCACAAACTGGCAAGTCAAATCAAGTCTCAAGTCAATGAATTCCAAGTCCAAATTAAGTCTCGGGTCATATATCTGAATTCCAGGTCATATCGCATGAAAATGTGCGAGTCTGACTCGAGTCAACAAATCTGATAAATTATAACCATCGCTTCCACCAAACTGCGAAGATAGAAGAAACTTCTCCCAGCTGCCAGTGAAATGTTTTGGATGTGTTCTTAATACTCCAATGCATGATGTGCAAAAGCAGCTTCGCTCTCTTAATCGGGCAATTAAAGGTTGCTTACTGATGAAACTGTCCCTTTCGTGACATGGAATTGTCCCTTCCTCAACGATAACACAAAATTATGTTGTTGAGTGTTCGTCTAATCGTGGGATGGCCAAGGTATCTTTAGTGTGCGTGTAAATGTCCTGCTCATTATCTACAACGGCCTGTCTGTTCTTAGCTGATGTCAGAGCAGTCCTTTTTACAACGCCAATTTCGCCATCACAAGGGCCTTACCCTCGACGGGTTTTTAGTTGCAAATCATGAATCACGAGCTTGAAGAAAAATTGCACATTTATGCAATATTCGCATACGAATTGTAATTTTTTTGGTCGAAAATCAAACGTTGGACCACTAGAAGACAGTGCTGAAATATAACATCACAAGGTTTTTTAATGACGGAAGATCGAAATGGATACCTCAGTTCAGTGTTTACAAGAGAGTTCATTACCACATTGCCAGTTAAATAGTATACCAATAGTTAAATAGTATACCACTTGCAAGAGTGTTCAACTTGTCATTAAAAGATGGAGTGGTTCCTGTTGAATGGAAAGAAACAAACATCATTTCGTTATTTAATATTTTGAGGTTATATATATATATATATATATATATATATATATATATATATATATATATATATATATATATATATATATATATATATATATATATATATATATATATATATATGTGTGTGTGTGTATTATCGTCCAATGAATTGGACGATAATAAAACAAGCAACACACTGACATGTACGGACGCAAAAGCGGTAAGAAAGGTTAACAATGATGGTGATAAACAACATTTACAAAACGATCTAGACAAATTAGTTAAATGTTCTGAAACATTGCAGATTTTATTAAATTTTGGGAAATATAAAAGCCTACATTGGAACTTGGATGTAAATAATAATATGAAAGATACTGTTCTAAGTACTTTCAGACAGAACAGGCGTAGAAGCAGCAATAAGAGTTGATATGAAAGTTTCAGAGCAGTATAGTATTGCAGCTTCAAGGAGTAATCAAATTCTTGGGTTGATTAACAAACATATATCATATATGGAAAAAGAGCTAACTGTATATCTGTATAAAGCAATGATTAGGCCTTATGTACAATATTATGTACAAGCGTGGAGACCATATGGTAAGAAGGATATAGATACGCTTGAACGAATACCGAGGAGGGCAACTAAAATGGTTCAAGAACTGAGAGACCTTAGGTATGAAGAACGCCTTGGTTGACACATATCTCTGGAGGGCGGGTTACACCTAGGTGACAAATGGTGGACACTCGATAAGCTAATGGCTTCCTTGTCCACTTGCCATCTGGGCCTTTGCCCATGAGAATCATCTAAATAAAATTGACATCGAAAGGATGACCCTTACAAAGGAAAAATAAACAGGAACAGTCGTGAATTCACTTTTAACCGGACCCGACAAAGGCAGTTATTTTCAAGGATACCAGCCGCAACGACAGTTACCTTGGTTTTACTACTCCTGTATCGTGCCAGTCCTTTGCGACATACCCATACATTTTCTCGTAGTTATTGGCTACACTCTTATAATAATAGTTTCGATGAAATATTGCTTGTTTTATCTGCCTCTCAATTGATTATTCAAGTTCAAATGAAGTGCACTTTTGTATGCCATAAATTGGTGTCCATCTTAGATGACAATTATAATTTAAAAATCATAGTCTTATTTTGATGTCACAATGTTATATCAACTTCATATAATATATATATATATATATTCTATCAAATGATAAAATAATTATAGTGTTAACCGCCACAATCTCTCCAGCTTTGAAAACATACACATATCACAGATAATTGTAAACAATTAAGTTGTGACCTTGGCGTCCAATGTGAACCTGTACTTCTCTTTTCGCATTATAATTACGGGAATGATACAACTTAATTTTAAGACTTGAGGCCTGGAAACAGAGGGTCATTTGTTTAGGTGTTTATTATATGTGTTTTCTGTCTTATATGAAAAGAAAACGGAATGATCGCGGTACAATAGACCCTTCCCATCAACACAAGGTGAATGATAATGGAATATAAAGAATCGGGTAATTCCGTTATTCTCTTACCCGAATCTTTACGTTCCTTTATAATCCACCAGATAGCGTGGCGGTATAACGGCAAGGGTATATTGTGTGCATGATTTGTTTGATACTCACGTCTGCACCGAGTCATGTCGTCAGATGGTGTTGATCCATGGTCTTCACAAGAGCAGGAATTGTTCTTGCATGTTGCCCTTCCAAGGCACTCGTCCTGGGGCACGCAGGACTCCCCGATCTTTATCGCTGCAGGACATAAACATCTTGCGATGGAATTGTGTAAGTCGGTTTGCTGCCTGTCCAAATGAAACTGCCTTTCAAATAAAAGCCATCTTTACCAGAAATTATAATGTTAACGAGCATTGAGGAGATCGGGGGTAGTTGTAATATTTTAAGATAGCCGTACGGATTGTTATCTCATCAATACTGTAAATGCCAATAGGACGGCAAATATTTCCTCCAGTTAGCACATGCGTAATTAAATGCCTACACATGTGTGCAATTAGAAGTTTTATGAACCCTCCTAGTTTTGCAATTTACCCGAATATGGGTTTTACCATTAGGACAATGTGCAATACAACAGCATACAAACGTTATGAGTCCATATTGTGTTTAATGTGGGCGAACGGGGCTAGTTGTAAAAAAAGAGCTTGGATTTGTATTTGACCAAACGGTGCGAGTGCTAACCTGACCGCAGATATCTCTTTTGCAAACGAATAATGAAATGCTTAATGCGTTAAAGTGTAACAATGTGCCTCGAGGAAATGTTATACTATATTTCAAGCGTAGCCAATCTCTCAGATAAGCTCAATTAATCAGCATAACGTCAACACAAAAATCTAGGTTACAAGCCTTCCACAAGGGAACACATTCTAAGTGTCTAATTACGGCTATTGTCATGTGTTGTGGCACTTACGTTTCGCGCACGCCCTCCTCCTCTTTGACACGTCGAAGCCGACGTAGCAGTGGCAGAGCCCCAGTTGACACGAGTCGGACTTCATGCATACGCCACCGTCGTAGTCGCAGTCACAGTTGCTTGTGCATGTTTCAAAAGGGGCCCCGGTAACATCTTAGATGATATGTAAATAAATAATACTAAATGTCATAGCTAGCGATCTGGCTTTAAATGTATATTATGGGATTTCTCAGTGAGCACATTGGAACGATTGGATTGTTATAACATAACTGCCGTTGTGTCACTATCACTTCATATCTTCAAATTCATTGATTACACGGGTGACGCTTTCATAATTATATTAGTACCAAACGTTCGCCTACATTAACATCTACATTGAGGGGCTTACCAAATGTCACTCCACACCAAATCGTAAATTTTGAATTGTGAAACCCTAATTCAATGTTGATAGTAATCCTGCCTAGCTTGTGTTCGAAGCATTTTCATGAATTTGATCCACCGAAATGTCACAAACTAGTAGAGCACGTTATTCAGACAAATCTGGCGTATACACTCAATGACAAGGGAAGGCCGGGGCTAGTGTTGACATTTTTCAGTTAATGTGACTTTTTTAAATACGTTAGATGCATTATTTACATGCATTCCGTGTGGATCTCGATGCAAGTGTCACTCGTACGTGTTACTCTTATTACATTAAGTACACACTTATACATCGTATACAGTGACTATACCCAGTGAGCATAGCAAGTGTTTACA
The DNA here is from genome assembly GCA_033239005.1 of Lamellibrachia satsuma. Taxonomy (NCBI): domain Eukaryota; kingdom Metazoa; phylum Annelida; class Polychaeta; order Sabellida; family Siboglinidae; genus Lamellibrachia; species Lamellibrachia satsuma. The sequence goes on along the minus strand of BSQZ01000021.1, from coordinate 5,028,666 downwards.
TTTCATATGGCGATATATTCCCTGGATTCTTACGCAACAAACAATTGTGAATGGAATATGTATTATTAAATCTAGTAACATATAGTGAATGACATTATGTGTGCAATGCGACGCCTATTATACGGAACTGCACACTCGTGCGCACGAACGCACGCACGCACGCATGCGCACACGCACGGACATCGAGTCGTGCAATATAATGATCGTCGAAAGGCAACATATATGTGTGTGTGTGTGTGTGTGTGTGTGTGTGTGTGTGTGTGTGTGTGTGTGTGTGTGTGTGTGTGTGTGTGTGTGTGTGTGTGTGTGTGTGTGTGTGTGTGTGTGTGTGTGTGTGTGTGTGTGTGTGTGTGTGTTCGTGTGTGTGTTCAAAAATGGCTCTGCTAAAACAGGTACGCTTCATACATGAAACAAAATGTTCGTGCATCGTGGTTAAACAAATTGAGTTACTGAGTCACTGTGAGTACACAACGCGCTGACTGAGGTCTGAGCCATTAGTATCTGACTTGTACAGTTGTAGCAGCTTAGGTGACGATAACACACCCCGAATTTCACGTTAGCGTCTACTTAACATAACACCGTATTTATATAATTGGCCTACATGTGTTCCAAATGTCATTCACGAAACTTCATTAGTGGCTGTGTGAGACAGTATTATGTGGACATAACATAACGAATATAGTTTTATTTTGTTAAAAATGATTTTATTTTTGTTTTCGACAGTGTGCCTGTGGTGGACAAACCGAGTACTGTGGAAGGTGGCTCCACATGAAGGTGGCTCCCTTTATGCAACTAGCGCCAATCTCCCCAATTTATGCGTCACCAGTAGTCACGAACTAATAGACATGTTGCCTTTCGACAATCAGAGAAGAACATTTGACCACCTCGCTCTGTCGCTTTGCATTAATGGCATGCTTCCTTTAACGGAAATATACGATTAATTTCATTGGTAAACTCACACGGCGCTAGTTTGGGGTTTCTTATAATTAAATTACCCCAATTCTCACTTTGTTGGATCTAAAAATTCATATAATTTAACAATGACATAATAGCCATATTGAATTGTATAAATCGGGAATGTGACAACAATTTATCCGATCAAAAACGTTATATTTCACATTTTAAAATAACACGGAGACAAGCAGAAGAACTGTGGAGGGTGGATACGGGAAAACAGATTTGAAAATCATTTTATCTGGTTTAGGTAACTTATTAATGTAATAATTACTACAAGTGATTACTTTTGTGTTCATTGCTGGTATTTTACTTTTACTAGTATTGCATTCCCGGGTGATGTTTTTAAAATACGTTAGATATATTATTTACATGAACTTCGTGTGGATCCCGATGCAACGTTCACACGTACGTGTTACTCTAATGCATTATGTACACACTTATACATCGTATACACAGTGAGCATAGCAAGTGTTCACACTTCATATGGCGATATATTCCTTGGATTCTTACGCAACAAACAATTGTGAATGGAGTATGAATTATTAAATCTAGTAAGATATAGTGAATGATAGTATGTGTGCAATGCGACGCCTACACACGCACACACGCACGCACGCACGCACGCACACATGCACACACGCACGGACAACGAGTCGTGCAATATAATGATCGTCGAAAGGCAACATATAAATATATATATATATATATATATATATATATATATATATATATATATATATATATATACAGGACAATCAATGTGTGTGTGTGTGTGTGTGTGTGTGTGTGTGTGCGTGCGTGCGTGCGTGCGTGCGTGCGTGCGTGCGTGCGTGCGTGCGTGCGTGCGTGCGTGCGTGTGTGTGTGTGTGTGTGTGTGTGTGTGTGTGTGTGTGAGTGTGTGTGTTCAAAAATGGCTCTGCTAAAACAGGTACGCTTCATACATGAAACAAAATGTTCGTGCATCGTCGTTAAACAGATTGAGTTACTGAGTCACTGTGAGTACACAACGCGCTGACTGAGGTCTGAGCCATTAGTATCTGACTTGTACAGTTGTAGCAGCTTAGGTGACGATAACACACCCCGAATTTCACGTTAGCGTCTACTTAACATAACACCGTATTTATATAATTGGCCTACATGTGTTCCAAATGTCATTCACGAAACTTCATTAGTGGCTGTGTGAGACAGTATTATGTGGACATAACATAACGAATATAGTTTTATTTTGTTAAAAATGATTTTATTTTTGTTTTCGACAGTGTGCCTGTGGTGGACAAACCGAGTACTGTGGAAGGTGGCTCCACATGAAGGTGGCTCCCTTTATGCAACTAGCGCCAATCTCCCCAATTTATGCGTCACCAGTAGTCACGAACTAATAGACATGTTGCCTTTCGACAATCAGAGAAGAACATTTGACCACCTCGCTCTGTCGCTTTGCATTAATGGCATGCTTCCTTTAACGGAAATATACGATTAATTTCATTGGTAAACTCACACGGCGCTAGTTTGGGGTTTCATATAATTAAATTACCCCAATTCTCACTTTGTTGGATCTAAAAATTCATATAATTTAACAATGAACATAATAGCCATATTGAATTGTATAAATCGGGAATGTGACAACAATTTATCCGATCAAAAACGTTATATTTCACATTTTAAAATAACACGGAGACAAGGAGAAGAACTGTGGAGGGTGGATACGGGAAAACAGATTTGAAAATCATTTTATCTGGTTTAGGTAACTTATTAATGTAATAATTACTACAAGTGATTACTTTTGTGTTTATTGCTGGTATTTTACTCTTACTATTATTGCATTCCCGGGTGATGTTTTTAAAATACGTTAGATGTATTATTTACATGAACTTCGTGTGGATCCCGATGCAACGTTCACACGTACGTGTTACTCTAATGCATTATGTACACACTTATACATCGTATACACAGTGAGCATAGCAAGTGTTCACACTTCATATGGCGATATATTCCTTGGATTCTTACGCAACAAACAATTGTGAATGGAGTATGAATTATTAAATCCAGTAAGATATAGTGAATGATAGTATGTGTGCAATGCGACGCCTACACACGCACACACGCACGCACGCACGCACGCACACATGCACACACGCACGGACAACGAGTCGTGCAATATAATGATCGTCGAAAGGCAACATATAAATATATATATATATATATATATATATATATATATATATATATATATATATATATATATATATATATATATATATATATATATATATATATATATATACAGGACAATCAATGTGTGTGTGTGTGTGTGTGTGTGTGTGTGTGTGTGTGTGTGTGTGTGTTGTGTGTGTGTGTGTGTGTTTGTGTGTGTGTGTGTGTGTGTGTGTGTGTGTGTGTGTGTGTGTGTGTGTGTGTGTGTGTGTGTGTGTGTGTGTGTGTGTGCGCGTGTGTATGCGTTCCAAAAGGGCTCTGCTATAAACAGGAACGCTTCATACATAAAACAAAATGTTCGTGCATTGTCGTTAAACAGATTGCGTTACTGAGTCACTGTGAGTACACAACGCGCTGACTGAGGTCTGAGCCATTAGTATCTGACTTGTACAGTTGTAGCAGCGTAGGTGACGATAACACATCCCGAATTTCACGTTAGCGTCTACTTAGCATAACACCGTATTTATATAATTGGCCTACATGTGTTCCAAATGTCATTCACGAAACTTCATTAGTGGCTGTGTGAGACAGTATTATGTGGACACAACATAACTAAAATAGTTTTATGTGGTTAAAAATTATTTAATTTATGTTTTCGACAGTGTGCCTGTAGTGGACTTCCAACCGAGTACTGTGGAAGGTGGCTCCACATGAAGGTGGCTCCACATGAAGGTTGCTCCACGTGAAGGTGGCTCACTTTATGCAACTAGCCCCGGTTTCCCCAATTGATGTTCACCAGTAGTCACGAACTAATAGACATGTTGCCTTTCGACGATCAGAGAAGAACATTTGACCACCTCGCTCTGTCGCTTTGCATTAATGGCATGCTTCTTTTAACGGGAATATACGATTAATTTCATTGGTAAACTCACACGGAGCTAGTTCGGGGTTTCATATAATTAAATTACCCCAATTCTCACTTTGTTGGATCTAAAAATTCATCTAATTTAACAATGAACATAATAGCCATCTGGAATTGTATAAATCGGGAATGTGACAGACCAACAATTCATCCGATCAAAAACGTATTAGTGTACATTTTTAAATAACACGGAGACAAGGAGAAGAACTGCGTAGGGTGGATACGGGAAGACAGATTTGAAAATCATTTTATCTGGTTTAGGTAACTTAATAATGTAATAAATACTACAAGTGATTACTTTTGTGTTCGTTGCTGGTATTTTACTCTTGCTATATGTTGCATTCCCGGGAGACGTTCGCATTGTCGATTTATAAAGGTGCACAAAATCCACGCAGCAACTTACCTGCAGAAGGATTTGTGGTGGGGCTACCTAAAACAGAAACCACAAAGTTAAATAAATGTATGTATATATATATATATATATATATATATATATATATATATATATATATATATATATATATATATATATTATATATATATATAAATATATATACACATATATATATATATATATATATATAATTATATATATATATATATATATATATATATATATATATATATATATATATATATATATATATATATATATATATATATATATATATATATATATATATATATATATATATATATATATATATATATATATATATATATATATATATATATACATATATATATATATATATATACATATATATATACTTTGTGTTCATTGCTGGTATTTTACGTTTGCTATATGTTGCATTCCCGGGGCTACCTAAAACAGAAACCACAAAGTTAAATACATGTATATATATATATATATATATATATATATATATATATATATATATATATATATATATATATATATATATATATATATATATATATATATATATGATATATGAGCTCACTTTACCGTTCGCACGTTTGACTGCGTGCGTTGTGCTAGTATGGCTTATATTTTAGCCACGGAAAATCATCCTGCCGCTGTTTAGTATTTGGTATGTACTTTGTGTACGCACACACGCACACACACACACACACACACACACACACGCACGCACGCACGCACGCACACACAAACACGCACGCACACACGTACACACGCACGCACACACTAAGTACATACAAAAAACTATGTAGCGGCTTACCTGCAGGAGGATTTCATGTGACTGAAATATGTATGATACTAACACATTGCACACAGTGTATTGTGCTGTTATGATTTATATGAAACAGTCAGTTAACGTATTATTGTTTGGGCTGAGCAGGTCATGCGTAGATGAGGGAAGACCTATAAATGTGAAGGGAGGTAACCGAAGCGACTGATAAAACCAAATTTGGACTTTTAAGAAGATATATAGATGGGAAGCTTACGCGTCAGACACCGGGTGTTATCGGTCGTGCTCCATTCTGGACAACGCCCGCAAGGCATCAGTTGTCCGCAGTATTTACCCGTCAAGTTGTCAATTGAACAGGCGTCGTTCTTCTTCATGGTCAGTTCAACTACAACGCACAATTAACAATTACACTTGTAGCTACACAAGACGGTTTCTGGCCCCAAAAATCTTCCCTGAAACACTGTCTAAATTGACTATGATAACAATAATGACAATACACAAAACGCGCTGGATCAAAACCTCTTATATACACATTTTGTGAGTAAAATGGGTGTAATATGCAACATCAACAAGATTTCTGCCATGTCGTCTTTGACTTCAAGAAGGCATCTGACAGGGTATGACATGCAAACTTATGTGAAACCATTCGGAAATATAACATTAGTGTCAATCTTGTTCGAGTCATAGTTTCGGATCACAATTGGAGTCCGCTTTTGTTAATATATATTAACAAAACCAGACTGATGCGATCACTTGCCATGTCAATATTTCTAAACGCATTCGAAACATGGACTCTTACAGCCGAGCAACAAAGTATAGTACAAGCCATGGAAATTAGGTGCTATCGAAAGATCCTTTGCACGTCATACAAAGACCATGTAACCAAAGAAGAAGTCTGCAACAGAATCCAACAAGCCATCGGGTCCTACGAAGATCTCCTGACGGTAAAGAGACGGAAGCTGAAATGGTATGGGCAAGTCTCACGAACATCCGGCCTGACAAAGACCATCCTGCAAGGCACCGTTAGGGGAGCAAGAAGAGGAAGACAGAGGAAGAGGTGGGAGGACAACATCAGAGAGTAGACAGGCCTGGACTCAGAAACACAAAGTACGACAAACGACAGGCAGAGATTGATACAGCTGATTGCGAGGTCATCGGTGATGCCCCAACAACACTCCTGGTTAAGGGATTGATGATGATGGTGAATATTCCATGTTACCACTCCACGTCACACATCGAATCAGCGTGACTGACATACTGTGACATACAGTGACATACTGTTTACTCGACCCCTGGTGTTAGCTGTCAACTGTTGCACATTCATGATTATCCACCTTTATCCCAATTGAATCCAATTTAGCAATATAATTGTTTGACATTTCAGTAATTATTTGGGAATGAAATCACCGTTGAAAGTCTAAAATTGAAGTTGATATGGGAGGCATGAAATAAAATTTTAACAAACCGTTCTTGTCAATGCAACTGTCGGTGATCGGATCAATGTACTTCACATAGCGCGCCGTCGTATACCTTGATGCGCTGTTTATCACTAGTGCAGCCACATTTCCCAGACAAACATTTCTGTCTACCCCAACAGTTGTGGCTGTCGAGGCACGGTTCGTCGTGGTAGCCTGAAACATATAATTATTATATTAATTGTTTTTATTGAGCTGCTGCAATGCCATTAGTTAAGTACACAATAATACATACAATACATCAAAGGTTTACAAGATATTACAGACAGTGTGTTTTAGTCTTTTCATTAAATGTACGCACGCGTATATGCATGTACACTGTACGCACACGCACGCACGCACGTACGGATCTGTTCATCCCAAACAAGACTCAGTTAACTCGCTGTTTAGTCTGCCCGGTTCTCGGTTCAACAAGTACTACTTGTTTAGTGCATGACCCTGAGTGAGCAGGTACTTAACCGTCAGATTTTCGTGTTTCGTTTTATTAATTTACAAGCTAATCTGCAAGCTTACAACAACTACAACATAAAAAACGATGTTTTCGATTTTGAAATATCATTCCCAGAGCCAAAATAACACACACAACACAACACAAACAGCACAAACAACACACACACACACACACACACACACACACACACACACACACACACACACACACACACACACACACACACACACACACACACACACACACACATATATATATATATATATATATATATATATATATATATATATATATATATATATATATATATATATATATATATAAATAAAGACGTGGCACCAGATATATAATTGCAGTATATATATATATATATATATATATATATATATATATATATATATATATATATATATATATACATACACACACGTATATATATATATACACATACACACACGTATACACGTATGTGTATACTAACCAGTGGTGAATATGTTATTCTTGTTATTCGTTTTATTCTTAGGAACACATTTCCAATCGCTGCCGCGCTCACTGCCTAGTTCACATGTGTCGAAGACTTCGGAGCACCTTTCTCCGTCCTTATTCACTGCATGATACAATCAACTTGCACGTGGATTGAGTTATGTACAAGTCGATTGTATTGTTTACGTTAATAATAAATATGTCAGGTAAAATAGCCACACGTGGTCATGTTGAATAGAAATATGTGGTGGAAATAGTTGCAGCAGGCAGATATCGTTGCCCTAATTAAAGCAGTGGTTCTCAAAGTGGGTAATATTGCCCCGTAAGGCGATTGTGGTGGCAGGGGGCGAACATTGTGTATGTTGTTTTAGAGAGGGGCGCTATATCGTTTTCGGGAGGCGCCGGAGCTGTGGAGGATTATTGTTGATCATGCATATTAAAATGACTTGACTTCAGCAAATACATTATCCAAACGTTGTTCATCACAGCTAAGCTGCAAAGATATATCATCTGGTTTTACACATACGTACTATTACGATAGCTGTTTTGCAAAATCAAGACATCGATTTGTTATTATTTATTGGACAGCTATTATAAGTATAACATACTGCTGTACTTCAGCTCATAATGTCAACGATGCCAGTATTCGACGGCCTACCTGGGATACGGATTTATTCCGACCTCAAACAATGAACATATGTATGCCGATGTATTTGATTTACTCCCGAGTATTATCCAATTGTTGGGGCGCTGTGGTGTGGCGATTCTCAATTGAAAGAACCCGGCTACGAATCCTCTTGCTTCCGTTTCGACACTTTGGCAATTTCTTTCACTGCATGTTGCCACAGTTGCCTCTCGCGCGCTAATTGCAGTGTGGCTGAATGCTTCCAGAGGGGTTGGAATGAATATGTCTGCCAGGGTATAAGTGTAAAGCATTTTGAGCAGTCCAATTGATTTGATATATAGAAGGACGTACCTCTTTAATGAAGCAATGGAACTATCTAGTTCGAAAATGATTGAGCACATTCAGCGCAAGCACCAACAATAGAACAGTTGCACATTAGGTTTTTAAAAACTCTGCGCAATCATTCTTAAAAAGTGCATTCTCAATAACATCATTATTTAATTCACTGTTACTTATTTTCCTCAGATGTCACTGCGAGTGTAATTATTGTTATTGAATAATTCGATTGAATATTTTAAGTTTCAGTTTCAGTATGCAGCTTTCGATATGATCTCAATCATAGTAAATATGGGACAGCAGCTCACCTTTCGTACAAAATGCGTAACTATGTTCATAACTAAGTTCATAGCCAACGTCGCATCGGCACCGTCCTTTGTCATACTGGACAAACTTGAAGCAGACGCCGTGGACGTAATCGCAGTCTGAGTTGTTTGCACAGATGGTGGATTCTTGTGCATTTCCTGTAGTTATATTTAACAAGATTTAGCAAGATGGCAAATGGACAAGGAAGCCGTTCTCTTATCGAGAGGTATAATCATTATGTTACGATTGCATTTGCCTTTTGTATAATTTTACATTTACATATAATATATTAATTATTTTTTAGAATGTTGCCCATATATTATCAAAATAAAACACGTAAACGCGATTGAATGTTTAAATCCGAAAGTTTGATCGACATTATATTTCCCTTTGGTATATACATTTGCAAAATAAACTCGCGCGTTCAAACGCACGCACGCACCCATAAATATAAGAACATGCACTAACGACAACAAATACTGGAGTTAACATAACAAGTGTTATCATAAAGAAGATGTTAACAAGATTGAACAGGATTAAACAAGATTGCCATCCAAGGCAAAGGCCCAGATGAAAAGTGGACAAAAAACTCTTTGCTTATTGACAGTCCAATAATTGTTCAACAATGTGTAACCCGCCCTCTGAGATATTTGTTTAATTGGTAAAAAAAAATCATGTTGCTAGCATTTGCACAAGCTATAGATAATATATTCCATTTGTTGATTGTCCTCTGTGAGAATGAGTACTACTCCAACCTACACTGATCCTTCACAAACGTTACTTCGTGTCTTATAGTTCTACTAACTACTGTTCAAATATTACTACTTAAATTAAAAGCCCATGGTATCGGGGATAGCATAACTGACTGGATAGAACAATGGCTGACTGACAGAAGACAACGAGTTGTAGTAGATGGAGAAGTTTCAAATTGGAAATCGGTTTAGAGTGGAGTACCTCAAGGATCAGTATTAGGACCTATATTATTCTTAATATATATCAATGACTTGGACGAAAGTATAACAAGTAACGTACTGAAATTTGCGGATGAAACAAAACTGTTTAGAAAGGTTAATACTGATGGTGATAAACAACATTTACAAAACCACCTAGACAGATTAGTGAAATGGTCTGAGAAATGGTAGATGTTGTTCAATTTCTGGAAATGTAAATGCCTACACACAGGACATGGGAACTTGGATGTAAACTATAAAATGGGAGATAGTGTTCTGGGTACTACTGTAAAAGAAAAGGACTTAGGAGTTACAATAAGCGCTGATATGAAAGTTTCAGAGCAGTGCGGTATTGCAGCTTCAAAGGGTAATCAAATTCTTGGATTGATTAGAAGAAACATAACATACAAGGAAAAAAAAGTTAATTATACATCTTTATAAAGCAATAGTTAGACCTCATTTAAAATGCTGTATACACACATGGAGACCATATCGTAAGAAGGATATAGATACGCTTGAACGCATACAAAGGAGAGCAACTAAAATGATTCCAGAACTGAGAGACCTTAGTTATGAAGAACGCCTGAAAGAATGTGGTTTAACAACTCTAGAGACAAGGAGGTTAAGAGGAGATCAGATAGAAGTTTTTAAGATATTGAATGGGTATGAAAATATTGATAGAAATATGTTTTTCTCACTCAAGAAAGATAGCAGAACTAGAGGACATGAGGTAAAATTAGTAAAGGATCAATGTAGATTGGACATCAGGAAGCACTCATTCTCACAGAGGACAATAAATGAATGGAACAAATTGTCTACAGATTGTGTAACTGCTAGCAGCGTGAATATGTTTAAAAACAAGGTTGACACATATCTCAGGAGGGCGGGTTATAAGTAGATGAACATTGTTGGACTCTCGATAAGCCAATGGCTTCCTTGTCCACTTGCCATTTGGGCCTTAGGCTTGGATGGCAAATCTTGTTAACTCTTGTTAAATCTACTATATTTCTATCCAATCATAGGAGGAATAAACACGCACTTCCCATTCACACTACTAAATTACAATAGCTGCAGTTCACGCTCAACACCAAACATAAGAGGAATCGAAAATACAACTTACAGTTTCTGCAGTTCGCCATACGCAGGGGGAATAAACACGCACTTCCAACTCACAGTGCTAACTTACCGTAGCTGCATATCGCGATCGACGCCACCAACAGCAGGAATAAACGTGCGCTCTGCAATGCGTATAAATTATAGTTACATGATACTTCTTCAGATCATTGAAGAAAGAAAACAACAAATAAAAAATCAAGATTACAAATGTTGCATCTATGGAACAACATTATTTAAGACAACTCAAAGGAGCCTTATCCGTTCGAATTTTTTGCTCGTCTCATTTCAAATTCATTTTGCAAAAATTCAAACCTACACAGTATCCACTGTGACATGCTAGCTCGTTTGTACAAATGATGTATGTAGTTTTTTTGTGAAATCATCAAACAAACTATTAATGTATTTAATTCTACATGCAAAATGTATTGAAGTGCAAAAATGGAAACGTTGAAAAGTCACCAATTTCGCCCTTTGTGAAATTTCATAACTTTGCCAAGTGACCGGCGAGAAGATGTAAGTCACGCCCATGGTCAGCCTTGACCCCATACAGTGTTTATCGTTTTGGATATCCACTATTTTGAGCCTTACCAGATCTATCGACTAAAGTAATTTTTTTCGACGATTTGAGCAAAAACTTAACTTTTTTAATCAAATTGACTGCAGCTATTTCTTAAGCTATTCACACTCTACGTATTAGGACATCAACGATCATTCGCGATAGGCTAAAACAGATGCAGTTACAAAATGTGTTATCGGAATTTACGGGACAAGATATATTAATATAAAAGACATTATACAGCATAGTTTCAGCTAATCTGAAAATGGAGATGGTGTTGTCAGCGGCTAATGGTCAGCGGACAGGTCAGATGTTACGATCACCGTCAGATAAACATGCTGGAAATATATCAATTATCCTATATATATATATATATATATATATATATATATATATATATATATATATATATATATATATATATATATATATATATATTATATAATGATAGCTGTCAGCTTTGATGATTCGTGCGATTGTATTCGCGACCAGCGTGGCGCCACGACTATCCAGAAAATCATAGCGCCAACGGCAGTAAGTATGCGCCCACTTAATAGCTCAAACGACAAAACTAGTTTCACGTATCACCGTCACACCGCCGCACAGTACTGGCATCAGTCAGTATTCGGGGTTGCTATGTTTGGGAACAAACCGAAGTAGGACACGCATGTGCACAAGCGCCGAGGGCAGGGCAACATCAACAAACACTTTGCTATCCCTGCTTGGTCCTACGCTATGTGAATTACATTTCACTTGTGTAAATTATGTCTGGAGTCTGGTCTGGTAGATTCGATGGAAAGGGAGATAAATACGAGTGTGTGTGTGTGTGTGTGTGTGTGTGTGTGCGTGCGTGCGTGCGTGCGTGCGTGCGTGCGTGCGTGCGTGCGTGCGTGCGTGCGTGCGTGCGTGCGTGCGTGCGTGCGTGCGTGTGTGTGTATACTTAAAGCGAAACAATAGTCATGGTTTGGAGGTTATTCAAATAAAGAACATAAACTAGCCATGTGCAACTAAGATCAAGAATATCACGCCTGTGGTTTACTCAGAATGTGTTGTAAGAATTCCTGCTGAAGAAAACAATAGCTATAACACGTGTCTTAACTGTGAAGACAACTAGTTAACTTATCGAATTTACTAGTTTTTATTGCAGGAAAGAGTAGCTAATGGTCACTGCAATTGCACAGATCTAGAAAATTAAGTGATATCGGGAGTCAATGCATGGAGTGTAGAAGCGTCACTGTATGATAGATTCAAGGAGACCGAATAATTGCTGCTGCCTAACAAGTGTGCACGCGCTGAAAGAAGACATTCCAACTGTCAAACTAACAAGATCAATTGCAATAGTTTTGGTGACACAAAAATACACACGCACGCACGCACGCACGCACGCACGCACGCACGCACGCACGCACGCACGCACACACACACACACACACACACAGGCAAATACCGCGAAGATCACGAATATGATAAAAACAACAATGTCATGTTTGAGAAATATGCTGTGTAAACAAACATTTCAATTATGTAAAAGATAACTTAGCTGAGGGTGTTGCTATTACACCTGCGGTTACCATCAAACTACAAGACGAACGTCGCCCAGTCCTTTTGACACACTGTACAAACAGCTGCTTACTATACGCCGCGCTGTATTAAACATGATTTAGACGTTGTACAACAATGTGTTAAACCTATTAAGACTTCATACAACGCAGTACCAAAAGTTACTCACCGTCTGGATACACATCGTGTCGGTCCGGCAATCAGTTTGCTACTGCTCAAGCCCTGCGTGTTTTACACAAATGGTTCGCTTATTGCTCTATTATAATTATGCCGCTGGCTAAAATTATAGACTTGCGAAAATTAATGCATTCCACCGACGAACACAATAGAGAATATCAGCTCATCGTAGACGCTACACAGTAAGGGGTCAGACCACGGTTACGCTACGTCCGGCTGTACAGTAGTACCTAATATAGTGCCCGGATAAAATTAACACATCCGATTTCAGTGATTGTATTTAGTAACTCTATTCACCCAGTAAATATGATACCAGGGATGTGCACACTACTCGGAGTATTGCGTATTGAAGTACAGTATTGCAACACTTAATTGAATGCAAATTATTTACAATATTTTGTGGAAAATGGCAATATAACATTGCGAGTATTTCAAACGTAATGCAAATACTCACAATATTTTTCAATTGATTTCAAGGGTATTAAAATATGTATTATGATTAGTTTATTTTTAAAAGTTGTGTTTTAAATGTAGATGTTTGTTCGCCCATAATGTCAAAAGCGTATATTTGTCGAATATGAAATAAACAATACTTCCATAAAACCATGTTTTATTATTATTATCATTATAATTCAATGCTATCATATGTACTATGTCTTAGAGCGGAAAGGTATTGGATTTTTTTGGGAAAACAAAAGTACTGTATTTAAAGTGTTTTTTGACAGTGATATGTTACATTGTGAAGCGGATTTGAAGATGCGCATGAATTTTGGTAATGACATTTCTGTATCACCAGTAGGTGTAATTTGTCTTCCAAAAAATTGCCGGTTTTGATGGCAATCGCGTTTGTGAAAAAAATAAAATAACTATAAGTATACGATTTTGACAGTAGTTGTTCAGCCCTTTAGTACCATAGTGTCAGTGGGTGATGCGGTTTTATACAATGGTTTAATTTTTTACACTCACACGACACGTTAACATGGACAACAACATTAAATTCAACTGTTGTCTTACCACAGTAGCAGAAACGTCCGCGCTCAGATCGAAACACAAGTGGTCTAGCCCGGAAATCACACCCATAATAATATATAATAATTATATATATATATATATATATATATATATATATATATATATATATATATATATTATATAATACTTCTATTGCGCTAAATTCCTCGGGAGACCCAAGCTCGGCAGCGCACCAAAACTAAAGGGGTTAAGTAGTTTATAATCGATAATCAGTTGCAGTTGTAAACAGTTGGATTGGTACGCTTGGGAACTATGGAGGATAAGCAAGTTTAAACAGGTTGGTTTTTAACTTATGGAGGCAAGACATTCCAGACAGCTTCGGTCATCTAATTCTGGTCTACGTTTTGTTCCCCGTGGTAAGACAAATGTCGGAACTATAGCTTTTTCAGTTGCTGCACCGACTCTGTGGAACTCACTCTCTGTTAGTGTTAAGTCTGTAGGAAATATAAGAAATATGGCAACATTTCGCCGTAAACGCACATGATTTTAAAGCATGACCTGGAAAAACAGATCGGTATCGTCTGTCACATTGACAGTTGTCTGTCATGACAAAAGGGAGCCGACTGTGTAAGTCTCCCTGCTGTTATATAGCTTCTCCACAGACAAGACTCTAGTACAACCTCCCCGTGGCACACCGTGGATACTGGGCACCTTGAGAATGTGCTAAATAATGTGTCGCTCGATAGTCATGCAGACAGCTCACCTTGGAGAATGAAATTTCTGATCTAAAAACCCTGGAGAGCTCCATTGTCTCGGGAGACAATTAACTCATCAAAGGGGAAGGCAACATCCGAATATATACCGCACTGTAGGTCAGCCAGGACAGCGCTGCTAAGGATATGACGTCCCAGATACATGAATTACACAGGTACAGAAAGTCGATATGATGACCGCGTCCGGGGTGGCCGACAGCGACCTAAATGTGAAGTCCGGATACGAAGTTTGAATGTGGTAACGATGGGGAGGGGAATCAGCAGAAGTGACAAACATGTCGGATAGAAGGAAATTAAAGGTTGTGCATCCAACAGACAAAATGTAACGGGCTAATGAAAAGGTAGGTTGGCTAAAAAAAATCAATCGCTTTAGCCAAATGGTTAAATGGCATTGGCGTAGCTCAGTTCATAGACCTCAGGCGCAGCTGACAATATTTGTTCGCGAAGTTTCGCGTTGGACAGGCACTCCTCAATTAATTGCACAGTGTAGCTGCGGTATTCAGGTCATAGTGTGAGTAGTCTATCGTCGGAAATTGGCGTGCTGCATTACGTCCCACTGGCTGTGCTAAGCGAACCGCATCCGTTGTTTCAGCCCCCTGCAGACAGTAAATTATCTAGTCTAGTCTGGCTTTGCTGTTGAAACCGTTGTAGCACGTAACTGCCAGTGGCACGTAGCTACACAACGCGACCTGTCACGACAAGTATCTGGCAATGTAGCGGACGATACTTTGACAATTGCCGGTGCCCAATCTGTTGGCCACGAAATAGAATGACGCCCTCGACATAATTCGATCGTAGTTGTGCATTCACATGAAACTCGCATGACAACCGCCATATTGGACACGTTGCCTTTCTGTGTAGCTAATATTAAATGATAGATTAGTTTCTTCTTGTGTTTATGACACGTGTAACTAAATCTGAGGGGGATAATTCAGTAGATTACTTAGGTAGTCATAACTCCTGAAATGGTAGCCAAAAAATAAAGAATATGGAGGATAAAAAACAAATTCTACCGGGGACAGCGCTTTATACGAGGGGAAGCATTTCTATTTGACAAATAGTTCAGGTTCACAATGTGTGTTATATCGGTTTAGTTAAATGCAGGACGAAATACGTTCTGAAACAGTTGAGGTGACATATTGATATCCTGTGACGCCTAATGTGGAATAGGCTACGTGTCAGTCTTCTGAACAACTAAATTACACATAAACATGGTTTGTAGGCTATAAAAAAAACGCAGCAAGTTTTATTGAAAGCAGCTATAAACGTACACTTAGGACGGACACTGCCACGCTGTCCTTGCTCATTTCGAAATGTAACAATGACCTGGCATAGACGTCTAGATATTAACCCACCAAGCTCATGTCTCGCTTAAATGCTCAGAAGAAGCTGGCGTTCAGCACGCTCAAGGTTTGCTACTATCTGCCTAGTTGTCCGCCGGTGAAGCTATTCAGGGTTCCTGAAAGGGAAACACAATTTATCGTTTTCGGCCTATGCACAAATAAAAGCCGCGCCATACTGCTAAATAACACAACGTCGCGAGTGCAGTATTCTGGCAAGATTCGCTCGCCAAATTAAAATTATACAGTTGTATACACCTATTGCTATACTTGCCAATAGGATATGGCTATGCTATTTGCGTCCAACCTTAACTTATATAATATATTTTGGCCTTCGTTTATTAAAATAGTCGTCTTTCTGACAAAATAACACGACTGCTTGAAACTTTGTGCTGGTTGTCTATTTGCCGGCCTCCCTTAATACGCCACTTTAGTCTAGGTTACCCAGATTTAACTGAACTGCGCATGCGCTCATCGGTCGCTCTGGTTAACATGTCAGCCCACGGCAGGAATCTCCCACTTCTAGAACACATTCTGAGTAAACCAGTGGCGTGACATTCCTGATTTTAGTTGAACATGGTTTTTTGAGGTTTCTTTTAGTTGCCTAGCCCCAAAACTAGCCCCAAAACCATGACTTTTGTTTTGCTTTATGCAATTGTGTATCGTTTCATATGTTAATAGGTGGATCATTGCCAGTTTTACAGTCAGTATGCCAACGAACCATAGCTATACCATGACCACCCTGACAATGATATATGGTGCTATCACGTGGGCTATATGTCAATAACCACGAGTGAATCCACAAGTGGCGTTCACGCACGACATCGCCCACGACATCGCCCACGTTGATCACAATAACCTCGGGATCCCCTGGACACACAGCGCTATCTGCACGTGCATGGAAATAATATTTAATGTTACATCCACATGTACATGGAAATTAGCTTGTTTGTATTATTTATTCATTGAAACGGTCGATGTGCGTGAGATTTTTAAATAACTGCCAGAGGGCGTGAAATGGAAGCCAAATGCGAGAGTTTCATACGAAATGCGTGAGACTATGCAAATATGTGTAATGTAGTTATGTATGTAGCTATGTAAATCTGGGGGTTAACTCAAATTGGTTAGGACAGTTTAGGCAAAAACTGGTATGTATAACATTAAAGAATATGCAATAACACAAATCACTCAGAGCTGACGGGATTTACACCAAAACGTATAAATAAAATAACATATTAAATTAGTATCTTACCCGCAACAGCTATTGACTTCTCATTGTGGAACGAGAACAGAACTCGTCGATCTTACCAGTAGAAATGGTTTATATCAAAATGTTGATTAAGTTTTTTCTGAAAACAATTCCTATCAAAGTGGAAAGGTTTTTATGGCGAAACCGTTCAGTACTGTGACTTAGTCACAAGACATTTATGGAATTTCACTTCGCTACTCATGTTGGCATTAAGTTAACTAATTCCATCAGTGGTTCAGGTTTAGCAGTACAATTGTTACTGCTACAAAACGAGGTCTGGTTTTATTTGATAAATTCGCACAGGATTTGATAAACTTAAGCTCCAGTATTTCGGTATTTTGTAAATTAAGAATGGTTTACGTACTTATGGCATCTAGGAAAACACACATATACATGAAATAGCAATAGTACACGAATGTGTAGATTGGACACACTAGATTATTCGAGGGCAATGACAGTTAAGGTGGAAATACCTGTTGATTGCGTAAATGCCAAAATTGTCAGTATGTGTAAAGCAAAATGTACATATAAATAACAAGGGCATTTGCACATAGATTAACGTGTGGGCTCTCCGTACGCTAGTGGCATCCCTTTCCACAGGTCAACTAAGTATGTCCACAATGTACAGTGTTTATTATGTAGGACAGCGCTCGATAATAATGTACCCTGTACTGGCGCCAATGATATTCAACATAATTATTATTATTCACAAATGACCAACCTATCCACCTTGAAACTTGCAACTTTATCTACGCCGACAACTTGTGCATATCATCTCAGTGCATAAACATATTATAAAATAAACCAACTACGCGCAAAAAGATCCATAATGACGAACAGAGATCTAAGCGCGAACTAAATGTTACATGGATTTGTTTTTATTAAACGACCGCATAAAACAAAATTATATAAATTATATAAATGTTGCAGTTTATTGTGCACTTTGTTTTGCCGGAGAAACAGCTCTGTTTACCAAACATGGCATGTTTCAGCGGCACCCAAGTCGATCACTTACATACACAGCAAGTCACTCTTGAAACACTCCTGTTATTTAATATTGTATCTAGTATGTCCGTCCTGGCCAGTGGTCAGATTAAACGTCTGAGGGCGTTGGTATCGGCGGCACATCTCCATTGCCAAGCCCGGCGAGGGAGTGGGTGATTAAAGTATCGCTGGAGCGTGTCTTGGATCTTGACAGCTCCCGACTTGAATGACAGCGGTCGGCTTTGATGATTTGTGCGATTGTGTTCGCCACCAGCGTGACGCCACGACTGTCCACAAAATCATATGGCGAAGCGTTTCGACAACGGCAGTAAATATGCGACCATTTAATAATTTATATATTATATTTAGTAGTATAGATCGCTTCAGTCTTTGATACTTAAACTATATTTTTAGTTTTATTAATATCCAGAGATTAACGAAACCCAGGTTTGTGAGACGGGAAACACCCTGCTTTAAACCAACAAGAACTTTTAGTGTATCACAAAGTGAGTAATGATGATTGTCACGTGCGTGAGAGCTAAAGCAATATGGATCTCGCAGTCTTCTTCAGCAGACTGAAGTTACGGATGTGTCACATGACCAATGTCATGTGACCAATGTCATGTGACCAATGTCATGTGACCAATGTCATGTGACACAAGCTGGAGTAGGACTGGTGGGAGCTCCTGGCCAACGTCTCGGTTCAGCGTAGGTTTCTTTCTGTGGATGCTAATCGCCTCCTTTATTTTTCTCCTGTGCCAGTTCTCCTCGTGGTCTATAATATTAACGTCCTTCATAGAGCACTGATGGCCTGTGTTCAGTTTGTGTTCACTTATAGCTGATAGAGGTTGGCGACAAGATAAATGTTCTTTGATTCTTGTGCCAAGTGTTCTGGCTGTTTCTCCTATATAGTGTTGGTCACATTCTGGGCATCGTATGTCATATACCACCACACACTTTGCTGCCTTTGCTGTTCTGTCTTTTGTCATTTTTACGGATGTGTCACATGACATTGGTCATGTGACACATCCGTAACTTCAGTCTGCTGAAGAAGACTGCGAGATGCAGTTGAAATATTCAGAAGGAACACTAAATTTCTTGAGAGGTAATTATGCTTAATATTAATAACCAAGAAACCGGATCATCTATCCATTCAATAATTATTAGTGGTTAAACCGTGGACAACCCTGGCTTGGCCAGAGTGCAAGAGGGTAAGTAATATGTTCACACGACACTTGCTGACGACGTCGTGTCCAGCAATTGAGGTGGTGGTGGGTTAAGTGGTCAAGACCCAGTAGGGGTTCTTAAATTAGCTATGCAGATTACAGCGCCACCAACGGTATCGTCTAAATTGTGTAAACTCAGGGTATAAAAACAACCGGGGGAAGAATTAACGGCGGGCGGTGGCGACTATTAAATTGGACTTGATGTGTATAGTCACGCCGTTTGAGGTGAACTAGGAAAACATTTTCTTAATATGTTGGACTCTAAATTTTCAGAAAGGGTGAACCTTGTCGGTTCGTACCTGTTTTGCATTCGATAACTAAAACTTCGGCCTTTTCAATTTCAATCAATTCTATTTGTTTTATTTTATTATTTAAACTGACTAGGGATGTCAATGTTGGTTTCATCGAATTGTACAGTTGTATACTTGGTGATGCCGTTTAACGAACTTCATTGTTTAATAACTGTCTCAGCTACCGAGACGGACCTGGAATATTGCGTTGGGCTACTTCAGTGCAGAACACATATAGAGCTTATTTGGTCGATGTATGCACGAACCTCAATGGACTCGACCTTTCGAGCCTCTTGTGAAAAGAAATACATATTGTGAGTATGACGGCTTGAAGAAAACCATCGCTATAACATGAGTAGTAGGTACTTAGTTTTCATACCCCTTTTCTCTGAGTAATATGCACCGTATGAACCTGTTGTCGGTTGTATAACCCTGCAATATCTATTAATAGCCAATAGGAAATTTACATGAATATCGCCCCATTATCGCTCGGCCAAGAACGCAGTGTCATCCTAGCGGCCAAGAACGCAGTGTCTTCTGGGTAAATCGGTCCTAGCGACTGGAGCTAGTCTATGTGGTAATCTGTTGTTGTAACTCGATATCCAGTGGACTGTTGCAGGCTGAAGTGGACTGCGAACGGATGTGTTATGTCGCAGATCGAAAAATTGGTGGACAGTTCGCAGGAAATAGGCGTGTGGAAAGTAAACAGCTGCGTTAGACTGAAGTGGTTGGTTTATTGACGACCGGTTGGATTTTGTGTGTATTAAGAACGTAATGGTTATTACGGACTGAATCGATTGCGTTAGGTTGTAACTCGATACATAACCGAAACAACGGAATCTATATATAGCGTTAAAATCACAGCGTAGACCGATGCATGTTGTTGACGATGTAACTCGGTACTTAACCGTTAACAGCTGCGTTCTGTTGTAAACTGAAGTGGCTGGTTTATCGACTTTGTGTGTATTAAGAACGATCGTGTATAATAAAAAGTATATTGTTGCTATTTGTCGAATGGAATGCGTTATTTATCGAGAACGATAGTACACATGTATTAACGAGGCAACACAAATTTAATACAGAAAAGATACATAACGAAGCAGCAAATGTTCATTTTAACGAATAATATGAATCGAGGTAGATTTAAAAAATAATTATCATATATTACAATAATTATCATCAGTAATTAATGATACAAAACAAATTTAATACACATAACGAAGCAGCAAATGTTCATTTTAACGAATAAAGCATGAATCGAGGTAGATTTAAAAATAATTATCATCATGTTACAATAATTATCATCAGTAATATGTTATTAATACAGAAAAGATACAAATCAAGAAGTATAGATTTTTAAAAATAAATATCATTTTAAAGAAGCAGCAAATGTTCATTTTAAAGAAGCAGCAAATGTTCATTTTTATTTATACGTTTAAAGTATGCGGTGGCGTCGCAGCAAATTTTCATTTTTATGTTTAAAGCATGTGACGTGGATAGAGGCATCGTAAGGCGAAAAACGGAGTCTGCGATTTCGATGTCTAATACGTGTTGGCAAGGTCGTTGGACGAACGGAGGGCGGCGGCGGGGGCGGCGGCGGCGGCGGCGGCGGAGGCAGGTCGAGCAGTTCGGATTCCCAATGCTCCGATTCCGGTGATGTTGGGGGGGTTATTCCGTACGGGGATGTTTTGTCTATGAGTTCTTTCATAACAAAAGGCCAAATTGCGATCGATGACAGGCGTGACGGCGGTTGAAACAGGGCCAATTTCCCGTTGAGGATGTCGAGCAATTCCATCATGTGCTTTCGCAGCATTTTGTCAACGAGCTCGATCATGACATTGCTCCATTTGTGAGAGTGATGACTGCAAGGAAGAAAAAAAGTGAGTTAGAAATGACGATTACAAGGAAACACATTATCGCACTAGTCATCAGCAAGGAAACAAAACTAGAACTTACTGTCGATGATATTCTCGCAAGTATACTGCCGTCAGTACTCGCCAGACGATGAACACATCTCGAAAATACTGCACGACGTAGCGCATCGTCAGTCTGCCGACGGCCGTAACGAGTGCTACCATGGTGCACACTATGTGCGTGAGCAACAGGAAGTAACACGACGACGACATTGTTGATGAAGATGACGAGAGCACGATGCGAGAAGTCTTATATAGGGAGAGAGGAAATATTGTTGACAACCTCGAGAACAACGGAGAACTCGTCATATCGGAGAGCTGTCAGATAACAGACGCAGCAGTCATCCGTCAAGCAGACAAAAAACCGAGGTGAACAGTACTCGTAGTACAACGCATATAACGCAGTAAATGTACATTTCAGCGTCATAATACAAGTATGAATCGTCCGATTCACTTTAGAGGCGGTAATAACTATCTGTCTAATTTTTATGCGTGTAGAATACTCGTGTGGAATAAAGAATTTCACACCGTCGAAAGCGCTTATCAGTGGAAGAAATGTGTGCATAATAACGACTGGACAACGGCGGAAAAAATGGTAGCCACACGAAGCGGCCTGCAGGCTAAATACCTGAGCAAGAGCATTCGAGAGAAGGATCATTTACGAGAAGAATGGAACAGAAAGAGATATTCCGTGATGTACGCGTTAGAAGCTGTGAAATTCCGTGACCGATACTTACGGAAACGACTTTTAGACACAGGAAGTAGTGAATTAATGGAATGGGTAAAAAGTAAAGAGGGTTTTTGGAGTGCGTTGACCTACGCTGGTCGAGCTGGTTAGAATATGCTCGGTCAGATACTCATGCAAGTAAGAGAGTTCATACGAACGCACCAGACAGTAAAAAGTGGGTCTGATGTAACACCCGGAGACAGGGCGTACGTGCGAGATTGCAACCAGGCACCCGGAGACAGAGCACCGGTCGAAAACATCACGCGCTGTTCAGCGGGCGACGAGGCAAGTAAAACTGCGCAATAACATCACGCGCTGTGTGGGCAGCGAGCCAAGTAAAACTACGCAACAGTTGACAGGAGGATTATATAAAGGCGGATACGAAGACAGGAGTATCGCAATTGTTTTGATTGACTCCGAACACGAAGATGGACGCCTCGCAACAGACTGAGTTCGAGATCGACACCAAGATGACTTTGACGAAACTCCAACACGAAGTAAGTGCTGGTCGCTATGTGTTTGAACAACCGTTAGTCATAACGGCATGCGGCGTACAAGATAAATTCGTTTTTTACACAGCGTGTTCGAAATGTCCTAAAGGACTCCGCAATCACGTCTGTCCAGTGCACGGACGTCAAAGTACATGCGTGTACAGATTCGTTCTGCGTCTCCTACTGATAGACAGTAATGGCTGTGAATGTTGGTGTACCTGTTTTGACGAAAACGCGGTCAAAATTCTAGGGTTCACCGCAAACGACTACGTGGCTCTGACGACAGACGAGGAACGCTACGAGTCGATGTCGGCGCTGCGAGGCAGTCCGGTCATGGTCACCATTAGGAAACGCGTGACCAAAGAGTACGTAAACTACAATGTGGCAGATATTGATGTTGTAACCGTGTGACTTTGTTGACAGGACGACACTGCTGCTGATGCTGCCACATCCTGTGGAGTTGCCGATGAAAAAGCAAAGGTGAGGAAATGGTTAAATGATAATAGTACAAACGATTTATTGTCCTCTTCTTCCTCGACAGACAGTTGTTCAATGATCGTGATAACAGATGACGAGGAAGAGAAGAAGGATAAATCCGATGTTATAATCATAAACAGCAGCAGCAGCAGCAGCAGCAGCAGCGGTGAGGACATGACGATGATGATGCGCCAAATAGATAAGATAGTAGATCGTAGTGAATCTATGGTTAGCGAACAGAGGTTTAACGTAGCTGTAGAGAGCGCTGCTGTCCGGTACGCGTGCGACGAGGTGAATCGTATAATGAATTTAAATTCAGACGATGATTACATACCCTCATCCGACACGATCATGCATCTCTTGCGGTGGTTAACTATAGAAGTGCTCACAACGTGTGGGATCATGAAGTGGCGAGAACGTGTGACAGACAAGGTGAGAGATGTGTTAATTGAACAATATATGCACCGTATGAACTAAAAAAAAATTTCTGTTCAATAAGGCGTGTAAGAGACCGGCATCGGACGACGACGATGACATCGCACGGGTGATGACGGTGAAGCGTCATTCGTCAGGTCAGGTGTCACCGACGTCGACGGAAGCCGTTTCTTACACGGAGGGTTGTCCGCTGACCTGCTCAGACGATGACAGCCCCGAGTCGCCAGAAACATCGGATGTCTCGAAGAAAGAAGTTATGATTCGCAAGATCATAATTGAATGCGAAAGTAGATATATGTCTGTCGAGACGATGTGTCAGAAAATTTCTACTGCTATAATGACGCCGGAGTGGCAGAAGAATCTTCGACATGCCATTCAACGTGCCGATTCGCTTTTGAAATGAACATGTCGTAGTTGAATATAACCAGAACCAGTTGAATATATAACCACTGTAGAGAGTCGCATTTGAAATGAACATTTCGTAGTTGAATATATAATCACTGTGGAAAGGAACATTTCGTAGTTGAATATATCCACTGTAGAAATGAGCTGATTACATTTTTTATGTTGTTATATATATACATCTCTGCGAAAAAGACTTATAATCATCATCATCAACATTACCTAGGGGTCACTGTCGAGATTGTAAAGATTCACAAACCCAACATGCATTATCATCATTATTAGCCTCTGCCGTATCGATAATCGATCGTAAGCTAGGGGTCACTGTCGAGATCGTAAAGATTCACAAACCCAACATGCTATTATCATTATGTATAAGTAGATTCGTATATGTATGATTACAACATAATAAAAAATGAAAAGAAAAATTATGGTGCGTGTTGTCAGTCCTTCGTCCCGTAGTCGTCATCGTAGAAATGAACGTTATTGTGCTTTCATAAAGAATCCTTCGAATTATGTTTAACGGATGGGTACGGTCCTGCATAGATAGAGCGGTGCGTCGTCATCGTAGAAATGAACGTTATTGTGCTTTCATAAAGAATCCTTCGAAATATGTTTAACGAATGGGTACGGTCCTGCATATATAGAGTGGCTCCCTCTAGGGTGAAGGAACTTGCAGTCCGTTCGATGTCGCCACCGTACGGTAGATAGAGTGGCTCCCTCTAGGGTGAAGGAACTCGCAGTCCGTTCGATGTCGCCACCGTACGGTTGATAGAGTGGCGCCCTCTGCTGTGAAGGAACTCGCAGTCCGTTCGATGTCGCCACCGTACGGTAGATAGAGTGGCGCCCTCTGCTGTGAAGGAACTCGCAGTCCGTTCGATGTCGCCACCGTACGGTAGATACAATGGTGCCCTCTGCGATGAAACTCGCAGTCCGTTCGATGTCGCCACCGTACGGTAGATAGAGTGGCGCCCTCTGCTGTGAAGGAACTCGCAGTCCGTTCGATGTCGCCACCGTACGGTAGATAGAGTGGTGCCCTCTACGGTGAAGGAACTGACACCCTCTGTATATCAAATAATGAATTCCTCATCCCAGGATCGGGAGACGATTACCTGGATCTCGCCAACACGATGCTACACGTGCAGGTGAAGGTGACGCGAGCCAACGGAGACGATCTCGACGCGGCCGAACCCGTGGGACCGGTGAACAACTGGCTGCAGTCGCTGTGTAGTCAGGTCGACCTCTCCCTGAACGGCACGCTCGTGACCGCTTCGTCCAACTCGTACGCGTATCGAGCCTACATAGAGACGCTGCTGAGTTACGGATTCGACGCCAAGTCGACGCAGCTGACGAATCAGCTGTGGTACAAGGACAAGTCTAGTCGCATGAACGAGTACATAGCCGGCAGTCGCGTGGTCGACATGATGGGTCGTCTCCACGTGGATATGTTTATGCAGGATAAATTCCTGATCAACGGAGTCGACGTCAAGTTACGACTGGTGCGTAGCAAGCCCTCGTTTGCGCTGATGGCTGCTGGACCCAACGAGTACAAGATAACCATCGTCAACGCATCCTTGTTCGTCAAGAAGGCCACCCTCAATCCAGCCGTGCAGGTGGGTCACATCAAGGCTCTCGAGAAGAACACGGTCAAGTATCCGTTACAACCCGTCAACTGCAAGGTGTACTCCATTCCCGGTGGGAGCTCTGTCGCACACGCACGAGAACCTGTTCCTCGGTACCCTGCCGAAACGTCTCGTACTGTGCTGCGTGCGACGCGTACAACGGCACGTACGATAAAAACCCGTTTCACGCCAAGAACAACGCCATAAGCTTCCACTCGGTGTACGTGGACGGACGTCAGATACCCGCCAAACCCTTCCAGCCCAACTTCACAGAAAACCTCTTCGCCAGGAGCTACGCGAGCCTGTTCACCTCGACCGGCAAGATCTGGCAGGACGAGGGGAACGGTCTGACTCGCGACGACTACCGAGACGGCTACACCTTCTTCTGTTTCGACCTGACCCCCGACCAGTGCGACGGTCCCTGCTTCCATCTGGTGCAAAAGGGCAACCTGCGCATAGAATTTCATTTCCGAGAAGCGCTTCGGACCACCGTGAACGTCGTCGCCTACGCCGAATTCGAATCCGTGCTGGAAATCGACAAGAACCGCAACGTCATCTACGACTACTGAGATGGACACCCTGCAGATCGCCCGTCTACTGGCGATGGATCCGAACACCGCGTCCGTCTTTGGCGGCGTCGTACCCAAAGACGGACTGCCTAAAAAAATAGACGCTTTGCCGATCGCCTTCGTGTGCAACACCGACGACGGCGACGAACCGGGCGAACATTGGATAGCGCTGTACCTGTCCTCCGACGGGCGCGGCGAATACTTCTGCTCGTACGGTCTGCCGCCTCGTCACGCGACGTTCCGCACCTTCTTGAACAAACACTGTTCCGAGTGGACTCATAATAGCAAGAGACTTCAGAGTCCTCTGTCTAACGTTTGCGGACAATATTGCGTAGCTTATATAATGCTTCGTTGTAAAGGTTCTCCTATGAGAACTTTCGTAAACGCTTTCTACACCGATCTGGTCGCTAACGATTGTCGCGTGTTCGATTGGATTAAGCTACTGAAAAAGGGTATACCGTACTATCGCATATCGTACATAAACTTATTGTCGCGTGTTCGATTGGATTAAGCTACTGAAAAAGGGTATACCATATCGTACATAAACGCAGCCTCTGGCGATGTGGTCGCACCACCCGTAAGCTCGCCCTCGAACCTCTGGCGCGGTGGAGACACCCGTAAGTTCGCGACCTCTGGTGCGATGGTCAACATTCGCAAGTCGCGTCATCGTCATCATCATCATCATCATACCCCGTTGCTTTGTTGTATTCATTCGAACACGCTTGTACTCTTTGTTGTATTACGATCGCCTCGCTTGTACTGCTGCCGCTTTGTTTTATTCAATAAAATACGCGTGCACCGTACGCTTTTGTTCGTCTCCTTACTAGGTTAAAAACATGAGTCCGTTAGGTGTCCCCGCCCGTCAGTCCGCCAACCCGCCCGTCAAATTAATATTAATATTTAATTCAGTCACCAGGGGGAGCTCTAGACGGTTAGGATTAGTTCCAGTCGCTAGGGAACGGGACCATAGGAGGAGTTCTAGACGGTTAGGGTTAGTTCCAGTCGCTAGGGAGAGGGACCCAGAAGACACTGCGTTCTTGGCCGCTAGGATGACACTGCGTTCTTGGCCGAGCGATAATGGGGCGATCTTCATGTAAATTTCCTATTGGCTATTAATAAATATTGCAGGGTTATACAACCGACAACAGGTTCATACGGTGCATATTACTCAGAAAAAAGGGGTATGAAAACTAAGTACCTACTACTAACATGTTTCTTAACTGTGAAGACAACTAGTTAAATTATCGAATGTACCAGGTTTTATTGCAGGTGAACGTAGCTAGTGAACATTGCTGTTGCACAGATCTTGAGTATTAAGTGATATCGTTAGTCAACGCATGAAGTGTCGAAGCGTCACTGTATGAGAGACACAAGGAGACCGAATAACTACTGTTGCCCAACAAGAAAATAAAGTAGAAATTCTAACTGTGAAACTGACAAGGTCAGTTGCAATAGTTTTGGCGACAGAAAGAGACATACATACTTAACCAGCGCGAAGACTACGTCGCCCGGCCCGTTTGACACACGTTTTAAAAACGTTTTAGACTTTGTACAACAATGTGTTAAACCTACAAGACTTCATACAACGCAGTACCAAAAGTTACTCACCGTCTGGATACACATCGTGTCGGTCCGGCAATCAGTTTGCTACTGCTCAAGCCCTGCGTGTTTTACACAAATGGTTCGCTTATCGAGACGTTGAGATGTTGCCCTATTATATGCCGATAGCTAAATTAATGACTTGCGAAAATTAACACATTCCACCGACGAACACAATAGAGCATATCAGCTCATCCTAGACGCTACACAGTAAGGGGTCAGACCACGGTTACGCTACGTCCGGCTGTACAGTAGTGCCTAATATAGTGCCCGGACAAAATTTACACATTATCCGATTTCATTGATTGTATTTAATAACTGTATTCACCCAGCAAATTTGATACCAGGGTTGTGCTCACTACTCGGTGTATTGCGTATTAAAGTACAGTATTTCAACACTAAATTTACTAGGAATTATTTTTAATATTTTGTGGAAAATGGCAATATAACATGGCAAATATTTCAACAGTATTGCAAATGCTCATGATGTTTTTGCACTGATTTCAAGGGAATTGCAGTATGTATTACGATTAGCTGATTTTTCCAATTAGTTTATTAAATTCAAAGTTTTTTCGCAATTAGAATCCATAATACCATAAAAAGTGGATTTGTCGAATATTAAATAAAGACTACTTCCATAATACCTTGTCTTATTATTATTATTATTATTATTATTATTACTATTCTGTGTTTTCATATGCACTATGTTATAGAGCGAAAAGGTATTGATATTTTGGGGGGAACATAACAGTACTGCATTTCTCAAGTATTTTATGACAGTAAAATATTACATTATGAAGTGGATTTGAAGATGCGCATCAGTTTTGGTAATGACATTTCTGAAACATCGTTAGGTGTAATAACATCTTTTGTCAAAACTGCCAGTTTCATTTCTCCACAATCACACAACACGTTAACAAGGACATCAACATTAAAGTCAACTGTTGTCTCACCACAATAGCAGAAACTGCCGCGATCAAATTGAAATAAAAGTTGTCAAGCCGGGGGTCACACCTGTGGGTACCCATGATAGTATACGGGTTCAAAATAAGGGGTCGAATAAAAGTCTGATCTGATCAGAAGATACCAGTTTTTGGTGGAATGAATCGGCTTGTCACTTACTGTGTTTTCTGCCCTACGACCATGGTTTTAATTGCACCCCACCCCTTGGTTTGCAGTACGAACCCCACCCCATCCCTTTGTTGGCAGTAAGAACCCCACCCCACCACTTGGTTGACAGTGCAAACCCCACCCCACCCCACCCCTTGGTTGGCAGTACGAACCCCACCCCACCCCTTGGTTGGCAATACGAACCCTACCCCATCCCTTGGTTGGCAGTACGAACCCCACCCCACCCCACCCCTTGGTTTGCAGTACGAATCCCACCCCATCCCTTGGTTGGCAGTACGAACCCCACCCCACCCCTTGGTTGGCAGTACGAACCCCACCCCATCACTTGGTTGGCAGTACGAACCCACCCCACCCCTTGGTTGGCAGTACGAATCCCACCCCATCCCTTGGTTGGCAGTACGAACTCCACCCCACCCTACCCCTTGGTTGGCAGTACGAATCCCACCCTATCCCTTGGTTGGCAGTACGAATCCCACCCTATCCCTTGGTTGGCAGTACGAATCCCACCCTATCCCTTGGTTGGCAGTACGAATCCCACCCTATCCCTTGGTTGGCAGTACGAATCCCACCCCATCCCTTGGTTGGCAGTACGAACAAAAAGAGCTAATTTTAGATCCTATTCCCGAGACCACTCTTTCAACGTTTGTCAAACACAACTATCTCTTTTTTTGAAGGCACATACGTCCCAGATTTGTCACGAAAGTTAAGAAATATCGTGAGTCGATGCATGGAGTGTAGAAGCGTCACATTATGATAAACACAAGGATACCGAACAATTACTCTCCAAAGTTTGCACAAGTTGAAGTTTTGCGACATTCTTGAAGGTGATATTTTGAAAGACTGTTAACAAGGAAAGTGGTAATAGTTTTAGCGACAGAAAGAGACACACACAAGCAAGTACCGCGAATACCAGGAATGTGACTAAAAACAGCAATGCCAAGTTTGATAAATATGTTGTGTAAACAACAACTTAAATTATTTAAACAAGAACTCTGCAGAGGTTGTTGCTATTACACTCCGTGGTTACCATCAAGCTACACGAAGAACGTTGACCAGCCCGGTTGACACAAAGGTGCATGTGCCTCGTTGTTAGCAAGATTATTAATAGCAAGTTTCAAAGCACTTGGGAGGATGAATATATCTGGCCAAAGGCGCGGTTGATCGGTAGTTGTCGTCGCGCTGAACAAGTTGATCGTTATCGTCAGATGCCATGGCAGACGTATCTACTACTACTACTACTAATATTAATCACAATACTAAACTTCGACAGCGCCTATATCCTCAGCTTACAGGCAACAAAACAGAATCATTAGGCATTATCATGAATAGGGGAGCACAAAAGGCGTCATCAGAACAAGGGACCAACCAAAATATTAAGGTGAAAATGCAATTTGGAGTAAATGTATCTTGAGGATTTTTTAACGTAAGGTAGATATAGTTTCAGTTAACCTCAAAGTGATGGGGAATTCATTCCAAACCCTAAGTGGCTGTCCAGCAAGTTTCACGTGAATGCAGAACTACGATCGAATTATGTCGAGGGCATCACTATGCTTCATGGCCAAGAGAGCGTGTACCGGCTGTTGTCAAGGTATCGTCCGCTAATTTGCCAGCTAACATTGGATCTGGTTGATGTTAGTGCGTCGGCCTTCCATACAATCATTCCCCATGAGAACTAGCTACACAATCTTGAGATAATAACCGTGCATGCACAACGGCTTCAAAGGAAAAGCCGAACTGGACTGGATAAACCAATGTCTGCAGAGGGTGGAAACAATCGATGCGATTTGCTTCGCACTGCCATTGTGCATACACAATAGTCCCGCATTACTGCTCACAGTATGACCTGAATACCCCAGCAAAACTGTGCAGTGAATTGAGGAGTGTCTGTCTAACACAAACGAAATTTCGAGCAAATATTGTCGTCAAATATTAAATGATAGCAACGGTTTATATGCCTATGAAACACTAAATCTGATGGGAATAATTCAGCAGTTTACTAAGGGGATTATTTTCAACACTTGAAATGATAGCTACGGAAAAAAAGGAGAGCAAGGTTAATAAATTACTTTGACAAACGCAGAGGACCTAAATGGTTTCTCCTAATTATTGTTTACGACGGAAGGTGTTCATCCACTACCAGTGAATTGTACCAACTCAGGGCACTATGTCATATTAATTCAAGCAGTTCAGTCCAACAAGTGTATGTATAAAAATTAAGAGTTTACAAGAACATAAATTTCTCAGAGCTGAAGGGGTTCACGCCAAAAAGTGTAAATAAAACAATATAATAAATTAATAAATAATACTTTTTTTACTCGCAACAGCTGTGAACTTATTACTGGGAAAAGGGCACAGTTCTGTCAAAATTGAAAAATAGCAATACATATCATACCCGTGCAAACATGTGGGTTAACACTATTAAAGACAGGGAATTAAGAGCAGACCTGAGTGCAATTATTTATATATAACATGAATATTTACAACATTTTCATTAATATGGTTAACAAAACACGTGTTATATTCAACAAAGCAATTTTTAACAAACATTTGACAATTTTATTTTAAATCGTGGTTAATAATGTTGCCTTAACGATAGGAGAATTGTCTTAGCAAACAACGCGTTCAAAGTCGCCTACTTATGCTACACAGCATGGGTAACGACCTCCTTAGCGTGCGACACCAACCCTTGAAGCGTAACGACCTCCTTAGCTTGCGACACCAACCCTTGAGGCGTAGCTCAGTTAGTGGACCATAGGCGCAGCTACACAGAAAGGCAACGTTTCCAAGATGGCGGTTGTCCTGCAAGTTTCATGCGAATGCGCAACTACGATCGAATTATGTCGAGAGCGTCACTATTCTTCGTGGCAAAGAGAGCGTGTACCGGTAATTGTTAAGGTATCGTCTGTCACATTGCCAGCTACCAGTCAATACATGCTCCGAGTTTGACTACCTGACTAACCGGCTGCATGGGTGGTTGTTAGACTTTGACTGACTATTCTTTCACTACACCGACATCGAAAGGCATTACCAATAGAGTTAGTGTAGAAGCTACGCCCGTGCAACTGAATACCACATCACATCGTTTGTCAGGACACATTCTCCTCTCGAACCAGATATTCTACCTGATGCTAATAGCTGTTCAATATACACAGCGCTGCATTAACGACTTATACTCTGTACGATAATGTATTAAACATATTCAGACTTCATGCAACACATAATACTCACCACGTGGATGCACATCGTGTCGGTCCGGCAGAATTCAGTTTGCTACTGGTCAAGCCCTGCGTGTTTTACACAAATTCGCATATCGAGACGTTGCTCTATTTTGTGCCGCTAGCTACAATTAATACATTCCGCAGACGAACACAATAGAATATGTCAGCTCATTGTAGACGCTACACTGTAGGGGGTCAAGCCATTTGTATTTAGTAACTGTATTCACCCAGCAAGTTTGATACCAGGGATGTGCACACTACTCGGAGTATTGCTTATTGCAGTACAGCATTGCAACACTTAAATTTGAGTACTACGAAGTATTGGGAACATTGTTTGGACATTGACAATACAACATTGCGATTATTTCAAAAGTATTGCAAATACTCGCAAAATGTGTGCATTGATTTCAAGGGTATTGCCTTGATAGGCAGCACGAAAAAACATAGCTAATGTTTAGACCCCTTTCCACAAAAAAATACTATTTGGTGGTCCCGAGACCCCTGTTTCTTCTTTTGTAAAACACACCTTTCCCGCCTTTTTCGAACGCACATGCGTCCCCATATTTGACATGAGTGACTCCCCCCGCTAACCCGTAGTAGCTTGTCGTTGACATAGCGGGTGGCTTCACTACTTTCGGTACAACAGCCATAAGTAACTGTGATTTGACCCCCCCCCCCTACACACACACACACACTTTTATCCGTATCCACACTCCCCAACAGTGGCGACACCCAGCGTACAACCAATGCCACAACTTGATTATAAATTGAAAACGGACAGTTACCGAGTGAAATGAATAAGCGGTTGACTGGGCAAAGCGAGTGTTGTTTACGACTTGTTTTAATGAATACGTAACATACTTTCAATCAAAAACGAACGTCATTGTGTTTGTAGACACATTTTCAATGCAAACATTATCCACAATTGTAAGCAATTGAAATTGAGAGTTTTGTTGACAACAATTAGGAGTGTACAGAATGTACAGAATCTACACATGAAATGTAAGTTGTGGCAGTGGTGCAATGGTTAGTAGCGCCACTGGCGGGGAGTTTGAGCGGTGTCGTGACTCAGCAGTTCGCACATAATTATACGTCACAGTGGATGAACGTCACGGACATTCCTTCAATCGTCAGCCCCAGTCACGTCAACACTTTAGTGATTATGTCATATTATATATTGCACTCAACGGTGATGTGTGTTTTGCAATTTGCACAAACCTGAGCAACGGCTCGACACACCAACCACACGCAGAGAATGATCATGAACTGTAACACACTGAAATCTGCGGGACCGACACAATGTGTACCCAGACGGTGAGTGGTTTTGGCTGTACAGTGTTCGTTGCACAAAGTCTTTTTTGGATAGTTATTTTTATATCGCGGTGAAACAAAAGCGTGTGGGTAGTACGGGAACGTACCAGTGTTAGTAGGTCTGGATATAAAACTGAACCAAGTAAATGAGTACTTATGATTGCAGTCTCGTACAAAGTATCCGAGCAGTTCTGAGTGCAGCCTCGTACAAAGTATGCGAGTAGTTCTGAGTGCAGCCTTGTATAAAGTATACGAGTAGTTCTGTGTCCCTGGCTTGACCGAGTAGGCTGAAATGTATAAACAATAAAAACGTAAATATGAACAAGAAAATAAGTTGCGTTTGGGCGTAAACAGCATGGCCATATCCTATTGGCAGGTATAGGAATGGGTGTATACGAATATATTTTCATTTCGCGAGTGAATGTTGTGTGACTATAACATTCGTGACGTTGGGTTATCAGAATGATATGTTGTTTTCTTAGTAAACCCCAGGCGTGATATTCTTCATTGTAGTTGTACAAAGTTACGTTGCAGTAACTCTTGTAGGTGCATAGGCTCAAAGCCATGACTTTTGTTTCCCTTTAAACAACCATTGAATGATTTCGACGAATAATGACAACTTTGTCATGAAACCCGCTCTACAAATTATTTGAGCATTTCTTCCAAAAAGAAATAGTTTTCGCCGGAATATTTCCTGCTGACTTAACGCTAATAGCGAGTTCATTCCACACAGTTGGTGCGCAACTAAGAAAGCCATATCTATGACACGTGTCTTAAATGTGAAGACAACTAATTGACCAGCGCTAAATAATCGAATTTACTAGGTTTTATCACCAGAGACGCGATGCTGATCCCAATTGAAGAGAAACATATTTCAATAAACGGAAGGACTGTTGGATAAAACGGACGGCGATTACAATCACCCATGAAGTTTGATTCTTAGGTGAACTCCCCACCAGTGGCGCCACCTAGCGAATGTAATGTCACTCACGAGTTCACCACTGCCACAATTTACATTTGAGGTGCAAATTCTGCACATCGTCATTTCATTTGGTAAACAAAAAATGTGTCAATAAATCTGTAGATTTGAATTGCATACAATTGTGGATAGTGTTTGCATTGAAAATGCGTTTTTGATTGAAATTGTATTACGTATACGCAAATGCACAGTTGCAATGACGTAACAAGTCGTAAATAACAATGGCGTGGCCCAGCAATATACTATATATTATAATCAAGTTATGACAATCGTGATATGCTGAGTGGCGCCACTATCGGGGGTTTTGGGATGATTGAGGGGCTTTGCAAACTAAACCGCGTGGCTTATCATGCATGACGGAGGTCGGTATCACGGGCAATAGCAACCGAGACAAAGGCGCTCATTGGTCATAAGTGGGACTGTGACGTCAGACTCTTCGCCCATCAATCACTACACCACTGCGTACATGCTAACATAGTTAAAAATAAAATCATTAAATATTTGTCTTGGGTTAACATATCAACACAGTCCTGTTTCACACTAGTATTGATGCTGAAAGGTTCCGATTGATCGCCATCATGCAGAATACACTCTTTCACGTTATCCTGTAGTTGTCGAGTGACAGACACACATTTTAGAGTACGTCCGACTGGCAAGACAGCCCCACAAAGGTTCTCTGGTCACTGAATCAAACGCTTTGGTCAGATCGGTGAAAGCAACAGAGAGGTCACACCCTTGTTCCCGAGATTTCCCTGCACTTGACGAGCAACGAATAGCATGTCTGCAGTGCCACGCGTGAGCAGGACACCGCATTGTGTTCGGGTATGACGCTCTCAGATAGTGGTTGTGGTCGGTTGAGTAGGCTTGGTTGTAATTCATCTGTTTGATGGCTTTTCGCACCTATTCGAGAAGTGGCGGGACATCGAGCTCTTTCATGACCAGTGTTTGAGGAACATTGTCAATTGTTTCCAATTCGACTCGAGAGTCACCATTTAACAATTTACATATGTGTTCTTGCAAAGACCGAGGATGCCTTCCTTGTCCTTGAAAAGAGTAGGGTCGTCTCTGGAGCGGAGAAGTGTGGTTTTTCTGCGCATGCGTCCATGCATAGCCCTAGTGGCTGTGAAGAAAACACGCGTTTTTGTCTGTTTCAGTTGTTTCTGTTATCCACCACTAGTTGTTGATGTCACGGTTTTTCCTATGTACTTAAGCACGTACACGTTGATATTTTGCTTTCCCAGTGTGGATTTTTCTGTGTTTTTGCCAAATCAAAAAGCAGCGCTTTTGTTGTCTATCAGGTGTTTGATTTCTGCATCATTGTCATCAAACTAGCTTTAAGGTTCCGCTCAAATCGACAGCTGATATCTGCATCCTTGAGCTTCCCCATGTCAAGCCTCCTCTTGGTAGTATGTTGCTTCCGATGC
The DNA here is from genome assembly GCA_033239005.1 of Lamellibrachia satsuma. Lineage (NCBI taxonomy): Eukaryota > Metazoa > Annelida > Polychaeta > Sabellida > Siboglinidae > Lamellibrachia > Lamellibrachia satsuma. Next base: position 4,992,294 of record BSQZ01000021.1, on the reverse strand, counting down.
TTTCGTACGATTTGAATCGATAGTTTGGCAGGAATTAGTACCTTGGCATTCCACCTTGTCACCAGTTGTATTCCAGGTATCATTGATAGTCAGATCAGTTGTGGAAGATGGGTTCTTCGGGTGATGCTTCCATGAACAGTGGTGGACAGTAACGAGTCAGAGATCAGCTGGTTTGGAGTGCCCCTGGTATTAACTGCTTTAGTTTTCAGGTCCTCATGTCATTATAGAAAGCAGACATTAATCTGACAGTGTTCAACTGAGTAGATGACGATGCCTTAGTTAGTTTCCTTTCCAACTAGACATTGGGTGAAATACATTTTACTTAAATATTTAAATACTTTTTAAAAGGTTTTGGAACTGCATTTGCAGTTAATCACATTGAAAGTATTTGTATATTTAAACATTTCCATATTATAATTTGAAATGTAAACAGCAACAGCAGGCTTCTGTTGCACTATAGTCTATACTGTCTTTTGGTCGTGTTTCTCCCCATGTAACCCGCCTCCTTAGCCTTACGCTTGCCGCTTGGTCTCAGACTCAGAAGGTGTTTCATTTAGAACATAGGAGTCTGAGATTTATCTTGACTGTCAATAAATAATATCAAATTATTTTCTTGAATAATTTTGCCTAGTACATACGCCATGGCCCATGTTATAAGGCTGCTGTATATCCTATAGCACTTACTGAGTTATTGTTATTGTTTTGAGTACGGCCACATTAGTTATGTCTGATCACGTCGAAAAGAAATCGGCGGATTGGAAAACACTCGTAATTATATCAAACTATTAACACTTACTCGCACTTTATTGTATTCATACATTTCGATTTACTATGGGTCACATATATATATGATGACGTTGAAGCACAACTGTGCTTATGGGGGTGGAACTATATTGTAATCGTAGTGATAAGTCACAATGGTTACAGTAATCCAATTTACTAACCTGGTTTCAGCTCGTCGCTTCCTACGCATCGCTCTGCCCTCTGATATCTGCCGTTTCCTGGTCGAAGAATAGTCTGTAGATGCATGGTCATATGCGGAAAAAAAGATCTAAGATGGAACGGTGTCTTTGACCAAGAATGACATCTTGATGCTCACCGTCTGTCCATGCTCATCACATACGTCTTTTGTCTTGTAATCTGCATCAGAAAAATGGTCTCTCGCAGAGCCTGCGGCTGGCGGACACGCCAATTTCCGCATTTGCAAACACCTTTTCCCCTGCAAATTCTTCCTCGGAAGTCGATAAAACGTTTTTTCCTTGCATTTGTAGTACTAGTTGATATATCCAGGAGCCGTCCAGTGCACACCAGTTTTCTTTTTTTCGATTTTCCATGCGTTTCGGCCGTTTTTCCCAGAGGTAATGCGTCGTCGCTCATATTGATTTACTGTGTGAACGCGGTGCCAAGAGCTCGTACTCAAACCACTCTGCCGCTGAGCCCCCCCCCCCCGCAGAGCAATGGCGCCGCCCAGCGTAGATAATGGCAAAGTTAAAAAGGATATTACAAAATTACCGTGGCGTTGCGCCCATCATATAAGGGTGATATATACTGTAAATGGTATGTTATTATGTTTGGGCTATGGTTGTTCGAGTGCTTCACCCCCCCCCCCCTTTAACGCACACATTCATAAAGGCAAATATTAGTTTAATAAGCACAGATGTGCAAATATATAAAGTGGAATTAAACTGATTGCTTTATGTACTGCCAAAAACGTATAGCTAATCGCAACAATCGGCGCATCCCTTAATTCAGATAAATGGTAGATAATTCAGATTGATGTGTTAGCACAATGTATCGACAATGTATACCTGTCTACCGAGATGTGTATATTTGTTTGGTTGGTATGGGTATTACTTGGAATTGACATAACACAATTGGTATCCAAAACTACTAGAATTCGTAAATACTATCACAAACGTATATGGCTTCAAATATAATTATGTTATATAGAATGCGAAATAAAGCTGTACTGTATTCGAGCAACTGACCCTTCGTGTCGTACTAAATATCGATGTAGAGACATGGGTTGCTTAATGGTAAATATTACTGCAAGTTGGTATATGTGGAGTATCTGATTGCAACATCCTGCATATATGTTTGTAACCATACAAGGTGATTTGTATGTGATACTTTTCACCCAAGGCGGTGGCTTTGCGTCAATAAAGCATCACAAACCTGTTATACGGTTAACTTATGTTTACCTACGGTAAGTAATGCGTGTGAAAGAACCGTGAACACGTTTGTTGTTTACATGCGATATTATTATATAAACTATTAAAATATTAACCGATTTTGTTAGTAAAACTAAGCATAGCAATGTGACAGAGCCTCTGCAACTTCAATCCGTCTTCTTTACTTTATTCTCGCTTCGACTTTGTTTGGTTGTTCCGTATCTCCTCGACCGTTATCGGCTGCCATCGGCTTTCATCGTAACACTGCGTCTACTCAGTACAACTAAGCGACGAGAGATCAGAACACAGACATAGAGCCAACAGGCAACCCGATCAGCGACACTTGATCGGCGCCTGAAACAGAAAATATTTAATTACGTGTCATCAAGACGCACTATATGTCACTATCACGAAACTGTTTTTTTTGTAAACGTAACAAAAATGGGTCACCAAAGAATGACGATATAATACAAATGTAAACCCACGGGCAATTATCTACAGGTTTTTAGCAAATGAGGGTAGTGACGGTTGTTGAAGACACGCAATGTTCGCTAGTGCTAGTCTGACTCAACAAGTCTGATAAATTATCGCCATTGCTGCCACCAAACTGTGGAGATAGTAGAAACGTATCCCAGCTGCCAGTGAAGTGCAGGCCGGGATGTGCATAATTGCTTCGCTCTCTTAACCAGGCAATGAAAGGTTTCGCACCGATGAAACTGCCTCCCCCCCACGTCATTCATTGCTCTCCTTTCTCTGGGAATTGTCCATTTATCAACGATAAAAGTTATGTTGTTGAGTGTTCGTCTTGTCGTGGAATGGCTAAGGTATATCTAGTGTACGGGTAAATTTCCTGTGCATTATCAACAATGACCTGTCTGGTCATAGCAGCTGGCAGGGCAGTCATTTTTACAACGCCAATTTCCCCACCACGTGGGCCCTCCCGTGACGGATTCCGAAACAGTTTTTTTTCAGTTGGGATAACAATAGCTACTTGGTCATGAGTCACGATTTTGAAGAAAAATACATTGCACATTTGTTATGGCTTTGTCAGCTATTTGATGGGAACCCTTATTTAGGTTACAGTATTTAAACATAAGTGTTTATAATAAAAAAACATATTATTACATCTACCGGTGTTTAAGAAATGCAACGACCAAAATTTATGCGCATCTTCAAATCAGCTGCATAAAGTAACATCTCACTGTCAAGAACAAATACTTTAAATACATTACTGTTATGTTCTCAAAAATAGTTTCAATACCTTTCTGTTTTATAACATAATATACATATATATATATATATATATATATATATATATATATATATATATATATATATATATATATATATATATATATATATATATATATATATATATATATATATATATATATATATATATATATATATATATGTATATATGTATATATATATATATATATATATATATATATATGTATATATATATATATATATATATATATATATGTATATATATATATGCTAACATTGAATAATAATAATAATAATAACAATAATAATAATAAGACATGGTATTATGGAAGTATTGTTTATTTCATATTCGACACATTTATACTTTTAGGGAATTATGGATTCTTATGGCGAACAAAATGTTAATTAAAAAATGGATAATAAATTAATAATAATACATATTGCAATACCCTTGAAATCAATGCAAACACATTGTGAGAATTTGCGTATTGAAATACTCGCAATATTATGGTGCCATTTTTCACAAAATATTGTAAATAATTCGCAGTAAATTGAGTATTGCAATACTATACTGCAATACGCAATATTCCGAGTAGTGTACACAAATATTACTTTCAAGATTATCACAAAACGTCGAAGTGTGCACACTGGTTCGGCAACAATAGTTGTTCGATCTCCTTGTGTCTCTCATACAGTGACGTTTCTACACTCCATGCACTGAGTCACGATATCACTTACTTTTCAAGATCTGTGCAGTTGCAGTGTTCAGTAGCTACTCTCTCCTAGTAAATTCGATAGTTAAGACACATGTTATAACTAAGGTTTTCTCAATTGCGCTTCAACTGTGTGGAATACACTCCCGATTAGCGTTAGGTCAGCAGGAAATATTCAGGCGAAAACTGTTTCTTTTGGGAAGAAATGGTCAAATAAATTCTAGATCTGGTTTCATGACAAAGTTGGCATTATTCATCAAAACATTCAACATATTAATGTCATGGGCCGCGCCATACTGTTAGATAACTCTGCCCCACGAGGGTCACGATCTACCCAAATTCTTTCGCCAAATGGAAATATATTCCTATATACCTATTCCTTTGCTTGCCAGTAATATGACCATGCGTCCAAACTCAACATATATGACATATTTTGGCTTTTGTTTACTATGTCAGTTCTCAAATATAGTATAGTATAGTATATATATATATATATATATATATATATATATATATATATATATATATATATATATATATATTGATCTTAGCATCTGACCTGTCCGCTGACCATTAGCCTCTGACGACACAATTTCCGTAAGACAAGATTAGTTGAACCTAAACAGTATAAAGCGCCTTTTATATTTTATATGTAACTCTCTTTTTTAATATATATTTTCCCGTAAATACCGATAAAAAATTATGAAGGTTATTAAGTAATGTTTTATTTGTTCCACCACTTAAACTGTTCTGTGTTGTTTTCATTCTGCAATGTTCTGATTGCGTCATGGAAGTATCATGCAACTGTAATTTATATTCATTGCAGAGCGCACGTTTATTCCTGCTGTTGGTGGCGGCGATAGTGATATGTAGATACGGTAAGTTAGTACTGTGAGATGGAGGTACGTATTTACTGCAGAACTGCAGAAACTGTAAGTTGTAGTCGACTCTCTGGAATCGAGTGTGTTGTAACTGTTATCGGTGTAGTGATCTGGAGTTACTTAAATGTAATCTTGCTGAAATTATTATATTACTTAAGTAGTCTTGTTTAAGAAAGATGATAAAACTTGAGGACACGAAGTAACGTTAGTGAAGGATCAGTGTAGAGTGGAGTAGTACTCGTTCTCACAGAGGACAATAAACAAATGGAATATATTATCTACAGCGTGAGCAAATACTAGCAACGTGAACATGTTTGGAAACTAAATTGACAAATATCACAGAAGGGCGGGTTACGCATAAAAGAACTATTGTTGGACTCTCGATAAATCAGTGATTTCTTGTCCACTTGCCATCTGGGCCTTTGCCTTGGACGGCGATCTTGCTAAAACCTGTTAAATATTCTCTATGGCGACACATAATGTTATGTTGACTCCACTTTTTGAATCGGGTGTTTGTTGTCATTTGTGTATGCTCGTGCATCTATGCGTGCGTGCGCACGCGAGAATTTGTATTACAAATGTATATACCAAAGTGAAAATATACTGTTGATCAAACTTTCGGATCTAAACTTTCAATCGAGCTTACATGTTTCAGTTTGATGGCGTATTGAGCCACATTATAAGTGCATAATAACCATGCCTCTCGATAAGCCAACGGCTTCCTTGTTGACTTGCCATCTTGCTAATTGTGTTACAGGAAATGCAACAGAAGCTCCCATCTGTACAAGCAACTCAGACTGCGATTTCAGTCAAGGTGTCTGTGAGAAAGGAAAGTGCCGCTGCAACGACGGCTATGAGCCTGATTATGACTGGAGTTACGCATTTTGTCGGAAAGGTGAGTTGTTGCCCCATATTTACTCTGAGTGAGATCATAGCGATAGCTGTGTTCTGAAACTGAAACTAAAAATAAGAAATTGAATTATTCAACAAAAATATTTACTTTCGCAATGACGTCTATGGAAAATATGTAATAGTGAATTAAATAATGATTTTTTTACGTTGATGGTTGCGCTGAATGTGCTGAATCACATTGACTTGTTTAATTAAAAATGTACGTTTAGTCCAAACCTTTTAGACAATAGACACGGTGGGATTGATGTAACATATTATGTTATGGTGTTGATCCCGCAGTAGTGTGAATGTACTGATAGCACAGCATCTTGTTGAGGCAATTTATCTACATTAGTATGCACCGCTGAATTGCATGGTATGCTGTTCATTACTGTAAGTAATACGACGATTGAAATGTTACATATTATTCGCCTTTTCTTTTAAGTTTGGCCTGATTTTAGTTAAAAATGAAATAAATGCATGTTCTGATTCTTCAGACTGTAGTGGTGTTAGTTGGATTGAGTTAGGTGTTAGTTGGATAGAGCATGGTGGAAAATCACGAAAAGTTGCCCGAACAAACATATGTGGCTCAGAAGTTATATACTTAATCAAGGGGTCATCGTAACCGTGGACGCCATCGCGGATTCTGCGTTTATTTCAAGGCGGATTCATGTTTTTTTTTACCATGTTAGTCTAGACCTGTAAGGGTTATCTGGTGCAAAAATTGTTTTACCTCAAACTTATGTTCTTGCATAGCGCTGTATCCAGTCCATGGGACTGCTCAAAGCGCTTTACCCTTCACCCTGTGGCAAACCTGTTCATTCAATCGACATCTCGACTTCTCTGGAAGCACTCCTTTATAAAACTGAGTGAACTGTGGCAAACTGACAGAAATTGCCAAAATTTTCGAAACGGCAGCAAGAGGATTCGAAGCCGGGTTCTCTCGATTGAAAATCCGGCGTTCTAACCGCTGCGCCACGGCGCCCCACCAACTGGATAATATTTGGGAGTAAATCAAATACATTTTTATACATACGTTAATTGTTTGAGGTCGGAATAAATCCGTATCCCATATATTCCATCGAATACTGGCGGTATTTCGTCATCGATGACATTATGAGCTGAATAATAGCAGGATTTTATAATAATTGTTCATTAAGTAAAAACGAGTCGACGTCATGATTGAGTAAACAACTGCCGTAGTAGTAGGTGTATGTAAAACCATATTATATATGCTTGCAGCTCAGCTGTAATAAACCACGTTTGAGAAACTTGTTTGTTCGAATCAAGTCATTTTAATACGCATGATCAACAATAATCCAACACAGCTCCGGCGCCTCCTGAAAACCATGTAACGCCCATGTAAAACAACAAACAAGATCCCCCTGGCCACAACAATCGTCCCACTTTAGGAACCACTGCTTTAAATAGGAAAACTACATCTGCCTGCTGCAACTATCTCCACCACTATTCTTATATTCATAATATGTGGGTACGATACGATATGTGGGTATTTTATACACTCATTGTACATAACCCAATCCATGTGTAAGTTGATTATATTATGCAGTGAAGAAGAGCGGTGAATGGTGCTTAGGTGTCATGGACAAATGTGAACCAGGCAGTGAGTCCAGTAAGCATCACATGGTGTGTGTGCGTGAGAATACAACGTCCACCTCTCGTGAGTATACAAAATGACATTCGTAAAATCACTGTATCGTTGTATGATATATATATATATATATATATATATATATATATATATATATATATATATATATATATATATATATATATATATATATATATATATATATATATATATATATATATATATATCATATATATATATATATATATACATATATATATATATATATATATATATATATATATATATATATATATATATATATATATATATATATATATATATATATATATATCATATATATATATATATATATACATATATATATATATATATATATATATATATATATATATATATATATATATATATATATATATATATATATATATATATACTCATATTATTTTGTATTGATTTTTTATTACGTGGAATTCGAGGCACCTTTAAACATTCCTATAAAATTATCCGCACAAAAAAAACCGTAAAAAGGGACATTCATGTTTAGTTTACCTTTGTTCAAAAGGAACACAAATCAACTGTACAAGAGGGACTTTCAGAAACGTAAATGGAAAGTCATGCACTGGTGGCCACGTTACTGTGACAAAATCTGACTGATAACACAGCTAATAAAGCCCCATGCATTCAAGCAATACAATACACGCCATAAACCTCCTTCATTTTGCCAGTATGATTTCTGTTTTAGGCATCCCCACCATAGATCCTTCTGCAGGTAAGCTGCTACCTTGATTTTGCATACCTTTATAAATCGACAATACGAACACCACCCGGGAACGCAACATATAGCAAAAGTAAATTACCAGTGACGAAAGCAAAGACAATAAACGCCAGTAGTAGTATTTATTATGTTAACATTCTAACATTCTATTTTTATCGTACTTTCACAAAACACTGTATATCGACTCCCATCACATAATGGTAAACAATAGGTCATGTTCTTCTGTCGGCAGTGTTCTATTGGCAGTTTATTGTGGCCACAATGTTCGCACATTACGATTTGTTGCTCTGGTCCCATCACATGTCAGTTTCTTGTGGCATGTAATACAGTGGATGTGGTGCAGCTCTGAGTAAGCGTCGTCTTTGCTCCCCAGAATCGTCTTAATGCTAGTTTTAGGTTTAAGAATATTCCACGGGCCTTGTTCAAACGGGTTTTGACATCAACAATAATTATATCCAACATATCTTCGAACTATGTACATGGTCAAGTGAAGGTGTGGTTTTCCAGTTCTGAATGATCCCTATGTGCTCCACACTTTCTCATAATGTATGGGAAAGAAGGATCACATCGAATTAGAAGTCTTTATGGAAACAACCGTCCTTTACATTCTGTTGCTCCTTCATAACCCAGTATATGACACTTTGAAATACTGATAAGTTTGTAGAAAGTCAACCAATCTGTGTTCCATGTTGTAGTTGTTTGTATCCTCTGCGTCACGTTGTGGACATACGACGTCGAGCAGGAAACAATAGCCACTTGCAACAATGTCTTTCATTCAAGGATATCGTATTTTTAGTCAAACATATGGGTCTTCTGAACATCTACGTTTGTCGTAACTTTATTGAACTCTCGGGATCATTCTGGTTATTTTCGTATTGGATGAGATGTTATCGCTGCATATTCTTTTGAATATATTTACATTTAAAGGTGAAATATAATGTTTTTCATCGGATTAGTTATTGGTCTGTCACATTCCCGTTTTATACAATTCCTGATGGTTATGGTGTTCATTGTTAAATTAGATTAACGTTGAAATATAAAAAGAGAATTGATTAATTTAATTATACGAAACCCCCAACTAACTTCGTATCTGGTAACTAAAAATGAAAAACATACCATATGAAGCTGCGAACACCTACATTGTTATGCTCTCTGTGCATACAGTGCATAAGTGTGTAATTAATGTAATAACAGTAACATGCATGTGTGACACTTGCATCGAGATCCACACGAACTGCACCTAAACAATGAATCTAACAACCTTTTCTCAAAAGTGATCTTAGCTCAAATTCACGCAAATGCTTCGAGCACAAGCTAGGGAGGATTACTGTGAACATTGTGTTAGGGTAAGTCTAAGAACTGTTCGATGGTTCACAGTTCAATCGTAACGGCTTAGTGTGGAGTGACGTTTTAGCAAACCCCTTATTGTAGGCGTTAATGTAGGACAACGTTTGGCGTTATTATGTGAAAGCTACGACCTTTAGTAAGATTTATCTACATATCATCACACATGCTATCAGCTATGAACGCCGTGTTATGTTGTAGCGGCCCCCTACGAACCCTGTGCAAGCAACTCTGACTGTGACTACGACGGTAGCGTATGCTTGAAGTTCGACTCGTGTAAACTCGGGGTCTGCTTTTGCGACGTCGGCTTAGAAGTGTCATACAGGAGGAGGGCGTGTGCGAAACGTAAGTGTCAGTGAGGAGGAGTTCATGTGCGAAACGTAAGTGTCATTGAGGAGGAGGGCATGTGCGAAACGTAAGTGTCAGTGAGCAGGAGGGCGTGTGCGAAACGTAAGTGTCAGTGAGGAGGAGGGCGTGTACGAAACGTAAGTGCCATAACACATTACAACAGCCGTAATTAGACACTTAGAATGTGTTCCCTTGTGGAAGGCTTGTAACCTATATTTTTGTGTTTAAGTTATGCTGATTAACTGAGTTTTTCTGAGAGATTGGGTACGCATGAAATGTATTGTAACATTCCATCTGGGCATATTGTTAAACTTTAGCACATTAAGCATTCAATTGTTCATTTGCTAACCGCAGGAAATATCTGAGGTCCCGTTAGCACTCGCAGTTTTGGATAGAACAAAAATCCATGCCGTTTTTGTACAACTAGCCCAGGTCGCACATATTAAACACAACATGGACTCATTACGTTTGTATACTGTTGTGTTACACCTTGTCCCAATGATAAAACATATGGAATTTACCCGACTGGCAGTTACAACTTGCCACGTATCTGGGTAAATTGCAACACTAGGAGAGCTCATAAAACTTTTCAGTGCACACATGTGTAATGTAGTAGAAATTTTAAATGATGCATGTGCTAACTCGGGGAAATATTTGCGATCATATTGGCATTTACAATATTGATCAGATTACAATCAGTACCGTAATCTGGAAATATGTTATTTTACAACTAGCCCCAGTCTCCTCAAACTTCGTTAACATTATTATATCTTGTAAATATGACTTTCATTTGAAAAGCAGTTTCATTTGGACATGCAGCAAACCAACTTACAAACTTGCGTTGCAAGATGTTTATGCCCTGCAGCGATAAAGATCGGTGAGCCGTGCGTACCCCATGACGAGTGCATTGTATATAGTGCAAACTGTAAGAACAATGTATGTTCTTGTGAAGACCATGGGTCAACACCATCTGACGACAAGACTCGGTGCTATCGTGAGTACTAAACAATATACTATTGACCCTTCCCATTATACCACCACGCTACCTGGTATATTATAATGAACCGTAAAGATTCGAGTACAGGCCTGTACTTGTTGTCGGATTTACCTGAATCTTTAAATTCCATTATCATTCACCATGCTTTGATTGGAAGGGTCCATTGTACCGCGATCATTCCATTATTTTATCATATAAAACAGATAGAAAAGACATGTAATGAAAACCTAAGTAAATTATCCAGCTGTTTCTAAGCCTCAAATCTTACAATTCTGTTTTATCTTTCCGGTAATATATCCATATCCTGTTTAATGCGATAAGATAAGAGCAGCTTTAAATTAAACGCCAAGGTCACAACTTAATTGTTTAGAATTATCTGTGATATGTGTTTGTCTTCAATGCTGAAGAGATTGTGGCGGTTAAGTTTATAATTGACCTGATATGAATATCGGAGTAAAGAACACTATCATTATTTTATTATTTAATATGATATATATATATATATATATATATGTTCTATATAGTGAGTTATGATAACATTGTGCACTTCAATATAATATTTTCTTTGTAAGGCTATGATATTTAAATTATCATTGTCATTTAACATGGACACCAATTTGTTACATACAAAAGTGCACTTCTGTTGAATCAATATAATCCATTGGGAGGCAGATCAAACAAGCAAAGTTTTATTGGAACTAATTATAAGAGTGTAGCCAACAACTATGAGAAAATATATGGGTATGTCGCAAAGAACTGGCACTATACAAGACTAGTAAAACCAAGGTAACGGTCGTTGCAGCTGGTGTCCTTGAGAATAACGACCTTTGTCGGGTCCGGTTAGAAGTGAATTTATTCAAATGACTTTGATGGGATATTACTTAATATAATTTCACTTCTATTTTTTACGGTGTCCTGAACGTTGTTTCATTAGTTTAACATTTTCATTGCAAATCTTCAGGTAAATTTACGATAACTTGATTTTAAAAAGTTCTTTCTGATAATTAAACTAACAACACAAATCATTCCGTGAATATCAGTGCATACACTTATTGAGTGATGTGAAATTTGATGTAACGATTTGATGTAACGAACGTTACACTTCGTGCTTAAATCATCGAAAAAAGAACACACTTTAGGAGAGCTGCACAGTACCGAAAAAACATTTTGATTTTTGTAAATATTCGCAATATGTATTTTTTTCGTGAAAGTAAAATTATGTTAAATGCTGACAATGGGCGAACATCGGTGAAGTTTTCGATCGACAGTGCGCGTTCGCTCACGAATATCAGAATGATATCCGTGTAGGGGTATTATCACTACAAAGTCGACATCGTAAATTTTAATATTTATAATACGTATTGGAAACTTACTGATTATTAGTTTATATGGTGCAACGGAGACATTCGCATCATGGTGTGAGATGGCGTTCAGGCGTTGTGTGGTCGAATCGACATTTTATGTCAACTGCTTTGAAATGACCTCTGCCAATATTGTGCAGACTTCGTTCACTGACACACACACACACACACACACACACACACACACACACACACACACACACACACACACACACACACACACACACACACACACACACACACACACACACACACACATATATATATACATGCGCTATTATATATATATATATATATATATATATATATATATATATATATATATATATATATATATATATATATTTATATATAAAATAGCGGATGCATCGATTTCACAAAGCGTATATCAATTAAATATAATCACGAAGTGGCCTGCGATTGGTTTATACTAATAGAATTGGCCTGGCGACAAGGCACAGTTTAAGAAATGTCGCTGACGGTGGAGCGCCACTAGCAGCGGGGGTTTCGCAAAAAACATTAACGAAAATATATCGCGAAGTAAACAGAAGTAACAAAGTACAAAGTCGCGTTACGTTAGATAACATACTTCGTTACATGCAAATTACTTGAAATAACTACTCAAATATTGTATCGATGTACTCTTACTTCGTTACAATCATGTTAACCCTGCCGTGGCTGTTAGCCATCATTAACGACTGCCGGAAACAATTGAATTCAAAGCAGCTGGAGTGCTGTATCTTAGTATGCTATTTGGAACAATGGTTTCTATATTTTGAAGGGAGTGGACCCCAATTAAATTAAGATTTTCAATATTTCCACTGATTCATTCTCGATAAATAAACGTGTGTTTTATTGGTTGTCGTGTCATTCTACCCGATGTGGCTGTATCGCGATATGTAACGTATCGTGTATTTTCCGGATTTTCCGTCACCTAGATCACTGTCCCCAGAGACGTAAGAACTTGATCTGGCCTTGGTTTGAAATTGAGTGTTCCTTCTCCTACACCAACCGCCTGCCAAGGCTGATGAGTTTGATCTACCCAGTTTCGAAATCGGCGTTGTCCTTCTCCTAGATGCCTCGCCTGTTAGCTTGGAGCCGTAGGGTGCATCATTACCGGGGTACCACGAGGAGGTTATATTGAGAGAGCTTGCAGCAGCAGCTGAAAGCGAGAACGTGAAGCGTTTGAACTACAAATTACTCACCACATTGCAGCACCAGAAGCACCACGCGTATTTCCACCCACCACACATAACTGTATTTCCACCCACCACACATAACTGTATTTCCACCCACCACACATAACTGTATTTCCACCCACCACACACATAAAGAAGGCCACATGTAAAAAAAGTAATTATGCATTTCGTGTTTTTCAGGCAAACACGGCGAAACATGCAACAGTCAGAGCGACTGTCATATGAAATGTCTGAACGGTACATGCGGCTGTGGTGACGACAAGGTTTACATCACAACGACTTTTTTTGGTGAATCATACGGAAGATGCTTGCCCAAAAACCGTTAGTTGACTTCCACTAATAAAGACTGATGAATGATGGTGTGCCGTAGACCAATGCAGAAATATAGATATAATAGTTTCAAAAGGTTAATGTCTTCGGATTAGTACGTACGTGCGTGCCGCGTACCTGTGGATAGCGCCAGAAACATCCTCTCCAGGCCATGTGTATATGTTAGTGTTAAGTCTGAAGGAAATACATCAACTTTTCGACGTAAAATAAAAATCCACCTGTTTAAACTTACTTATCCTCCACAGCTCCCCATCGTACCAATCCAACTGTTTACAACTGGAACTCCTTAACCCCTTTTGTTTTGTTGCTCTGCCGAGCTTGCGTTTCCCGAGGATTTTAGCACAGAAGAGACATTTTATATTATTATTATTATTGTTATTATTACATGTAACGCCTTGCCCTCTGGAGTCAGCTTAATACAACGGCATTTGAAATGGTATTGGGGAAACCGGGGCTAGTTGTAACACAGGGTATGTTGTAACTGACGTATGACAGACAACACTACTAACGCAAATTATTTCGCAATGCCAATCGCGTCAAGTGTTCAGTGTTCAGTTCAACGAAAACCGTACTGTATTTTGTTTCTCTATGAAACAAACAATATGGCTGATACCAGATAACACGAAAAAGTGATATTGACCCGTAGTTCGTAAATTGTGTATTGTCAATATTCTTAAATATTGGGATGATGTTGTCAATGCGAGATGTCATTTCAATTTTTATTTGTTTAAGCATTTGTCATATCTTCATTGCAGTAACACGGAAAAATGCGAACGAGATGTGTGACTATTTCAGCCGTTATGATCCCTGCCGTTTCAACAACTTGACTTGCATCTTTTGTCCGGAATCAGCAGGCATCTTCAAATGTCTCTCACGTAAGCATTAAATAAGTTGATTTTCGAGCTACCTGTTTTGTCTCTATTGACGATTGTCGTGATTTCAATAAGCTCTGAAAGTCATCTGTCTTCATCAAAGGAACGGTTTGCATGTTATACTATTACTACGGCCCGCAGGATGTCATCATGTCAACATACATCGTCAAAACCACCGTGGAATGATGTGAACCCTTCGTTTTGCCACGTGACGTGTAACTCGATCTCCCACCATGTGCCACCACTATTCACTCTAACTGGATCAAAGCCCTATTAGAACACACAACGCGTGCGTGTCTTTGCTCGGATACCTATTGCTACCGTGTGAACGTCTGTTCGCATACGTAATACTGCAATACGCAATACTCCGAGTATTGCCAGTATATTTGTGGACACCAGACATACATTATTTAGAATGCAATAATTAATTGAATATCAAATAAGGTGGTGGAATACGTCTCTGGTTTGGTATTGTATATTTGACATATTGTTAAGCAGGATCCTTTGGAGTATACATTCTACGTAATACGTTTTCCACAAAGAGAACTTTCAAAATGGACGACACCACGCTGTTGTATCAATACAATGACGACACCACGCTGTTGCATCAACACAATGACGACACCACGCTGTTGCATCAACACAATGACGACACCACGCTGTTGCATCAACACAATGACGACACCACGCTGTTGTATCAATACAATGACGACACCACGCTGTTGTATCAATAAAATGACACACCTGTTGCAACTAACGATTCACATTCAATTAACTGGGTTTTCATCTAGTACCGACAGACCAACCGAAGACTGGTTATAGCCAATACTCTGCCGTAGCGAGCTCACGAAAACTAAGGATTCCGACGGAATCACACAATCATATAAATCTGACGGTTCAACGCTACCGAAACTAAACCTGGGATTGGAATCCCACTAAATTCGCATCAAGGAAACCATAAAATAAGAGAATATTAATTATATTGACTTCAACTTTGGTTTCAGTCATGAATTGGTTCAGCATATAGGTGTGGTGAATACAGACGGTGCCATTAGATAAGTAGGATGAAAGTGAGGCAGAAAAGTGAAAAGTGAAACTCCAATCATATAAGCGGACTATTATTTTTTTGTATTGATCATAACTGTTCATAACACATTGTAGTAATTCTTGTTTCAGCCAAAAATGCAACGTTAAATAATGTTGCTACCCAGACCACCACCGCCACTATCAACGCCCAGACCACCACCGCCACTATCAACGCCACTACTCCGAACCGCTCGGGTAAGTTGCTTATCTGTCTACAAATCATAACAAGTCTGACCATTGCCATATGACCATATTACAGCCTCGTCCTCTTGGGACAATTGAAATGCAACGTTAACTAATTTTGCTAATTACCCGTAATTACATTAATGCTATATCGTATCTAGTTCCCGAACACTAAGGATTCCAACGGAATCACACAATCATATAAATCTGACGGTTTATCGATTCCGAACCAAAATCTGGCATTGGAATCCTACTAAATTCTCAGCATGGAAAACGATTTCCAACTTGTAGAACGATATAACATGAAACTGAAAATCCAAACGTATAAGTTGTCACTTATTGTTCGTATTGATCATAACCGTTCATAACACATTCTTGTTTCAGCTAACTTCACTCGTGGGACAATTAAAATGCAAAGTTAAATAATGTTGATAATTACCCGTAATTACACTCAAACTATTCAAAAACATTAGTAAACATCTACTTTAGGAGGTAAACATCGCCAATCACAACAGTGGCTTACAAAAGATGATTAATTATTCGAACACTGCGAATGTTCAACAACTGTCACTAACGTAAGCCCATCTCATTTGATAAAATGTTGTAGAAAATTCCCTTCACGCTTACGTTTACAAAAATCGGGCCATTGTTTGGTGACATATTTTATTGACGTGTACGAAAAAAAAAATTATGGTAGTGACATAGTGCACATTGCATTACCCGTAATGGAATATGCGTTCTATTTCAGGCGCCAATCAAGTTTCGATGATCGCGTTGACTGTTGGCTGTCTCTTCGTGTTCGCAACTCTCGTTGTTACGTTGTACTGAGCAGACGCAGTGGTACGACGAAACCCGATGACAGCTGATAATAGTCGGGGAGACACAAACGAAGACAAAGATGGACAAAGACGAAGAGAGAAGAACGTAAAGAAGACAGACTCAAGTTGCCGAGTCTCTATCACTGTGTTATGCTTGGTTTTTACTAACAAAGTAGGTTAATATCTGAATAATTTATATAATAACATTGCACTAAATAGTTGCATGGCAATTGTGTGTAAGGGTGGCGGTGCCACGTTAACTATTCACCGTTCTTTCGCACTTATTGCGCACAAATATTTACCGTTTAAATGTTGACCGATGTCTCTACAACGGCATTTAGTAGGACATGAAGGGCTATTATCTAGAGCTTACATACTGGCGATAAGCCTTGCAGCTAGTATTGCTTTGAAACGAAATGTATCATCAATGTGGCCTCAAACAGTGGGCACTTGTGTTGCACTACACCCTGCACTACTATCCTTCATAATATTAAACATTATTTTATCTGCTGGTCGCAAATTCACTACTTAGCTGCAGTTTGCATGTGCTTCCATTACAGTACAGCTTTATTTCGCATTGCTTAAAATATAATTACATTTGAAGCCATATACGTTTGTACTAGTATGTACTAATTCTAATAGTTTGATTACCCATGTTGTTACGTCATTTCCAAGTAATATCCATAGCAACCAAATATACACGTTTTGGTAGACCAGTATACATGGTCGATACACTATGCTAACATATTAATCTGAATTATCTACCATTATCTGAATTAGAGGTTGCGCCGATTGTTGCGATTATCTCTGCGTATACGATAGCACATGATGCAATCAGTTTAATTTCACTTGATGTATTTGCAAATATGTGTTTATTAAACTAATTTTGCCTTTATAAATGTGTTAATTTACTGGTTTTCTCAAAGAACACAACGCGCGTATATGTAAGGACGAAAATCGAGTAGTAATGTGCTCGTGAGTGCAAAGATCGGAGTGTCGTGTGCTGCCACCACGCGGTTAAGTTTACATAGTCCCTCATTAATCATCCCAAAACTCCCCGACAGTGGCGCCACTCGGCATATCGCCACTGCCACTGTCACGCCCACCCCACCCCCACCCCTACCCAGCCCGTAGTTCGGCACAACAGCAGAAATCAACCGTGGCTTGATCCCTCATGTGTAGCGTATCCACACCCCCCAACAGTGGCGCCACCCAGCATATCAGTACTGCCAAAACTTCATTATCAATTGAAACGTGAGGCCGACATATTCGACGATGGCTTTCATACATAGACAATCGTGCGAGGGGGTCAAGACCGAGCTGGATCTCTTTACCGTACCCCCGACTCAGAACAGCGTCGTCGACAGCCATATAGGGGAACATCAGCACATGGCCTCTCTCGACTCGGGTGGACCGATAGAATTCTTGATACCCGGATCGGGAGACGACCTGGATCTCGCCAACACGATGCTACACGTACAGGCGAAGGTGACCCGAGCCAATGGCGACGATCTCGACTTGGCCGATCCCGTGGGTCCGGTGAATAACTGGCGCCATTCGCTGTTCAGTCAAGTCGACGTCAACCTGAACGGTACGCTCGTGACCCCTTCGACCAACACGCATGCATATCGTGCATACATAGAGTCGCTGCTCAGTTACGGCACCGTTGCCCAGGTCACACAACTGACGAGTCAGCGGTGGCACAAGGACAAGGCCACTCGCATGAATGCCGTCGAGATCGATGACGGGGCCGCGGCTAATGCAGGGTTCGTGGCTCGACGAGCGAACGTCGTACCGAGTCGGGTCGTCGACATGATGGGCCGTCTCCACGTGGACTTGTTTCTGCAGGATAAATTCTTGATCAACGGCGTCGATGTTAAGATACGACTGGTGCGCAGTAAGTCCGCGTTTGCACTTATGGCTGGCGGGGCCAATCCCGATTACAGGATCAACATCATCAGTGCCACCTTGTTTGCAAAGAAGGCCAAACTGAATCCAACCGTACAGACGGCGCACATCAAGGCTCTCGAGAAGATCACCGTCAAGTATCCGATGCGCTCCGTCGACTGCAAGGTGTACGCCATTCCCGCGGGCGCCCGATCGCACACGCACGAGAACCTGTTCCTCGGCACTCAGCCGAAACGTCTAGTGCTGTGCTGCATCGTAAACGACGCCTACAACGGTTCGTACGACAAGAATCCGTTTCACGCTAAGAACAACGCCATCAACTTCCTCACAGTGTACGTGGATGGGCGACAGATATCCTCCAAACCTTTCCCACCGAATGTCGTCGACACCCTCTTCATCAGGAGCTACAAGAACCTGTTCACCTCGACCGGTAAGGTGTGGCAGGACGAGGGGAACGGACTGTGTCGCAGCGACTTCCGACACGGCTACACCTTCTTCGGTTTGGAACTGACCCCCGACGAGTGCGATGGTGCCTGCTTCCATCTGGTACAACAGGACAAACTGTGCATCGAGATGCATTTCCGTGACGCGCTGCCGACCACTGTGAACGTCATCGCCTACGCCGAGTTCGAGGCCGTGTTGGAAATAGACAAGAGCCGCAACATCATCTATGACTACTGAAATGGACACTCTGCAGATCGCTAGACTACTGGCAATGGACCCGCGCACCAAGTCGATCGTTCGCGGCGTCGTACTCAAAGACGGACTGCCTACGACGATAGAAGCTTTACCGGTCGCCTTCGTGTGAAACACCGACGACGGCGACGAAACGGGTGAACATTGGATAGCGTTGTATCTGGATGCCGATGGACGCGGCGATTACTTCTGTTCGTACGGCCTGCCGCCACGACACACAGCGTTCCACACCTTCATGAAAGAACATTGTTCCGAGTGGACTCATAATAGCAAGATATTTCCCTATACTCTCACACTGGACATCATCCGGGTTTTCCAAAAAATAATTGTTTAGTAGCCATCGAAACATGGTCCCCATCCTTGCTCAGTCTCCTGTCTACTATTAACCTCTTGCTTTGTCTCATTGGAAAGTTAAACAAATGACATATTCTGTCTAGTTTATTTTGCTTTAATCCAATGACTGTTGCATTTAATCACACAGCAGTAGTCATTCCCTCCCACATTTGAAAGTATCGCTTTGATAAGAATGCAACGGACTGTTGTAAGCGAGCGGAATATCCCTAATTCCGGTGAAAATTGTAAACATCTCCACTGAACATGTCCGGGCTGGAATGTGCAACTCGTCTATTGAGCCTCGTCACCAGTGACCTGTTTAACCCATATACGTTTGATGACAATCTGGACAGGTTACCCAATATATCATCCCGAGGTTCGCTCGTTGAATGTTGCAAATTCGGCACCTGGCCAACTCGGCTTTGAACAGACCCTGTCTGTGGGTCAGACAGCAGTGCATCGACGGTGACTGATAGACTCGGGCCCTCTCTACGGATGACACCCGACCCGTCACGACGCAGGCTTGGCAGCCTACTAGAGAACTATCTGGAGAGTTGACTAGGAAGGCTGTCGTTGTCGACGATCGTTGGAGCCTGCGTGTGCTGACCTTCCAAATATCCCCATATGTTAGAAGATCGATCGGATGTAAAAACAGTAATTCGGGTAATAGACATGTAGTAGGTGGCGCCACCAGTTGAAAAAAATCGTTACTTCATCATTGAAATTATCCTGCCACGAGATCCCAAATGGGGGAGATTTGTTGGAGCCAACTTAGAAAGCTGACGGCCACGACACAAGAGCGTAACCGTCGTGTCGAACAGTATACTTAGAGATTAACAGGTTGCAAGAAGATTCATCTAATGCAAACGAAACAACTAGTTATAATGCGGATTTTGAAAGATTTGTCTAAATCACTGAATGACGATTAACTATACATTAGAATGCTTTGCTCCCAGAGAGAACAGCCCCGTCTCGCGTTGCATTCCTCCATTCAGCACGGAATTGATGGGGTGCGGCGGCAAAGTTCGTTACACATTCGGCAATCGGACGTTCGAGTTCCGCTAGCTGTGGGCCGGGGTCGTACGGCGGGTGTTGCGGGGATGTTGCTAGTAGCGAGCGGGGGTCGTACGGCGGGTGTTGCGGGGATGTTGCTAGTAGCGAGCGGGGGTCGTACGGCGGGCGTTGCGGGGATGTTGCTAGTAGCGAGCCGAGGTCGTACGGCTGTAGTTGCGGGGATGTTGCTAGTAGCGAGCAGGGGTCGTACGGCGGGCGTTGTGGGGATGTTGCTAGTAGCGAGCCGGGGTCGTACGGCGGGTGTTGCGGGGATGTTGCTAGTAGCGAGCGGGGGTCGTACGGCGGGCGTTGCGGGGATGTTGCTAGTAGCGAGCCGAGGTCGTACGGCTGTAGTTGCGGGGATGTTGCTAGTAGCGAGCCGTGGTCGTACGGCGGGTGTTGCGGGGATGTTGCTAGTAGCGAGCCGGGGTCGTACGGCGGGTGTTGCGGGGATGTTGCTAGTAGCGAGCCGGGGTCGTACGGCTGTAGTTGCGGGGATGTTGCTAGTAGCGAGCCGGGGTCGTACGGCGGGCGTTGCGGGGATGTTGCTAGTAGCGAGCCGGGGTCGTACGGCGGGTGTTGCGGGGATGTTGCTAGTAGCGAGCCGGGGTCGTACGGCGGGCGTTGCGGGGATGTTGCTAGTAGCGAGCCGGGGTCGTACGGCGGGTGTTGCGGGAATGTTGCTAGCAGCGCTAGGCGCACGATACTATCTTCACTACCTCCATCTGCGTTTCTTTACGGCTTCCACGACGTCGAGGGATGGTTATGAAGCTTCTTCGTGGGCAGAACGGCCGGTGATGAATGCGGACATCCAGGCGTTGGTTCCGTGCAACGTTTTTTGAGCGATTTCGTCAAAATACCAGCCTTCAAAGCCATGGGTCATCGTTGACTGGACCGCAACCTTATACAGGCGTGCCTCCCTGCTGCGCGGAAGTCCAACGTCTGTCCATATACACCACAGCGAGGTGAATCTCCCGACCGCACCAACTGTACGGTGTTTCACGTCTTCAGCGCAGTCACCGTCGCCTTGCACCCGTGACCCGAGGTACTCGAAATTGATCCATGAAGGAAATCGCAAGGACATTCGAATTGCGCTGATAACTCAACACTAAAGAAGTAAATTTATTTGGTATACATTTATTTCGATTGTTTCCATGCGGTTTGTTTAAATGGGGGATATGGGTCAATCGTATAGTTCCGCCATTGCAAAGTGTCATTGCGTCATGCTTGTGATATTAATTTAATTATCATATCTGGTTGAATGTTGGCACTGTCAAATCGATTAACTCGAAGAAATGAGCAACTTTGATACATGCCCTAGTAATGTCCGATTGTCTGTAGTTAAAATTGCTCAAAGTCATTGAGACGGAGGCATTGCGTTTGTTGAACATCGTTAACATATTGTAAGCTGAACTTGATCAGTTTAACATAACTTATAACTTATAATTAACTTTATAAGTACAATTGCTGCATAACGTTGGCGACTTATGTCGGTCTTGTCCAGGACCGTTCACACGAGCGATTAGTTGTCCACATAGTATCGCCCAACCAATTGGACGCATCGTTTCTTGTTGCTCGCAAGAAACGATGCGTCCAATTGGTTGAGCGACACTGTGTTGACCGGTTAATCGGACAACTAATCGCTCGTGTGAACGGGCCGTTAGACTTCTATCTTCGACTATGTCCGATAACAAGCGTTCCCCTTCGGCTTTCGTCGTACCGTTGCGTCTATTCAGTACAACGTAACAACGAGAGTTGCGAACACAAACAGAGAGCCCACAGCCAACGAGACCACCGACACTAGATCGGCGCCTGAAACAGAAAGCATTAATTGTATTAAACGTTATCAAGTTGCTTATGCACAACTAGGAGAATGGAGACATATTGTTGAGGACGATACAGTCGTACTATTAGTAGAGGTGCCGTAGTATTTATGAGACATAAAGTGTTCATAATCGGTAATCGAAATCGATTGTTTAAATGTGTTCAAGTATTCGTAATCGAAATTAATTACTGTGGTAATGTAATCGTTACCGTTGATTATTTTGATGATTGTGTTAAAAATTACAAAGTGCGGTGTTTTCATGGTTCTAGCACACTAGGTTTAACAAGACGCACTTGTAACACGTGTGATTGTATTACAATACAATACAATACAACACACTTCTTTTGCGCAAAAATCCTCGGGAGACCTAAACTCGGCAGCGCACAAAAACAAAAGCAGTTCCTAATCGGTAAGCAGGTCCAGTTGTTGTGACAATGTGTATATTATACATTTATTTTATGACAGTTGTTGTGACAATGTGTATATTATACATTTATTTTATGACAGTTGTTGTGACAATGTGTATATTATACATTTATTTTATGACAGTTGTTGTGACAATGTGTATATTATACATTTATTTTATGGTTATGCTACAGTCGTGGTAACGTACACTATCTTACGTAACAAGGGTTATATAGTTATTGTCGAGCCAGGCTAGGCAGTAGTCCTAGCGAGGAGGCGGCTGCAATAGTTAAGAGACGGCCTGTGATAAGTTGCGAGAAGGCAGTTATACTACAATAGTTAAGAGACGGCCGGTGATAAGTTGCGAGAAGGCAGTTATACTACAATAGTTAAGAGACGGCCGGTGATAAGCTGTGATAAGGCAACTATACTGCAGTACTGAAATTGTTGTCAGTAGAAAGCTGCGTGACGCAACACAATTTGAACAATGCCAGAAGCGACTGGCGTAAGTATTATCTATTACGTTGTTAGCTGATAATATGTATGCATGTATTTAGATATATTCATATGTCCTATGTGTTAATACATGTTATGAACGTGAAGAGTCATCTACTGTAAATATGGTTTTTAGAATTGACCTATAATTAAGCCATTATTTGCCTAAAGCGTGTCGGCCATTGTTGGCAAAGAGCTTGTCTGATGATACGCCCTGTAATCTTATTTTGTAAAATTCAAATGGTAAACTAATATGATTATCATTGCGTTATTATTCACGTGTATGTGGTATTTATTTACTGTCAGCGTGGTGATTTGGTTAAATTTTATCATACAGAACCAGCTTGGGATATAACGACTGGCAACCGGCTTGGGATATAACGACTGGCAACCAGCTTGGGATATAACGACTGGCAACCAGCTTGGGATATAACGACTGGCAACCAGCGTGGGCTGTATAGCCGAGAGACTTACACGCAGCAGAGGGCGAGCTGGAGTGTCGTGTGAGGGTGTGGTCGGTTGAGCAACAGGAAAAGATGGACAGTCTGGGAACCAGTGACACAAGTAGTGTGTGAACGATATTCAAGTGATAGGTGAATCGTTGTCGAGCAATATGTGAACTGCGTTCGAGCGATAATGTGAATCATTTTCATTGTTACTTCATTTTACTTTGAGTTATACTCGCAGTGTAGCGAGGCGTTGGTTATTATTGATTTTCCTAGTTTTGGTGATTATGAAATTCTATATGTATGTATTGTATATGATATACATTCAGTAAATTAAACACGTTAACTGGCTATTATAGTGCAATGGTATTAATTATTACACGACCATTGCGCGACAGTGTCACAAATGGCGTGCGCGCCAGGATAACGTGTAATATAATTCTGATTATGACGTACATGGTTCTGTTGATGTTGAAAAACAGTAGTAGATTACACTGTTGGTTGTTAGTGCATATAAATTATTGCACTTGCGTGATTTGTTCATCAGGGGACATATCGATTATGCAGATGAAAGAATGACAACTTTCGCAAGATACTTGGTGGCGAAATTAGTAACTGACGACTAACAAGGAGCTGTTCGTCAGTCAGAATCGGTAAGCGGAGCATTTGCAAGTTATGACCACTACTAGACAACACAGTTTGTCAACGCTATTTTATCTGGGTCGTTATTGTGTGCTCCACTTGGGCAACTATAGAGTACCTATAATGAAGACACGCGAACACACGCACACACGCACGCACATTTATCAGTGCGTCGATTATTAAAACAGGTGGTTTATCTGTTTGCGATGACAGTCGTGGTGAATGTTGTATGTGCACATGTATTTTAGAATATTTTAGACTACGAGTGGCCGCCATATACATAATTAAAGTTAGCTACTACCAAATGTTGCAACAAGTTATTTACCCGACACTTTTGGAATGGTGTCGGTAGACACTAAATTAAAAACATATTTTAAAATCCCTCAGGCAGTCACTTGTATTCAGTTATCTGACCTGATTTTTTACTTTCGTACAATACGCCATCTATGTATTGTCACACGGTTGCAGGTACACCGAATTAAGTGTGCAAGTAAATTGTTTGATCTTTTGTAAGTGGACTTAGGAGTTATTACATTGGACACCTCAAGCGGCAGCGTGATTCAGAGAAAATAAAGGTTTAGCTGTCTGCTTAACTTCCCTAGGAAGATAAAATGTATATTTGATCAAATTTATTGTGAATAAACAATGTACTATTTTTTTAATATTAATGTTGTTATTGTTGTTGTTATTACTATTACTATTATTATTATTATTATAAAAGCACCACAAGCCAAGAAGTGGCATACATCAAACGTGCATTCGTCAAACGGTTTGTGCGAACTACTTGCGAGCGAGGTCATGGTGAGTGGTGTCGTAGATATCATTGGGGTATACCCTGACACATTTAATATAAATTGGCAGTATATGATATATTCAGCTAGGTTTATGTTCCTCAATGTTGAATCAAACTGCTTATTTGTTTCGTCCTTGATGCTGGGGGTTGTGGCAAAAACATGTAAATATGTCACACGCGGTCACTAGTATTATAATAATGGGATTTGAGTTTAGACTTTGACACAAGAAGTCTTCTATGATCAACCATTGCAACATGCTTGCAGGTAAAATGGTGGTGCGCAAGTTAACTCGTTGATCCTTTATTACCAATCTATTGGTAACAAATCAGTTTAGGATGTAGACAAAGTGGTTGTGCCGCATCCTAGAGGCAACTGTAGATGGCGACCCGACGGCAGAAACTTGTTTTCGGATTCTTCTTCTTCTTTTTGTGAAGGACTGGGCTCCTTAGAAGCGTCGTAAGTCCTGCGGCGTCTGTGTACGTTGGTAGTTCCGGTCAGGGCCAATTAAAAGACATTGCACCGCTATTGGGGCAACAATGGTTAGGTTAAAAATTATATTAAAAATCTATATACACGATCTGAAGTTATCTATGGAGTGATAATGACTGGTTGCAGTTTGTGGAGACTGCGGCCTAGTCGACTCTGGAAGGACTCCAGTGAAGGGGCTGAGGAGATAGAGGTTGGGAGGTGGTTCCACTCAGACACTGTGCGGGGGAAGAAATAGTGAAAGAGGACAGGGTGTTGGATTTGTTCCTGATGCAGGGTTGTGCTCCTCTAGTCCTTCGGTCAGCGTGGTGGAAGACATTTGCTGGTTTGATGTCTACGAGGCCTTTGTTGATTTTGTAGAGCATCCCCAGGCGGATCTGTCGTCTTCAAAGTGCCACATCAAATATTACTACTTAAATTAAAAGCCCATGGTATAGGGGATAGCATAACTGACTGGATAGAACAATGGCTGACTGACAGAAGACAACGAGTTGTAGTAGATGGAGAAGTTTCAAATTGGAAATCGGTTTTGAGTGGGGCACCTCAAGGATCAGTATTAGAACCTATATTATTCTTAATTTATATCAATGACTTGGACGACAGTATAACAAGTAACATACTGAAATTTGCGGATGACACAAAACTGTTTAGAAAGGTTAATACTGATGGTGATAAACAACATTTACAAAACGATCTAGACAGATTAGTGAAATGGTCTGAGAAATGGCAGATGCTGTTCAATTTTGGGAAATGTAAATGCCTACATATAGGACATGGAAACTTGAATGTAAACTATAAAATGGGAGATACTGCTCTGGGTCTTCAACAGGATCATCTTGGAAAGGATGAAAGATATGGTCGACCCAATGCTTAGAGACCAGCAAGCCGGATTCCGCCAGAACAGATCATGTTTAGACCAGATCGCAACATTGCGCATCATAGTAGAACAATCCTTATAATGGAACTCTTCCCTCTACGTGAACTTCGTTGACTATGAAAAGGCATTTGACAGTGTTGACAGGAAGACCCTCTGGAAACTGCTACGACACTATGGGGTACCCACTAAACTGGTCAACCTAATCAAGAACAGCTATGACGGAACAGGCTGTAGGGTAATCCATGGAGGACAGTTCACCTGTCGCTTCGAGGTAAAGACTGGAGTAAGACAAGGCTGCCTGCTGTCCCCATTCCTCTTCCTCCTGGCCATTGACTGGATTATGAAGATGACCACAGTACAGAGGACAAGTGGGATCCAGTGGACACTATGGACGCAACTTGAAGACCTGGACTTCGCCGATGACATGGCACTGCTGTCTTACAGCCATCAACAGATGCAGGACAAGACGACATAACTGGCAGCTGTCTCCTTACAAGTGGGCCTGAACATCCACAAAGGAAAGACCAAGGTCCTTAGGATGATTGCAGCCAGCACTGACCCAGTCACACTGGAGGGGAATGCACTGGAGGAGGTAGAGACCTTCACATACCTCGGCAGTGTCATCAACAAGCGGGGCGGCACAGACGCAGACGTCAGAGCAAGGATAGGCAAGGCAAGAGTGGCATTCCTGCAACTGAAGAACATCTGGAGCTCCAGGGTACTGTCATCACGCACAAAGATCCGGTTGTTCAACTCCAACGTGAAGATGGTCTTGTTGTATGGAGCAGAGACATGGAGGATAACCAACACCACCATCAACAAAGTGCAGACCTTTGTCAACAACTGCCTGACAAGAATCCTCCAGATCCACTGGCCAGACACCATCAGCAACAGTGAATTGTGGGCCTGGATTGGCCACTCGCCCCGAAAACCAGTAACAAGCACCACCAGGCAAGCGCTGACATGGAATCCTCAAGGCAAACGGAGAAGAGGACGACCAAGAAACACGTGGCGACGGGACCTCCAGGCAGACACCAGGAAGATGGGCTACACCTGGAACCAGTTAGAGAGGATGGCCCATGACAGGGGACTCTGGCGATCTGTTGTCGACGGCCTATGCCCCAAGAGGGGCGATGGGCATAAACAAAAAAAACTGCTCTGGGTACTACTGTAAAAGAAAAGGACTTAGGAGTTACAATAAGCGCTGATATGAAAGTTTCAGAGCAGTGTGGTATTGCAGCTTCAAAGGGTAATCAAATTCTTGGATTGATTAGAAGAAACATAACATACAAGGGAAAAAAGTTAATTATACCTCTTTATAAAGCAATAGTTAGACCTCATTTAGAATACTGTATACAAGCATGGAGACCATATCGTAAGAAGGATATAGATACACTTGAACGCACACAAATGAGAGCAACTAAAATGATTCCAGAACTTAGAGACCTTAGTTATGAAGAACGCCTGAAAGAATGTGGTTTAACAACTCTAGAGACAAGGAGGTTAAGAGGAGATCAGATTGAAGTTTTTAAGATATTGAATGGGTATGAAAATATTGATAGAAATATGTTTTTCTCACTCAAGAAGGATAGCAGAACTAGAGGACATGAGGTAAAATTAGTAAAGGATCAATGTAGATTGGACATCAGGAAGCACTCGTTCTCACAGAGGACAATAAATGAATGGAACAAATTGTCTACAGATTGTGTAACTGCTAGCAGCGTGAATATGTTCAAAAACAAGGTTGACACATATCTCAGGAGGGCGGGTTATAAGTAGATGAACATTGTTGGACTCTCGATAAGCCAGTGGCTTCCTTGTCCACTTGCCATCTGGGCCTTTGGCTTGGATGGCAAATCTTGTATCTTGTATCTTGTATCTTCGATGTTCCAGACTTGTCCATTTTAGATTTTCGAGCATAGTTGTTACACTGCCTGGTGATATGTCCGTGTAGTTGTTGTTCACATATCTGGCTGCTCGGCGTTGGACGTTTTCAAGGAGTTGGACGTCCTTTTGCTTGTAGGAATCCCAGACAGCTGAGGCGTATTCCAAAGTGGGGCATACCAATGTGGTGTAGGTTGCCGTCTTGACTTTAGGGGTACACTCTCTGAAGTTCCTTCGCAGAAACCGCATTGTCCGGTTTCCTCTTGCCGCTACATCCTCAACATGGTTGGACCAGGAGAGATCACTGCGGATGTTGATGCTCAAGTATTTGTTGGTACTTTCCATTGTTTGACCATGGAGAGAATAGCTGGATGTTAAGGTTTCCCGTCGCTTGTTGGGCATGATCCGGATGACGTTGCATTTGCTCGTGTTGAAGATGTGCCAGATGTGTTCCCACTCTTCCACGGAGTCAAGGTCTTGTTGAAGTAGGGCCTGTTCTTGGTGGTCCTTAATTCTTCTGTAGAGGAGGTGTCATCTGCGAAGAGTCTGGCACTGGAATGATGGACTGCATCAGGTAAGTCGTTGATATAAGTCAGAAAGAGGAGGGGGCCTAGGACAGTGCCTTGTGGTACTCCAGATAGGACGGGTGCAGAGGACGAAAGGGTGCCTTCTAAGGCAACTTGCTGCGTTCTGTAGGTCAGGAAGGATTGTGTGTATGTAAGATGGGGAATGTTATGGCTTGTAAATGGGACGTTCATTCGATGCCCTCAACTACGCTAATGTCAAGCATCTAAACCTGCTTGACTAAGGCAGACGGGTATGAATAGTTTTTGTTTTACAACATTTGTAAATCATTGATCCAATGATCAACTTACTCAAATTGTCCGCAAGAGAGATACCGATACCAATAAGCATTCGTGCAGCCACGAGTGTATTATGTATATGCTAACAGTTATGTTAGTCATCTCTCTATTGGAAAAGACAGTGATGACACATCGTGGGACTTCAAAGGAAGATAGTTCCACACCATATGCCAAGGCGAAGGGCTTACTTCTTTAGTGTATGCCGGTGAATTCTGGTATGGTGATTTCCTATGGACCTCATTACTAATTCGAAGAGTACCACGTAAACCGTTCGAGTGATAAAGATGGCTAACCCTCGTGGGAAAATAATATAAAGGCAATGGCCTAAAAAGACGCTAAATGTACCCCGAAAGTCAACTTCCATACCATTACTCGAGAGACACTTGGCGGTGCCGTTTATGCCCGAGTCCGGACACCGCCAAGTCAAATCAGGACCGCAGTGATTGAGAGCAAGGTCGAGGTCACATTTGTGGTTCGCCTTCAGCGTCATTGTAATTGTAATGCAGGTTTAGCTTTGTATTGGCTACTTAGGCTACATTATATGAAACGCCTTCAAATGTACGTCTGCACGTACGTATCGATTACTTCTCTATGACAGCAACTTCATGAGCACCAACTTGCAGGAATCATTTTCCATACAATCAACCAATATAAATGCATAGATATTCATTCGTCAAAACTAATACCGGGAATAAAAGCTGAATTTAAACGTGTGTGTGTGTGTGTGTGCGTGCGTGCGTGCGTACGTGCATGCGTGCGTCCGTGCGTGTGCATAGTTGAGGGGCCTACGCATACGGCACACAACAGGGCGTACTGGTCTCGTAGGGTGTGTAAACACGGTGCTGGTATGTGTTACAACACATTCCGAATGTGTTTTTAATTGATAACACACATTTAACAGCAGTTAAGATGTGGTACATCGACTTGGAATAGGCACAATCACTACCTATGTTACCACCTATACCACTATGCTTGTCCGCCGTTCGTTTGACTGCCACGTCTACCACACCAGGGGATCCCTTCCCATGGGCTGCTTCAAACAAGTTCTATGTACTAAGCTAAGCAGGTACATTTCATTTCACCTTGTACTGTGCAGTTGGACCGTCGCTGAACACGTCAACATGTCAATATGGGATTGCTCTTCGTCAGATCATCGATGAGAAGAGTCAGGTGTCCCCACACGCGAACATGGCAATGTTGCAAGTTGTCGGATATTGAACAGAATAATGTCGCCTCTACTTCGCCGATGCAGAAGATGCACCAGTGTTTATGGTAACCTGCTTTTTCAACGCTCCAAAGTGCAAAAATGGATCTCCTTTTCAATTTTGCGGACGTAAGATCAACGTGTAGCATACATTCACGTGTTGCCATTTACTATCGCAGTCGTGTATAGAACAGCGCCTGGTGGGAGATATTGAACGTGTGTCTCTTCGGTGATTTCTCAAGGTTGTTGGCATTAGTGACCTGAAAACTTACTACCCCAGTGACGACGTATTTTACCAAAAAAAACTAATTGCGTTCGTTCTCCCTCCAATGGCACGCTTTTCTTTGATGTTCTTTCATTTAGACCACGTGCACAGTGTTTCGCTGGATAGGCCGCCATCAGTCGTATAGATGGAGTGTAGTAGGGGCGTGCTGCATGTAGAACAGTCGTCGCCGTGCTCTTGAGGAATGATGCAGTATCAGCGCTCTCCAGCATTTTCAGTGACGCGACGATACTGCAAGGACTTGATGGTGATCCGTTATGTATTTTAATTTGTGCAGTCAATATGTGCTTATGGACATGTCTGCTGTAGCTATGCTGCCTGGGTGTTAATATATATGAATGCGCTTAGGGCAAAAATATAACATTACATTGATGACAATAATGCAAAAATCAAACAACTGATAGACAACACACGCGCTGCCCTAGATTGGCAAAACCACAGAAACTGCCACACTCCCAAAGCAAAATAAAACGTGTACGCATCTAAGTACAAAGGAACAATCGTGACATCAACAACCAGTGGTGGATAATAGAAGCAGCTGAACTACAGGAATTCGCAGACAACACCACGTGTTTGTTACTGCCACACGAGGGCCGATTGCTATAACTCGTGATACCGACCTCAGTCCTGCATGATTTATCTCAAAGGTCTTGCTGAATAAATCAGCATCCACATTTTGTCGTGACACAGAGTGTTAGCAAAAACAAGTTTACAAAGTCCCTCATTAATCATCCCAAAACTCCTCGACAGTGGCGCCACTCAGCATATCACCTCTGACACTGTGACCCCCCAACCCACCCACACCCACTCCGTAATAGCAGGTCGTTGAAATAGCGGGGGCTACACAACATTCGGCACAACAGCAGGAATTAACTGTGGCCTGATTCCTTGTGGGTAGCGGTATCTATATCCCCAACAGTGGTGCCACCCAGCAGTATCACCACTGCCACAACTTCACTATCTATTCAAAAAGGACAGTTCGGAGTGGCATGTTCCAGGGCAACGCGATTGTTATTTATGACTTGTTACGTCCAACTGTGTATTTGTGTTTACGCAGCATAGTTTCAATCAAAACGAACGTTATTGTTTTCCTATGCATATTTCAAAGCAAACACTGTCCAAAATTGTATGCAATTGAAATTGAGAGATTTATTGACACAAGATTAGGAATTTGCCAAATGGAATGACCATGTGCAGAATCTGCACCCATGAATCAAACTTACGTAATCGCTATGCTTTTTAGTATCGTACCATAACTTTTCATAAGTGGAATTTGTTGTAAGCAAATAGTCGATTTTTCGTAAGCTACCATATCAAATTGGTTTCGGTGGTCTTAATGTAATAGGCACACAATGTTGTCGTGGCAACATTGCCTATATTGAACAAAGACAAGGCAAGTTCAACAACACAAACCCTCTCGGAAACTTCTTCAGCGTCAAACTGAACCGTTCACCTGTGTCATGTGACCATGTTGGGGGATGTCACATTAGAGCAGTTCAAGGTAGATCGCGGGAAGGCATATCTCGTCACCGTTGAGTCGGTGGTCTCCTATAGGCATGTGGCCCTCGTGTTGGTATACTAATAGACCAGTTGCACATTCACACTTCGCGCCACGAAGCATCCAATCAGGACCAAGTCTATTGTTCTATAATTATCCTCACCTGATTTGCTGCATTTTGTTTTATAAATCGAAGTTCTAACGTCCAGCGCAGTTCAAAAGATTCTAAGAGCGCGAAGTCATTCAAAGCCAACAAGTGTTTTTAAGATGTTCATGTTCAGAAGATGCAAGTGCGTTGGTCGCTTCGCGGTGAGCCTTTGTAAATCGTAAGGGCACACGCTCTTACATCCATGCGGAAAATCCACTATAAAGTTTTCGTGGGACTGAAAGACTGCGGCAAGATAGCTGGAGCCAATTGCGAATATGTTGCTGGGTAAGTCGCCTGGACTGTTTTTTTTCTGTACACTATGTATGTTCATTGTCACAGTGTGTGTTGGTATAAGTGACTGTAACTGTGTGCATGAGTGTGACAGTGTGCATAAGTGTGACACAGTATGGATTTTCCATATTAAAGGAATCAGGATGTACAGGGCCTGACACTAAACATGTATCTGTAAACAGTACATAATTTTCATGGTGATTTCATATAATTGTTTTCTCTTAATACATATATGTGCATACCATGTCTTTACTAGAAGGCACAGGACAAACCAAATCCCCCTTTCTCACGCAATAAAGTATTTGGGATACTGTAAAGAAAGCTTGCATCTAGCAGAAATGTCTACAAAATATATTCAGTGTTTTTTCAGTGTATATATATGTATATGTTGTGTGAATAACCATGATGTCATGGCTTCAGATGTGACATGTATACATGTCATAAGCAAATTTTATCCTGTGTACATTTCACAAATTTAGCCATGAAATGTATACGCCATGGCCTAATCATGAAATGTACACATCACCGGCTTTACTGTCACCTGTAGAATTTACTAGAAATGAAGTTTCAGACTGACAGATTACAAGTTTATTTCAGTACCACTTTATACACAAAAGATAAACTCTGAATACACGGCGAACAATTACGTACCTTAAACATTACTGCTGTGCAAATAATCAGCACATACATTTAAATCTGAAAACAACCATTGTAAGATTTTACAAGCGATGCATCCATTTTATCTACTTCTACACACTTTCGCTAATGGAAACAGTCCATTCCTCTAACCCCAGATATAATTTCCTTAAAATCTGACATCACAGTTCTAAATTTACACATATTCTAAAGCCATTAAGATTATTATAAAAAGTGTCATCGTTGCTAGGTCTGCTATGCAATCACTATATAAGTATATGTTACAAACAATATTTACAATCAGTTCTTTGAGTAACCAGTACAATGTAGATATGTAAATGCATGTACATGTAAAAGCAAACGTTGGGGATTTCTCTAGGCAAGGCACAATTCAAATTATCCTGTTAATAATTGATTTTAATAATATCAAACATTAAGAACAACATGATCATAGGGCATCAGCACTTGAATGCAAATGAAATGTTGGTATTATTGGTAATCTGGCATAAACAACAAGTATGCATCACTTGTTGGTGTACAATATAGGCTGCCATCCCACTGACTGTTTTCATACTTCACACTTTAGTCATAGCATGTACACATGTCACAAGTAGGCAGTGACAGGTACACATGTCACAAGTAGGCAGTGACAGGTACACATGTCACAAGTAGGCAATGACAGGTACACATGTCACAAGTAGGCAGTAACAAGTACACATGTCACAAGTAGGCAGTGACAGGTACACATGTCACACTTATCCTCATTTACACAACATATATAACCTAACTTAAAATGAATATATTGTTATAATCAGAAACTGCCTTTGTTTCTGGCAGAAAAGGTGCATCGTGCAAACACGTGGCAGCTGATTTGTTTACTATATAACATTACCTCTAGTGTCTTTATCTTGGCAGCTTGGTCCCGGATTGTCTGATTCAACAAGACAATTTCGACGCTGGCTTCTGTCTCGTCTGTCTGGCATCCATTTTCAGCAGTCCAAGTTACAAACAGGGGAGGCCTTCTGTAGCTGCAGTCTTGACCTGGCATGAAAGCTTCACTGCAAGCAGGTGATGGTTGTAGCATGCTATCCTTAACTTAAAGAGATAAAATGAGACGTTTCCGGCATATGTACGACCTGTAAAAAACAAGCTCCAAGGTGGCATAGTTACACAGACAACTCAACATGCACTAGAGCAGTGGCACTAGAGCAGTGGCAAAGTCAGGTACTGACCTGTAATTGTGACATATATGATATAACATGATAGTATGTCACACGCTGATGGAATACAGTGCCTTTCATATATTTTCTTCAATTACATGTCACAATTTTTGTACGCAGTAAAAAAATAAATGATTGATTTGACACACGCACGCACTCTACACAATATTATAAGCTACATTTATAAATGAAAACTGTTCTTACACGATTATTCCAAATTTCCAACAGTTACATCAACACCGATGTATTAAACGGTAATGCTACGGGCTGGACGGTTGCTTTCATCATCAAGAACGTTAGCAAGGTCACCGCTCGTCCAGTACTAGGCTTTGGTGCTTGTCCTAGTTTTCATCGAGCTTGTTTTTGTTTATACACCATATTAATTGAGGGTACATAGTCAATGGGGCTGGAATCGTTGAATGCAGTTCCTGACAGAAAGTGACAACTGCAAACTTTTCTGTTCCGCGTCGACACAAACCCTTGCCGTCGAATCGCTTCAATCCACAACGATCGGCGATGCTTCGACCTCTTGTTTTGTCTTATTGGAAAGTTAAACAAAAGACATATTCTGCCCAGTTTCTTTAGCCTTCATCCTATGACAGTTAATTACACAGCAGTAATCATTCTCTCCCATCTTTGAAAGGATCATTTTGATAAGAATGCAACGGACTGCTGTAAGCGAGCGGAATCTCCTTAATTCAGGTGAAAATTGTAAACATCTCCACTGCCCATGTCCGGGCTGGAATGTGCAACTCGTCCATTGAACCTCGTCCTTGGAACTCTGATCATGTAGCAACACATATTACTCCAACTGGAGATGATCAAGTCCTTATTAGAATACACCAAGTGTGCGTGTGGTTGCTCGAATACCTATCGTTACCGTGCGCTTGCCTACAGTTGAATACTGTTGGCATGCCATCGAGTCATTGGCGGTTGTCTCGGTTTCGAGTATTACATTAACATCGCAAAATCTCACGTCCATGACGAAGTTGTCGTTTGATTTCGGCATCAGTTGCTCTTTTTGGATTCAGCTTTTGCGGTTCCTTTTTTTGACCGTCGTACGCCATGCACTGGTGCGCCATCTTCTCCCAGTGCCTCTCCTTTATATCAGCGGCGTGGAGGCGTTGGCATGTGCAATACTGCAATACGCACTACGCAGTATTGCCAGTATATTTGTGGAAGCCAAGCACACATTATTTAGAATGCAATAATGAATTGCATATCAAATAAGATGACTTGCCATTGTATTTTTGAGCAGGGTCCTTTGGAGCTTACGCATTGCGTAATTCGCTATCCACAAAGAAAACTTTCAAATTGGACGATACGGCGCTGTAGGACCAGTAAAACGACACACCTTTTTAAATTCACGATTCACATTCAATCAATTGGGTTTACATCTAGTGCCGACTTCCACAACACCGGTGATCGTTCGGATTTCATTATATCGCTCGGCAAACCAGCAGCAGGCTAATTATAACCAATAATATACCGTGTCGGGTAAAACTAATGTTTCCAACGTACTCACGTTATCGAGTCTCTATATCACTGTGTTAGGCTTAATTTTTATCAACAATGTATGCTAATATTTGAATAGTTTATATAATTTATAATATTTATCATTAAGTAAATATTTACTGTCAAGTTACTACTATTTCCCGTTCACTAATATGTAACGCTTAAATGTTGACCCGAACCTCTACAACGGCATTTAGTAGGACATGAAGTGTTATTATCTAGAGATTGCAGACTGGTGCTATGCTTTGTAGCTAGTATTGCTTTACAACGAAATGTAATACCACTGTGGCCTCAAACAGTGGCCACTTGTGTTGCAATATACCCTGCATGTTTGACATGTTGCACTACTCTCCTTCATTATATTAAACATTATTTTACCTGATGGTCACAATTTCACTAGTTAGTTGCGGTTTTCACTTGCTGTTTACAGTACAGCTTTATTTCGCGATGCTTATGACACCCTTGATTCCGTCCTTGCCGCCGTCCCAGCGAATGACAATATTTCCTTCTTGAACACTATAACGCTCGTGAAGGGAAATGTAGATATGTGGGATGATGGCATTGGGCGAGAAGGGGTAGGCCACTTCAATGACAAAAGAATGCTACTACTGAGCAAATATGTACAAGCTGCTTATCATGAACACAAAACATCTTGGACGCACCCTTGATCAAAACACCGGCGTCTGATTGACTACGTCATTACACGTCAGCGTGATCGTGCAGATATCCTCATTACCAAAACAATGCTACGGCCTGCTGGACTGACCAGATACTAATTCGTACCAAACTAGCGATTCAAATCGCACCAAAACGTCTGAAGCAAACTGATAACAGGAGGAGGCTTGACATGGGGAGCTCAATGCTGCATATATGAGCCGTTAATTTGAGCAGAACCTCAAAGACAGACTCCCCGAAACCCCCAACGAGAATATCTCGGTCAATGAGCAATGGACCTTGTTCCGCAACACCATGACCGAAGCATGCGAAAAAACAATTGGATATGAAACAAAACACCATCAAAGCTGGTTTGATGACAGTGATGCAGAAATCAAACACCCGATCAACAACAATCGGATTGGCAAAACCATAGAAACTCCCAACTTCGAAAAGCAAAGTATACGCGCTTACGAACAGTGAAAAAAATCTTGACATCAACAATCAATGGTGGATAACAGAAGCAAATGAAATACAGGAATACGCAGACAACAACGCCTGTTTATTTTTGCAGCCACTAGGGCTATATATGGACGCATGCGCAGAAAAACCGCACCTCTCCACTCCACAGACGGCTCCACTCTAGCCATGGACAAGGAAGGCATTCTCAATTTTTGGCAAGAACACTTCTCTAAATTATTAAATTGTGAATCTCGAGTCGAATTGGAAACAATTGACAATGTTCTTCAAACACTGGTCAGGACAGAGCTCGATGGCCAGCCACTTCTCGAAGACGTGCGAAAAGCCATCAAACAGATTTAACAAGATTTAACAAGATTTGCCATCCAAGCCAAAGGCCCAGATGGCAAGTGGATAAGGAAGCCATTGGCTTATCGAGAGTCTAACAATGTTCATCTACTTATAGCCCGCCCTTCTGAGATATGTGTCAACCTTGTTTTTAAATATATTCACGCTGCTAGCAGTTACACAATCTGTAGACAATTTGTTCCATTCATTTATTGTCCTCTGTGAGAACGAGTGCTTCCTGGTGTCCAATCTACATTGATCCTTTACTAATTTTACCTCATGTCCTCTAGTTCTGCTATCCTTCTTGAGTGAGAAAAACATATTTCTATCAATATGTTCATACCCATTCAATATCTTAAAAACTTCAATCTGATCTCCTCTTAACCTCCTTGTTTCTAGAGTTGTTAAACCACATTCTTTCAGGCGTTCTTCATAACTAAGGTCTCTCAGTACTGGAATAATTTTAGTTGCTCTCCTTTGTATGCGTTTAAGCGTATCTATATCCTTCTTACGATATGGTCTCCAAGCTTGTATACAGTATCCTAAATGAGGTCTAACTATTGCTTTATAAAGAGGTATAATTAACTTTTTTCCCTTGTATGTTATGTTTCTTCTAATCAATCCAAGAATTTGATTACCCTTTGAAGCTGCAATACCACACTGCTCTGAAACTTTCATATCAGCGCTTTTTGTAACTCCTAAGTCCTTTTCTTTTACAGTAGTACCCAGAACAGTATCTCCCATTTTATAGTTTACATTCAAGTTCCTATGTCCTGTATGTAGGCATTTACATTTCCCAAAATTAAACAACATCTGCCATTTCTCAGACCATTTCATTAATCTGTCTAGATCGTTTTGTAAATGTTGTTTATCACCATCAGTATTAACCTTTCTAAACAGTTTTGTGTCATCCGCATTTTTAAATAATGGTATGATGTTTGCTTCTTTCCATTCAAACGGAACAACTCCCTCTTTTAATGACAAGTTGCATACTCTTGCAAGTGGTATACTGATTTGTTCTACTGTTTCCATTAGTAATTTTGGAGGAATCCCATCCACTCCCGGTGATTTGTTATCCTTCATTGCCTTTATTTTCTTAGCTACCAATTCTGGAGTTACAACTAACGGACCTAAATAGTCAGATTTAGCCCCCTGAAATTTAGCATCAGCAACTGGTAATGAATTAATATCTTCTTTGGTTAACACTGAACTGAAGTAACCATTTAGGTCTTCTGCCATTAAAAACCCCTGTGATATTATATTTCCAGCAATGTCTTCTAGAGGTCCGACCTTGTCTTGTACGTTTTGTTTACTCCTGACATATGCATAAAAACTCTTGCTGTCATTTTTTATGTTACATGCTAGTTTTTGCTCATAGCTTCTTTTAGATTGTCTGATTTCAGTTGTAGCTGCATTAAGTGCTTCTTTGTATTTTGCATAGTCTTCTTCCTTTCTGGTACGCCTATAAACCATCCACATAGTTTGTTTTAGCATTATTTTTCTAATAGCCTCTTTTGACAAGTGTTTCTTTCTACACCGTTTTCCTTGTTTTTGGAAGGGAACAAATTTATCGATGATACTCTCAATTTCATATTTTAGAATATTCCAACATTCAATTGCGGTCTTATTCATCAGCATGTTATTCCAATCTAGCTTTGCTAAGTATTTTTTAGTTACCTTTGTGGAAGTTTCTCTTGTACGTTTTCTTATTTTTACTTTCTGATTTTACATTGATGTCAAAATGTATTTGATTATGGTCACTATTACCCAATGGTTCAAATATTTTTACATTGTCCACTAATTCTTTTTGTGATGACAAAACTATATCTAATACATTTTCTCCCCTGGTTGGTTCTAGTACGTGCTGAGTAAGAAAGCTATCCTGGATTAAAAATAGAAATTGTTGGTCCTCAATCCCTGTGCTCTCTAGAGAATTCCATTGTATGTGTCCATGGTTAAAATCTCCCATTATGATACATTCCCCTTTACTAACTTCCTTTATAGCGTTTTTTATTTTTGTGTTGTCCTCTTCGTTTATGTTTGGACTTCGGTAAACTAATCCAATGGTTAATTTTGAATTTCCTGAAACAATTTTGCACCAAACAGCTTCATCGCAATCTGCTTCCCTTTCTAGTTTTATTTCATAAGCCTGAATAGATTCTTTAACATATAAAATAACTCCCCCGCCCCTTCTTCCTA
This sequence comes from Lamellibrachia satsuma, assembly GCA_033239005.1. Classification (NCBI taxonomy): domain Eukaryota; kingdom Metazoa; phylum Annelida; class Polychaeta; order Sabellida; family Siboglinidae; genus Lamellibrachia; species Lamellibrachia satsuma. The sequence goes on along the minus strand of BSQZ01000021.1, from coordinate 4,952,315 downwards.
TTCGATCTTTCCTAAACATTACATATCCTGTCAGTCCTAATTCAGCATCTGTTATATCTATGTTGGCCCATGATTCAGTTATACCAATTATGTGAGGGTCAATATCTTCTACCATAATGTTTAATTCGTTTTTCTTATTTACTATGCTCCTTGTATTTAAACATACGCATCTATAACCTTTTTCAGAGATTTTTTCGGATGATTTGATATTGGTTTATCTGTGCTAGTGGCCTCTTGTTCTGCTTGAGACACCTCTAGGTAACCCCCCTGCACTTCTAGTTTAAAGAATGTTTACTTCCAAAAATATTTGTCATTGTACCCAAGTCACTATCTACTGCTGCTGAAAGTTTGTCCGCGAATACTGCCGCCCCCTTTCCACTTAAATAAAGCCCATCCTTCATGTACATATCAGCCCTCCCAACAAAACTTCCCCATAAATCCACAAATAGCTTCTGGACTAACATGTTAATTGCCATCCCCCGACAATTTCGATATTTGTGACCCCTCCTGCCCATTACAGGTAAAATCCCTGACAGTATTACCTGCTCAACCCGCGTCTCTTTTAGTGTTCTGACCAATTGCCTATATTTCCTAACTATGGCAGTTATACCCTCCCTCTCTACGTTATTTGTCCCTACGTGTACTAAAACAGATCCACCCTTACCCGAGCCTACGATGTTTTTTACCCTCTCAGTTATCGCCTCTATTTTGGCTCCAGGCAAGCAGACCACCACATCATCTCCCTTGTTTAAGACTCTGTCGGTCTTCCTAACTATCGAATCCCCCACAAACACCCTCGCTCTCTTCCTCACCCCCTCTATCACTGCTGCAGAATAACTCTTCCGTTCGATCCCCTCCATCACATTCTGTCCTGACCCCTTCCCTCCTGTCTCCTTCGCTCCTGTCTCCCCCACTTCCCACTCCTTTGCTCTTGTCTCTCCCACTCCCCTCTCCTTCACTCCGGTTGTTTTCCCTCCCGTCTCCCCCACTCCCTTCTCCTTCCCTCTTGTCTCTCCCACTCCCCTCTCCTTCACTCCGGTTGTTTTCCCTCCCGTCTCCCCCACTCCCTTCTCCTTCCCTCCTGTCTCCCCTACTCCCCTCTCCGTAACTCCGGTTGTTTTCCCTCCCGTCTCACCACTCCCTTCTCCTTCCCTCCTGTCTCCCCTACTCCCCTCTCTTTCACTCTGGTTGTCTTCCCTCCCGTTCCTTTCCTTCCCGTCTCCTTACGTCCTGTCTCCCTACGACCTGTCACCTTCCCTCCTCTCAGCTTCCTCCCAGACTGCGGTGAGCTCTCCCTAGCATATCTTGTGTCTTTCCCCACTTTATCATCTACTGTTCCCCCACCGGAACTACTGGCACAACCCCCCTGTTCCCTTCCCACCATTGCCACAACGAGCAGCCTCAGCTCTTCCAACTCCACCTCTAGTTCCTTCATCTTCGTACATCCCCTACACTCAAAACTAAAACTATCTGCCAGGACCTCAGCCCAGGACTTCTCGCACCCAGACTTGACGAAGTCCACCCAGTTACTGCAACTGCCACAAATTAAGTGCTTGGGGCCTTTAACTGCCGTTTGCACGGCGCCATCATACAATTTAGTTTTAATTAGTTTGCTACGTTAGCCTTGAATAAGGCTGTTTTTGTGATCAAAAGAACACTTTAGTCTAATATACTTGCTAACTGTGTCTTCTATTAACCTCGCATGAGAAAAAAAAACCTGCCACCTAGCGGATACGGAGAACACTGTGTAACAAAACAACGCAGTGTGTACTAATTTACGCTAAAATCCTGCTGTTAATTCCTTTTTACCGAAAACGTTTACTATCACTATGTCAGATATTACCTTATGTATGTAATTTAAGTAAATAAATCACTTTATCTTATATATATATATTAGCCAATGTAAACGATGATGAAGAACAACAAAGCCTACTCAACCAACTACAACCACTATCTGAGAGCGTTTTATCCGAAGCACAATGTTTTTTTATTATCTGCTCGTCAAGTGCAGGGAAACTCTCGGAAACAATGGTGTGACCCCTATTTTGCTTTGATTGGTCTGACCGAAGCGTTTGATTCAGTGACCAGAGAAGCTTTGTGGGGCTGCCTTACCCTCGGATGTCCTCCAAAATGTGTGTTAGTAACTTGACAACTACACGAGAACATGAAAGAGTGGGTCCTGCATGATGCCGATCGATTGGAACCCTTTAGCATCAACACTGGTGTGCCACTATATATATATATATATATATATATATATATATATATATATATATATATATATATATATATATATATATATATATAATTATATATATATATATATATATATACAATTATATATATATATATATATATATATATATATATATATATATATATATATATATATATATATATCTGTAGGTTTGTCATGTTCTTGTGTGTGTATATATATATATATATATATATATATATATATATATATATATATATATATATATATATATATAAATTACTATTATTTATTTTCAACTTTATCTATTATGCATGTTACGTAGTAGCTATCTTAGCAGTGTGTATGTCATGTTATAAAATGTGTACTTTATACGGTGTTCCTACAAATTTGTCGAAACGTTGCGACTAGTAGAGCTATGCCTATCGGATCGCTGTCACAAATCATACATGCCGGTGACGTCACAGTCATACAGAGTAAACTCTGGCTCTGGTCGGTATTTGACTTTTCGCATGCCTGCGTCTTATGTCATTGAATTTATTATCCCTACATAATCTGACTGCCTGGTCTTAATGATATCATAAACTGGAGTGACAATCACAATTGGTTACAAGTGCCATAGTAGGGGCGTAATTACCAAGTTGATTAGCCATACACATACATGTACAAACAGAAAGGCTGGGGTACTCGATCCCCCACCTCCCACGGTACGAGGGAGACCACCCCACCCAGTCTTTTCTTGTTCATCAATCCCCGTCTTTCTTGCAAAACACATTGGACCATGTCCCAAAAATACCAATTAATTAATTTCAATGTAAGTTTCGTAACCTTGGCATGGTTTGAAGCATCATCAAATTCAATGGCTAGCCAACCTGCATAAAATTATATTTATTATAATATTTTGAAATAAGGTTTCAGCAATGAAACGAGCATACACGAGCGGTTCTTCAAAGAGAGTTCTTAAGAAAGAAAAGGAAGAACGGTTGAGCGAGGTAATCAGTAAAACACAAAGGCTGGATCAATTGTGGGCTCCAACGACACCCTCTTCTTCATCGGAACCACCGGAATCACCAGTGACCGATGACGAATCGGAGGAACCATCTTCGTCGGACGTGGAGAGGAACACGTCGACACAAGCCGATGCAAGTGTCAATCAGTCGGCTGACTGCGATAGGTTTTCCGGCGCGGATGGAGGTGCTCAGGAGCGAATGCTAACTGAGGACATATCGTCTGATCTGGGTGAATGGCCGCCGCATTCCCAGATAACCAGAGATGCGCGAGTTTGGGCTTACAAAAGGGAGTAGTGATTGGCAGCACAGCATGAGACCCTTCACACAGTCGGCCCAGAAACAAAGTGACTCCTACAACCGACATCGCTTCGGGGCGCTTTTCACAAGAGTTCATGTCAATGGTGAAAAAGTCAGTCGAAACTGGCTTTGCTACTCACCAACCACGGGAAAGGTGTACTGCTTCACGTGCAAGTTGATATCAACGCAAACATAGACCGGTATCTTTGTCAATGACGGGTTTGTGGATTTGAAACATGGTGACCGCGCCGTTTCTGGTCACGAGGGCAGCAAACGACATCGCGAATCAATGATTGTATTTATGACTCTGGGATCAGTGAGAAGACGCCGAGATGTACAACTTGTGGAAGCCTGCGAATCAGAGCGACAGTACTGTCGCGATGTATTGTCCTGTGTTGTGGCTGTGATGACGTTTTTGGCAGAGCGCGGATTCCCATTTCGTGGCCACAGTGAAATCATTGGATCAGCTACAAATGGGAATTATATAGAATGACATGAAGCACGTGGTCGTAGCAGTATTTCCTACCTTTCTTCGACTATATGCGACGAGTTCATCACACTAATGGGCGAACACGTCTTCAATCACAGTGTGAAAGAACTGAAATCCGTGAAATACTTCTCTGTCACTGTGTATTCCACACATGACATATCCCATGTTGACGAGTTGACTTGTGTGCTGAGGTACGTACTTCCAGATGTGTGCTGAGGTACGTACTTCCAGATGTGTGCTGAGGTACGTACTTCCAGATGTGTGCTGAGGTACGTACTTCCAGATGTGTGCTGAGGTACGTACTTCCAGATGGACCGGTGGAGCGCTTCGGGGCAGGAGTTGGCAAAGAACATGCTCGATTTTATTGTATATTGCTGTCAAACGACAGTAGCGTTCTCTGATTTATCAGCATCAACACATCGGTGGTCTCTTCTCTAAAGTGAACTAAAATCGCACTACCTGTTGGTTGCCAAAAGGCGGAGTGACACGAGGTGGTCATCATGCTGATGCTGTTTCTGCGTCAGTAAAAGGATACTCCGCCATTTCCTCCCTTCTCGATAAGATCATACGAGGAAACCAGTGTGATGGGCGAACTGTGGCAAATGATCCTGGAACGAATAAATGCCACCAGCAAAATGCTCCAGAATCCAATGTTGCACATCAACAATGCTGTAGCTCTGCTGTCGTCATTACAACACCTCATTTCAACACTGCAACCGCAGTTTGACATCTTTGAACGCCGTGTTCAAGAGCTAACTGGCGTTGTTGATTTTCAGAGAAAGAGAAGACTAGCAACTCACCACGATGACGGCTTCACAGACGACAGTGACTTAAATGCTCGTGACAATTTCAAAATCGATGTCATCATCGATTGCGATGTCAGGTAGCATCAAAGCATACGGTGAAGTATGTCGACTGTTCCGATTCTTAGCGTGATTGGAGGATATCGATGACAAAGAACTAAGGCGAGCTGCTGAACAGTTGGCAAACACCTTCCAGAACAATCTGGAGGACTCACTGGTGGATGAAATCGTGCAGTGTGTAGCTTTGTTGGACACCCCGGTCATGAAATAAGCGTGTGACGCCGACAAGAAAGCCGGTAAAGAACTCAATATATATCGCCTGCTCGTAAAGCAGGATTTGGCGCCACACATTTCCGAATGTTGACATCGCACTACGACTCTACCTCTGCCTGATGGTATTGCAGGGGAGAACGCACATGTTCGCAGCTGAAACGGATCAAGTTGCGCTCAAAAATGGGGCAGAAAAGGATGAACTTCCTAGCACTGATGTCAACAGAGTCCTCAAGACTTTTCGCTGAGAAAATCACGAAAGGTGGTACTTTGGATGTCGATTTTGCTGACGAGCTAGGCTTAGGGGATTATGTATGTGGACCCATGTTTGGTATCTGTGTTCCACTGTACGACGTCATGACTTCTTTGGCTTGCTTCTGCATACACGGACAAAATGTCCCATTTTCGCACATCTGTTATATGCTTTCCCACAAGCTAGACAAGCCCGAGATGTATGTACTGTATCGCAACTACCACATTGTTTCGCGGAACTCTTCGGTTTCATCGGATTTTGGGAAGTTTTCTTTTGTTGGTGTCTCCACCTGGCGTTGCAGTAATTGACATGTGCATCTCTGTCAACTGTTGCTGCTAGCGATTGTATCTGCCGCTCACTTGCCTCCGCGACTTGACGTATCTGTATTGTGTTGTCGAGTGTTAGGTCTTCCTCACGTAACAGCCGTTCCCGCTCTCTCTGACTGGTGATGCCCAAAACAAGGCGGTCGTGTATCATGCTGTCCCTTAGATTGTCAAACTGGCGGGTTGGTGCTTTAATGTTCAAGTCTGTTACGAATGGTTCAATCGATTCCCCTTGAAATTGGTTTAGTCTGTGGAAAACGTATCTTTCGTACGTCTCGTTTGTTTTGGGTTGCAGTGTGAATTAAACGTCCCAACCACAACGTCATAGTTCCCTTTCTCCTCTGCGTTTAGTGCGAAAGTGTTAAATTCTTCGATGGCTTGCTTTCTCGCAATGTGCAAAAACAACGCTACTTTCTTGCTGTCATGTACAGTTCAAATTCTTACTTAAACTTTCACCAGTTTTTTTGTTTCCTGCGAGGACAAGTTCATCTGGCTGTCGGATAGATTCAAAGTTCATCAAATTTGCAACTTTACAGACCTTTATTGTGTTCATTGTAATGTTACTTGTTGTTCTTGCGACATATCATCGAACGGTGACAATATGTCGTCTCGCAGCTATTTCACGTAGTCCTGACACACCTTCGACGTCGGCCATGACAGCATGCTCGATTTATAGCGAACTCTCAAGTCAACAGCGTCCCACTTAGCTGCACTTAGCTGTAGTTCCACTGTTGAGCGTGTGTCGACTCCATAGTTCAGACACTATGTAATGTTTTATGACATGATTAATGTTGATGTAACAACAATATATCCAAGTGTATACTGTTTAGTATGCGAACATCAGTATACCACGTTTACATATACGTCCGAGAACCAACGGCAACCGTTGCAGGACATCCGTGCCGCAAAGGCATTAACTGTGATATAACTAATAAGCACAGTTACAATCCAAATTATGACCAATGAGCGCGCGCCTTTGATTCGGTTGAAATTGTCCATGATACTGACCTCCGTCATGTAGATATCTCTCTCCGTAAAATGTACTTGCTGAATAAATCAACGACATTTTTTGTCGCGAAATACAGTGTTAACAAAAACAAAGATAACAAGTAGTAATTCCAATTGGGCATTTGCACATACATAAGCATAATTTCAATGAAAAACGCAGGTACTTGCTGAATAAATCAACACCCATATCTTGTCGTGACTTGCAGTGTTAGCAAAATCGAAGACAACAAGTAGTAATGCGCACGTGGGTGCAAGGACACGATTGTCGTGTGCTGCCACCACGCGGTTTAGTCCCTCATTAATCACCCAAAAAACTTCCCGACAGTGGCGCCACTCAGCATATCACCACTGCCACAGTCACTGCCACTTCAAACAAAAACGAACTTTATTTTGTTCCTATGCACGCACGCACGCACGCACGCACGCACGCACGCACGCACGCACGATATTTGATTGACACTGAACTAGTCTTCTGCTGCGTTTGTACAGCATAAATTGAATGAAGTTGGAATGAAATTTGATCAAATATTGTATAATTACCAAAAATACGCAACGTGTCAACAATAAACAAAGGCATCAATTGTTTTTTTCTACAATTAACTAACATTAGAAATTCCCCTATTAGCGTGCCGCTTCGTTTCTGCGTCTTTAATAATGTCGTAAATGTTCCATCTGGGATTCGTTCGTTGAATATTGTAAATTCAGCACCTGGCCAACACGGCTTAGAGCAGACCCTGTCTGTGCGTCAGACAGAGCAGTATATCGGCAGTGACTGTTCGGGCACAGTCTACGGATGATGCCCGTCCCGTCACGACGAAGGCCTGGCAGCCGACTAGAGAACTATCTGGAGAGTTAACATGGCCGGGCTGGTTGTCGTGGTCGACGACCTGTGGGGCATGCGTGAGCTGACCTTCCAAGTCTCCCCATATGTTGGAAGATCGGTCGAGTAATATACATGCAGTAGGTGGCGGCGCCAAAAATACGTTATTTCATCCTTAAAAGTATCCCGCCACGAGATCCCAAATGGGGGAGATTTGCGGTTTACGTCTGAGAAGGCTAACGGCCACGACACAAGAGCGGAACCGTCGTGTCGAACAGTATGTTATTTTTAGAAATTAACAGATTGCAAGCAAGAAGATCCCTCTAATTCAAGCGAAACAACTGTTTTCAAAGTCTTGTTATGTGGATTTTAAAAATAGTTTATCCTAAATCACTGAATGACGCTTAATTATACACAACAATGCGAAACAGCCCAGTCTCGTGCTGCACCCCTCCATTCAGCACGGAGTTGATGGGGTTCGGCGGCTAAGTTCGCTAGACATTCGGCAGTCGGACGATCGAGTTCCGCTAGCAGCGAGCCTGGGTCGTACGGCTGTTGTGGCGGGGATGTTGCTAGCAGCGAGCCTGGGTCGTACGGCTGTTGTTGCGGGGATGTTGCTAGCAGCGAGCCTGGGTCGTACGGCTGTTGTGGCGGGGATGTTGCTAGCAGCGAGCCTGGGTCGTACGGCTGTTGTTGCGGGGATGTTGCTAGCAGCGAGCCTGGGTCGTACGGCTGTTGTGGCGGGGATGTTGCTAGCAGCGAGCCTGGGTCGTACGGCTGTTGTTGCGGGGATGTTGCTAGCAGCGAGCCTGGGTCGTACGGCTGTTGTGGCGGGGATGTTGCTAGCAGCGAGCCTGGGTCGTACGGCTGTTGTTGCGGGGATGTTGCTAGCAGCGAGCCTGGGTCGTACGGCTGTTGTGGCGGGGATGTTGCTAGCAGCGAGCCTGGGTCGTACGGCTGTTGTTGCGGGGATGTTGCTAGCAGCGAGCCTGGGTCGTACGGCTGTTGTTGCGGGGATGTTGCTAGCAGCGAGCCTGGGTCGTACGGCTGTTGTTGCGGGGATGTTGCTAGCAGCGAGCCTGGGTCGTACGGCTGTTGTTGCGGGGATGTTGCTAGCAGCGAGCCTGGGTCGTACGGCTGTTGTTGCGGGGATGTTGCTAGTAGCGAGCCTGGGTCGTACGGCTGTTGTTGCGGGGATGTTGCTAGTAGCGAGCCTGGGTCGTACGGCTGTTGTTGCGGGTATGTTGCTAGTAGCGAGCCTGGGTCGTATGGCTGTTGTTGCGGGGATGTTGCTAGCAGTGAGCCTGCGTCGTACGGCTGTTGTTGCGGGGATGTTGCTAGCAGCGAGCCTGGGTCGTACGGCTGTTGTTGCGGGGATGTTGCTAGTAGCGCACGGCGCACGAGACGATCTTCGCCACCTCCATCGGCGTTTCTTTACTGCTTCCACGACGTCAAATGATGGCGATGACGTTTCTTCGTGGGCAGAACGGCCGGTGATTTCTACGGACATCCAGACGTTGGTTTCGTCCAACGTTCTTTGAGCGATCTCGTCAAAATACCAGCCTTCAAAGCCATGGGTCGTCGTTGACTGGACAACAACCTTATACAGGCGAGTCTTCAAGCTGTGCGGAAGTTCAACGTCTTTCCATTTTCCATTTCCATATACACCATAGCGAAGCGAATCTCTCGACCGCAACACCTGTACGATCTTTCACGTCTGCAGCGCGCGCACCGTCGCCTTGCACCAGTGACCCGAGGTTCTCAAATTGAGTATTGTCTGGAGCGACTCGCCTCGAAGGGAAACTGTACCGAGTGTTGCTTGGGCGGCGGTACGTTTAGCATGTTTTACCAGGCGGTCAGACTTGGGCGGCGGTACGTTTAACATGTTTTACCAGGCGGTCAGACTTGGGCGGCGGTACGTTTAGCATGTTTTACCAGGCGGTCAGACTTCGTACCCTTAGCCGACCGAATGAAATCGCTTTTCGTACACCATAGATGTATCTTCGTATTGCTAGGCGGGGAACGTTAGCGGCAGTCTGGGCATTTATAGGTGAATCCCATCGCATCGACTTATTCCATCGTCGTTGCCGATACCTTCAACTTCGGGTGGATGCATTAGTTTCGTTCTATCTGCTCGTATATCCGTGCTCGCAGCCTCTAAAGAATCGCGGGAGAGACTTTCGAGTCGAATATTCGCATCGGCAGTGGTTGCATTAAGCAGGGCCACGTTATACTTGAGAGTCGATATACGATACTCGATGTTCTGGTCGGTGCTTACATCGATTCCTTCACAGTGAACGTCATGGTCGCGGAAAATACAGTTCAGACCAACACAAAACAGTAGCGGAGAGAATATATCTCCCTGAAGGACTCCACGGCGAATCGCAACAACATTCGACTTGTGCATATAACACCACAATAAAGATATACGTTTATTTGGTATACATTTATTGCGATTATTTACATGCGGTTTGTTTAAATTGTCGTATATTTCCTCCGTTGTAAAGTGTCAAAACGTCATATTTGCGATACTAATTTATTTTTCATATGTGGTTGAATGTTGGCATTGTCATATCGACTAACTCGAAGAAATTACCAACTTTGCGGCACCCTCTAGTAATGTGCGATTGTCTATAGCTATAATTCCTTAAAGTCATAGAGACGGAACAATTGTGTTTGTTGAACATCGTAAACATATTGTAAGCTGAACTTGATCAGGTTAACATAGCATTGCAGCTACGTGATATATTAAGTTCTTAGAAAATGGTATTGCATTATTACAACTGTGTTAATAAAACTAAATATTATTCTGACGGACCGTTCACATGATCAATTAATTGTCCGTTTGATGGGCGACTCAGTGTCACCCGACTAATTGGACGCATCATTTCTTGTTGCTTTCAAGAAACGATGCCTCCAATTGGTTGGCGACATTGCGTCGCCCGATCAATTGAACAACTAATCGCTCGTGTAAACGGGTCGTTGGACTGCTATTTTATGCTACGTCCGGCAACAAACGTTCCTGTTCGGGTTCCGTAGTGGCGAACACAAACATACAGCGAACAACCAGCCCGATCACCGACACTTGATAGGCGCATGAAACAGAAAGCATTTTCAATTACGAGTAACCAATATGCACTATGTAAATATAAGTTCGGCAGCGCAGCAAAGCAAAAGGGATTAAACAGTTCCTAATCGATAAACACTTCCAGTTGTAAACAATTGGATTGATATAATAACCAACTGGGAGTTGTGTACATGTACTAATGAAGCCAGAAAGACCCTAATCAAATACTCCACATTTTAGCGTGTGATTCCACTTCACATTTCCGGTGTCGCATTATTGGTCAAACAGTAAAGTTCAAAGCGACTTGTCATATTAATATTAACAAGAAAGCAAAACAGTGATATATAGCACTACCACACAACACAATGGTTGGTTGGGTTGACAGTTGTCCTGCTGTCTGTCACAACACAGTTTGTCAGAGCTTTCGGTTTCGTTGTACATGTGCTCGTACTCACACGCACGCACGCTCGTACTCACACGCACGCACGCTCGTATTCACGCGCCCGCACGCTCGTACTCACGCGCCCGCACGCTCGAACGTTCACTTTTCAGTGCGTCGATTATTAAAACAATTCGTTTGTCCGAACTGTTTGCGATGGCGGTTGTGGTGAATGTTGTATGTGAACATCAATTTTAAAATAGTTTAGACTACGAGTGGCCGTCATAGAAATAATTAAAGTTAACTACTGCCATATGTTGCAACACGTTACTTACCCGACGCCTTTGGAATGATGTCGGTAGACACTGAAATAAAAACATATTTCAAAATCCCGCAGGCAGTCATCTGTATTCAATCATCTGACCTGATGTTTTACTTTCGTGCAATGCATCATCTATTATAATATGTTGTCACGTGGTCGCAAGTATAGCGGTAGGTGTGCAAGTTAATTGTGTGATCCATTATGAGTGGACTTATTGGTTATTACATTAGACACATCAAGTGACAGCGTGATTCAGAGAACATAACGGTTTAGCTGTCTGCTTAACTTCCCTAGGAGAAGATAAAATGTATATTTGATCAGATTTATCGTCAATGAACAATGTATTATTATTATTATTAGTGTTATTGTTGTTGTTGTTGTTGTTGTTCCTATTAGTATCATTATTTTTTTTAAAGCATCACAAGCTAAGAAGTGGTCATCATGAAACATTCGCTAAACGGTTTGTGCGAACTACTTGCGAGCGAGGTCGTGGTGTCGTGGTGTCGTGGTGAGCGAGGTCGTGGTGAGTGGTGTCGTGGTGAGCGAGGTCGTGGTGAGTGGTGTCGTGGTGAGCGAGGTCGTGGTGAGTGGTGTCGTAGGTATCAGTGAGGTATACCCTGACACATTTAATATAAATTGGCAGTATATGATATAATTGGATAGTTTTATGTCCCTCACTGTTGAACTAAACTGTTTATCCGTCGCGTCCTGGATGTTGGAGGTGGTGGCTGAAAAAAAAACGTTGAAATATGCCACGTACAGTCATTATGATTATAATAATAGGATTTTATTTTCGATTGTTACACAAGAAGTCGTCTACGACCAACCGTTGCTTGCAAGTAAAATGGAGGTGCGCAAGTTAACTGTTTGGTCGATTATTACGTTCATTTATTGGGTCATGATATAATGTGAGTAGAAATTGTAAACACATTAGCTGTAGAGTATCCCAGAGGCAACGGGAGATGGTGACCCAACGGCAGAAACTTGCTGTGGAAGAGGATGTACGTCTGATGGGGAATGTCGTGACCAGTAAATGGAACGTTCATTCGATGCCTTCAACTACGATAATGTCACGTGTGTCTAAACCGGCCTGACTAGAGCAGACTGGTTTGAATAGTTCTTGGTTTACAACATTTGAATATAATTGATCAAAATTATCAACTTACCCGATTTGTCCGCATGAGAGATAGCTGGCTCGTTCACTCATTAAAAACAGATTACGATATGTTACGTACGGTAACAATAAGCATTCATGGAGTCACGCCAACAAAGAGTGATGACACATAGTGGGGTTCAAAGTAAGAGAGTTCTACATCATAAGCCAAGGTGACCGTGTATTCTGGTATGGTGATTTCCTATGGACATCATTGCTAGTTCGAAGAGTACCACGTAAACTGTTCGAGTGATGGAGATGACTGACCCTCGTGTGATAATAATATCAAAGCAGTGGTCTTAGAAGACGTTAAATATACCACCGAAAATCAACTTCCAATTCCCGACGCCGCTAACAAAACAAATCAGGGCGGCAGTGGTTGAGAGCAGGGTCGATGTCACATTTGTCGTTCGCCTACAGAGTCATTGCAACTACAATGCAGAGTTAGCTTTGTATTAACTTAAATCGACTACACTATATTAAACACATCAACACGTACGCCTGCACGTACATAACGCTCACTTCTCTATGACAGCAGCTTGATGAGCACCAACTGGCAGGAATACTTTACCACACAATCAACCAATATGAGCATCACGCAAACTACAACTGCATAAATATTCATTCGTCGAAACTAATACACGGAATCAAAGCTGAATTTAAACATAGTTGCGGGGGCTACGTATACTGCACACAACATGGCATACTGATCTTGTATGGTGTGTGTACAAGGTGATGGTTTGTGTTGCAACGTATTCCGAATGTGTTTTATATTGACACCAAACGTGTAACAGTAACGCTCTTCCTTGGTGGTCTTCCGTTGGAACCACGTGCACAGAGTCTCGCTGGATAGGCCGTCATCAGTCGGGTCGATGGTGGGGAGTTGACGCGTGCTACACGGATAACAGTCGCCGTACGTGCAGTCTTTCGACGTGACATTGCATGACGTGCTCCTGGGGATTTCTGTGGAATCAGTGTTCTTCAGCATTGGCATATTCGAGAACTCTACTCAGATCATCAATGCGAACTGGCAATATCAGATGAAGTTTCACTTTGGTGTCAGTGGTATTAAATATGTGGGATATAGACTTGGAATTGAAACAATCACTACCTATGTTGCTACCTGTAATGTTACCTATACCACTGTTCCTGTCCGCCATTCGTTTGACTGCCACGCCTATCACACAGGGGGTCAATTCCTTAGGGCTGCTTCGAAGAAGTTCTATGTTCAAAACTGTCCGCTGGTTCCAGACTGTTTTGTAAGCAGGCAAGTTTCATTTCTGCTCGTACAGTGCAGTTGGACCGTCGCTGAATACGTTAACATGTCAATATGGGATTGCTCTTCGTCAGATCATGGAGAAGGCGGAAAAAATTAGTGGTGTAGTCCCCACAAGGGACCTAGGGGAAGAAGATAATTGAGATGCAGGTTCATCATCGTGTCACGTAGAAGCCTCGCCTCTCGCTTCTTTCCTCTGATATTACGGCTGTTGTCGTCGAAAATAGAACTGTCTTAAGTTGTGTGCATACCTTGCGCCTCGTGATTAGTAGAGCTTCCTGGCAAACATGTTTGCAGCGCCATCTACCGGTCCCGTCCTTTTCTAGTGCGTACGTTTAGCGGAGAAGCCAAGTTTAAGTTGCCTTCAAGATTGGAGGTACTTTCTCACCATTGAAACAACTCTCTCTTTTTGTCTGCTCTTATGTGTAATCTTCTTTGGGCTCTCACTAAAATCAAAGACCCGCTTTGTTTGTTCCAAATCTTTCCGTTTTATCCTTCCTTTTCTTGATATATGTTTCTCTTCAATTGGGATCAGCATCGCGTCTCTGGCGAAAACTTCTTTGCTTTTCAGCAGCGTTGAGTGTCTCGGTAACTTATGTTACGTCACGTAACCTAGAGCATCGCCAATATGGCTTTGGAAGTACCTACAGACGGAGAAAATATAGGTACTTACGAAACAATTTATAAACCGACCTTTGTGTGCTTACATGGATGAGCAATTTGCACAACACAGGAACTACGCCACCCTCTACACAATATAATATGCGTAAGTGCTACGAAGTTAAGTGTGTGTGTAATGATAGTACCAGTACAATTAAACGCGTAAGCACTCATTAGTGCCGTGTTAACGATAACACGGCAGACGGTAACACATTTATGCGTCTAATTGGTGCTCTAATTTAAAACCAAGGGTGCATTATTGACCAGCACTACGCATATGTAATATGTGATAGCTTAATATGCTGTGGTGAAAGTATGGCCATCGACAATAAATAGTTCGATACGTTGTGCTAGTAACAGTACATATATTTTCATCCTGATTATAACAGAAATATTGATCTTCAGCAATCAAAATAACTTACCTGAACGGAGGATGAGCGTTTGCTGTATACATAGAATGCTAGGTTTACCAAGTGTTGTCACCTGCTGTATAATTAGCAACTACTTGTGTCCTACATGAGTGTAAATGCTCGGATATCGTGTTTTCGGGTTATGTATTTTATTTTGTGCAGTCAATGTGTGCTTGTGGACATGTCTGCTGTAGCTATGCTACCTGGGTGTTAATTAATATGCGCTTATATCCCTGGGATACACCTGGGACAAGGCTAATTTTGGTGTGGCGGCTTCTATGAATGTACATCATACAATTCAAGGATGTGCTTCTATTTAACAAGATTTAACAAGATTTGCCATCCAAGCCAAAGGCCCAGATGGCAAGTGGACAAGGAAGCCATTGGCTTATCGAGAGTCCAACAATGTTCATCTACTTATAACCCGCCCTCCTGAGATATGTGTCAACCTTGTTTTTAAACATATTCACGCTGCTAGCAGTTACACAATCTGTAGACAATTTGTTCCATTCATTTATTGTCCTCTGTGAGAACGACTGCTTCCTGATGTCCAATCTACATTGATCCTTTACTAATTTTACCTCATGTCCTCTAGTTCTGCTATCCTTCTTGAGTGAGAAAAACATATTTCTATCAATATTTTCATACCCATTCAATATCTTAAAAACTTCAATCTGATCTCCTCTTAACCTCCTTGTCTCTAGAGTTGTTAAACCACATTTTTTCAGGCGTTCTTCATAACTAAGGTCTCTCAGTTCTGGAATCATTTTAGTTGCTCTCCTTTGTATGCGTTCAAGCGTATCTATATCTTTCTTACGATATGGTCTCCATGCTTGTATACAGTATTCTAAATGAGGTCTAACTATTGCTTTATAAAGAGGTATAATTAACTTTTTTCCCTTGTATGTTATGTTTCTTCTAATTAATCCAAGAATTTGATTACCCTTTGAAGCTGCAATACCACACTGCTCTGAAACTTTCATATCAGCGCTTATTGTAACTCCTAAGTCCTTTTCTTTTACAGTAGTACCCATAACAGTATCTCCCATTTTATAGTTTACATTCAAGTTCCTATGTCCTGTATGTAGGCATTTACATTTCCCAAAATTGAACAACATCTGCCATTTCTCAGACCATTTCACTAATCTGTCTAGATCGTTTTGTAAATGTTGTTTATCACCATCAGTATTAACCTTTCTAAGCAGTTTTGTGTCATCCGCAAATTTCAGTATGTTACTTGTTATACTGTCGTCCAAGTCATTGATATAAATTAAGAATAATATAGGTCCTAATACTGATCCTTGAGGTACCCCACTCAAAACCGATTTCCAATTTGAAACTTCTCCATCTACTACAACTCGTTGTCTTCTGTCAGTCAGCCATTGTTCTATCCAGTCTGTTATGCTGTCCCCGATACCATGGGCTTTTAATTTAAGTAGTAATCTTTGATGTGGCACTTTGTCAAAAGCTTTCTGAAAATCTAAGTAGATAATATCTACTGGCGATCCCACGTCTATCCACTTAGTTATTTCTTCCAAAAAACATAACATATTTGTTAAGCATGACCTCGCTTTAAGGAATCCATGTTGAGATGAATTTAATAATTTATGCTTAACGAGGAATTCCACCATATGGTCTTTAATTAACCTTTCTAATAATTTACAAATCACTGACGTTAAACTCACTGGTCTGTAATTCTCTGACTTATTTCTCGAACCCTTTTTAAATAATGGTATGGTGTTTGCTTCTTTCCATTCAAACGGAACAACTCCCTCTTTTAATGACAAGTTGAATACTCTTGCAAGTGGTATACTGATTTGTTCTACTGTTTCCATTAGTAATTTTGGAGGAATCCCATCCTCTCCCGGTGATTTGTTATCTTTCATTGCCTTTATTTTCTTAGCTACCAATTCTGGAGTTACAACTAACGGACCTAAATAGTCAGATTTAGCCCCCTGAAATTTAGCATCAGCAACTGGTAATGAACTAATATCTTCTTTGGTAAACACTGAACTGAAGTAACCATTTAGGTCTTCCGCCATTAAAAACCCCTGTGATATTATATTTCCAACACTGTCTTCTAGAGGTCCAACCTTGTCTTGTACGTTTTGTTTACTCCTGACATATGAATAAAAACTCTTGCTGTCATTTTTTATGTTACATGCTAGTTTTTGCTCATAGCTTCTTTTAGATTGTCTGATTTCAGTTGTAGCAGAATTAAGTGCCTCTGTGTATTTTGCATAGTCTTCGTCCTTTCTGGTACGCCTATAAACCCTCCACATAGTTTGTTTTAGCATTATTTTTCTAATAGCCTCTTTTGACAAGTGTTTCTTTCTACACCGTTTTCCTTGTTTTTGGAAGGGAACAAATTTATCGATGATACTCTCAATTTCATATTTTAGAATATTCCAACATTCAATTGCGGTCTTATTCATCAGCATGTTATTCCAATCTAGCTTTGCTAAGTATTTTCTCATATCTTTGTAGTTACCTTTGTGGAAGTTTCTCTTGTACGTTTTCTTATTTTTACTTTCTGATTTTACATTGATGTCAAAATGTATTTGATTATGGTCACTATTACCCAATGGTTCAAATATTTTTACATTGTCCACTAATTCTTTTTGTGATGACAAAACTATATCTAATACATTTTCTCCCCTGGTTGGTTCTAGTACGTGCTGAGTAAGAAAGCTATCCTGGATTAAAAATAGAAATTGTTGGTCCTCAATCCCTGTGCTCTCTAGAGAATTCCATTGTATGTGTCCATGGTTAAAATCTCCCATTATGATACATTCCCTTTACTAACTTCCTTTATAGCGTTTTTATTTTTGTGTTGTCCTCTTCGTTTATGTTTGGACTTCGGTAAACTAATCCAATAGTTAATTTTGAATTACCTGAAACAATTTTGCACCAAACAGCTTCATCGCAATCTGCTTCCCTTTCTAGTTTTATTTCATAAGCCTGAATAGATTCTTTAACATATAAAAATAACTCCCCCGCCCCTTCTTCCTATTCGATCTTTCCTAAACATTACGTATCCTGTCAGTCCTAATTCAGCATCTGTTATATCTATGTTGGCCCATGATTCAGTTATACCAATTATGTGAGGGTCAATATCTTCTACCATAATGTTTAATTCGTTTTTCTTATTTACTATGCTCCTTGCATTTAAACATACGCATCTATAACCTTTTTCAGAGATGTTTTTCGGATGATTTGATATTGGTTTATCTGTGCTAGTGGCCTCTTGTTCTGCTTGAGACACCTCTAGGTAACCCCCCTGCACTTCTAGTTTAAAGAATGTTTACTTCCAAAAATATTTGTCATTGTACCCAAGTCACTATCTACTGCTGCTGAAAGTTTGTCCGCGAATACTGCCGCCCCCTTTCCACTTAAATGAAGCCCATCCTTCATGTACATATCAGCCCTCCCAACAAAACTTCCCCATAAATCCACAAATCCAACTTCCTCTTCCCTACATAACTTCTGGACTAACATGTTAATTGCCATCCCCCGACAATTTCGATATTTGTGACCCCTCCTGCCCATTACAGGTAAAATCCCTGACAGTATTACCTGCTCAACCCGCGTCTGTTTTAGTGTTCTGACCAACTGCCTATATTTCCTAACTATGGCAGTTGTACCCTCCCTCTCTACGTTATTTGTCCCTACGTGTACTAAAACAGATCCACCCTTACCCGAGCCTACGATGTTTTTTACCCTCTCAGTTATCGCCTCTATTTTGGCTCCAGGCAAGCAGACCACCACATCATCTCCCTTGTTTAAGACTCTGTCGGTCTTCCTAACTATCGAATCCCCACAAACACCCTCGCTCTCTTCCTCACCCCCTCTATCAGTGCTGCAGAATAACTCTTCCGTTCGATCCCCTCCATCCCATTCTGTCCTGACCCCTTCCCTCCTGTCTCCTTCCCTCCTGTCTCCCCCACTTCCCACTCCTTTGCTCTTGTCTCTCCCACTTCCCTCTCCTTCACTCCGGTTGTTTTCCCTCCCGTCTCCCCCACTCCCTTCTCCTTCCCTCCTGTCTCCCCCACTCCCTTCTCCTTCCCTCCTGTCTCCCCTACTCCCCTCTCCTTCGCTCCGGTTGTCTTCCCTCCCGTTCCTTTCCTTCCCGTCTCCTTACGTCCTGTCTCCCTACGACCTGTCACCTTCCCTCCTCTCAGCTTCCTCCCAGGCTGCGGTGAGCTCTCCCTAGCATCTCTTGTGTCTTTCCCCACTTTATCATCTACTGTTCCCCCACCGGAACTACTGGCACAACCCCCCTGTTCCCTTCCCACTATTGCCACAACGAGCAGCCTCAGCTCTTCCAACTCCACCTCTAGTTCCTTCATCTTCGTACATCCCCTACACTCAAAACTAAAACTATCTGCCTGGACCTCAGCCCAGGACTTCTCGCACCCAGACTTGACGAAGTCCACCCAGTTACTACAACTGCCACAAATTAAGTGCCTTGTGGCCTTTAACTGCCGTTTGCACGGCGCCATCATACAATTTAGTTTTAATTAGTTTGCAACGTTAGCCTTGAATAAGGCTGTTTTTGTGATCAAAAGAACACTTTAGTCTAATATACTTGCTAACTGTGTCTTCTATTAACCTCGCATGAGAAAAAAAGCCACCTAGCGAATACGGAAAACACTGTGTAACAAAACAACGAATTCAGTGTGTACTAATTTACGCTAAAATCCTGCTGTTAATTCCTTTTTACCGAAAACGTTTACTACCACTATGTCAGATATTACCTTATGTATGTAATTTAAGTAAATAGATCACTTTATCTAGCCAATGTAAACTATTCACTATGCTATCTCAATTTTCGAATAGTAAACAACCCTATTATCGCTCGCTGAATTCCCTGACAGAATCCGAAACTAACTTACTCTAAAATACTCCCTCTGACTAATAATTAACAAAACCTGTTTCCTAATATATGTCTACAATACGTTTGTGTATAATATATATTCAATAGTAATACTTATTCTATTTGATATACCGCGTTTTTCTGTAAATGATCTACACCAAATTCAAGTCGCTGCACCAAGTCCAAGTAGTCGGAAGATTATTACGATAGCACCGGACAGAACGTCAAACAATTCGAAATTCACAAACAAATAATTATTAAATGGATATAACGCCATGTGAACTGCGGGGACAGAAAAATTGCAAATGTGTGCCGCAATTTGAGAAAGACCCACACATACTGCAATACCCTTTATGTTAATGTAAAAATATTGCAAGTATTTGCAATACTTTTGAAATTATCTCAATGTTGTACTGTAAATTTTCCCCAAAAAATATTGCAAATACTTCACAGTATTACAAATTGGGTGCTGTCATATTGTACTGCAATACGCAGTAGTCGGCGGATTGTCTAAGTCGTGTTTAATACGGCGCTGTCTATAATGACCAGCTATTGCTAGAGTGTGTCAAACGGGCTGGGCGACGTTCTTCGTGTATTTTGACGGTAACCGCAGAGTGTAATAGCAACAACCTCTGTAGTCTTCTTGTATACATAATTTAAGTTTTTGTTTCCACAGCAGCTTCACCCACGGATGGGTGAAGCTGCAGTTATTAATAAAAGAGGGATAAATGAAGTGGAGTGGGGGGCGGAATCGGAGTCTCAGATTGGAAAGGCATACATCGATGCACGTAGAAAGACCATACCCGAAAGAAAAACAAGTACAGTGATCCCTTATGAACATGACTTCACTTATTTCAAGGAACACGTCTATGGACGGTGGAAGCTAAAAAATCATTTGTGAAAATAATAGGCACACCAGGAAGCAGTTGGATACAGAACTCAAGCTGTATAAGAGGAAAGCTGCAGCATACCACAAAAACCTGCGACAATGCGCAGAAAAGGCCAACATGTGAAGTCCATCAACATTTTGCTTTGACTTTGCGAAAAAAATATACCATTTACACATCTACCAGTGGGTGACATATTTTTTAAACGGCAGAGGTGATTTCTTGGTCTCGATCAGTTTATCCAGACGAAGGTTCCTCGAAGTGTTAAGCACTTGGATGTTGTCAGCGACGGATGCATTGGACAGAACCGCACCGACATGATGATTCGATTTTTTTTCACACATTCTCACATTTTCACAGTATATATTTTCATTTATTTGTTCTAGCCGTACGATCGCGAGTTTGGAGTGATTGAGCTGTTATCTTAACTATTTAAGAACAATTGGACATATTTCGTTATGTGCTTAAATAAACCGCTATGCATTGCGAACATGAACGCTTTGTCATTTAATATATGCTTTCCAGTGTATAAAGCGTGTCCCCCGTAGAAATCATTTTTATCCTCCATCTTTTTTATTTTCTTGGTTGCCATTTCATGAGCTACATATGACTACGCAAGTAATCTGCTGAATTATCCTCCTCAGATTTAGTCATAGACATAGGAAAAATCACTATCAGTTTAATATTAGCTGACAATATTTGATCGAAGTTTCGCGTTCGATAGGCATTCCTCAATTTATTACACAACGTAACTGCAGTAATCAAGTCATAGTGTGAGCAGTAGACCTTCGGAAATCGGCGTGTTGGCTCATTGTCTAGGCACACTGGCTGTGCTAAGCGAACCGCATCCGTTGTTTCCCCCCCTGCAGACATTGGTTTATCTAGTCTATTCCGGCTTTGCCGTTGAAACCGTTGTTCGTACAGTTATTGTTTCAACATCGTGGCTAGTTCCCACGGGATATGTTTGAATGGAAGGCCGACGCAATCATCCGTGGTAGTTTAGTAAGGACACAACAGCAACTGCGTCACCAGCGGAACATAACTGCTCAACGCGTCACGACTGGTTGACAATGTAGTTGACAATGTGATAGACGATACCTTAACAATTGCCGGTACACACTCCCATGGTCACGATGCATAGTGACGCCCTTTACATAATTCGATCGTAGTTGTGCATTCACATCAAACTTGCAGGACAACTGCCATCTTGGACACGTTATCTTTCTGTGCAGCTGCGCCTAGGGTCCAGGAACTGAGATACGTCACATGCATTGGTGTCGCGGGCTAAGGAAGGCGCATGCTGTGTAGCAATAAGTAGGCGACATTGAATGTGTAACTTGCTAAGACAATTTCCTATTGTTAGGGAAACATTATTAACCACGATTTAAAACAAAATTGTCAAATGTGTGTTAACATTACTAAGTTGAATATGACACGTGTTTTGTTAACCAGATGATAAAGATGTTGTACATATTTCATATTTTATATAAATAATTGTGCTCAGCAGTTATAATACCGTGTTTGGTAGTGGTGTTTTGGTGCGGGAGGGGTATGGGTGTGCCTTCCAAAAAGGAGGGAAATGTGTGCTTCAAAACGATGAAAAAGTGGTCTTGGGACACCCGAATATGTTTTTTGTTATGGAAAGGGGCCTAATAATAAACTGTGTTTTTTTGTACAGCCTATCAAGGGGTGGGACGGAATTAAAGCCACAACCGCATGGCATAAGGCGTAGTAACTCATAGGCCGATTTATTTAAACGAAAACGTGCGTGGTCAGATAAGATAAGATAAGATAAAATAAGATAATATAAAGTTGATAGTATCAAATAATAACAGAAATTCATATACATACAATTAGTCAGCCGATCAAATATTAAGCACGTTTAAGACAATGGAAAAGAAGCAATTTGCTTCTGGTGGAGTCTGATACGACACTTTACTTTGTACCTGACCTGAATCGAGTCTGATACGGCCCTTTTTCGTAGCTGTGTGCTGGCATGGGTACCCACAGCTCCATATTTTCAATACCTTCTCGCTTTAATAATACTAATTGTTATTATTATTATTATTATTTTTATTAGTATTAATATTATTATTATTATTATTATGGAAGTAGTGTTTATTTCAAAATATTGTTTATTAAAAAATATAAATAAATCATTATAAATATATATATATATATTAAAAATATAAATAAATCATTATATATATATATATATATATATATATATATATATATATATTTATATATATATCTATATATATATGTATATATATATGTATATATATATATATATATATATATATATATATATCTATATATATATATGTATATATATATATAAGTATATATATATATATATATATATATATATATATATATATATATATATATATATATATATATATATATATATATATATACTGCAATGCCCTTGAATTTAATGCAAAAATATTTCAGTATTTACAACAACGTAATGTTATATTGCCAATTTTCATAAAATATTGAAAATACTTCTCATTAGTCAAAATTGTGTGTTGCAATATATATATATATATATATGTATATATATATATATATATATATATATGTACATATATATATATAAGTATATATATATATATATATATATATATATATATATATATATATATATATATATATATACTGCAATACCCTTGAATTTAATGCAAAAATATTTCAGTATTTACAACAACAAAATTTTAAATACACGTAATGTTATATTGCCAATTTTCATAAAATATTGCAAATACTTCTCATTTGTCAAAATTGTGTGTTGCAATATTGTGTTGCAATAAGCAACACTCCGAGTAGTGTGCACATCCCTGGTACCAAACTTGATGGGTGAATACAGTCACTAAAAATAAATAACTGAAATCGAGTAATTTGTTAAAGGGAACAAAAACTATGATTACTTGAAATCATATTATTTTACATCTTGCAGTATATTTCCATTTCCACGACACCGAAAAATTCAATTAATTAATAATTCCAAATAATACCCTGTCCTATCGGTCTTCCCAGATTTTGCATATTTTCCCCGTGGTTATCGGCAAGCTTCGATGTGACATCACTGGTGAAATGGAAGCGCAGCAAGACTAGAACTTTCCATTAATTCGCCTATGATTACAGCGTCATTATAACTGTAATGCAGGGTTAGCTTCTTAGGCTACATTATATGAACCACCTTCACATCTACGTCTGCACGTCTTACTTCTCTGTGACAGCAACTTGATGAGCACCAACTTGATGAGCACCAACTTGATGAGCACCAACTTGATGAGCACCAACTTGATGAGCACCAACTTGATGAGCACCAACTTTCAGGAAACATTTTCCATACAATCAACCAATATAAGTATCACGCAAACTACAAATGCATAGATATTCGTTCGTCGAAACCTAATACCGGGAATAAAAACAGAGTTTAAACGTGTGCGTGCGTACGTGCATGCGTGCGTCCGTGCGTGTGCATAGTTGAGGGGCCTACGCATACAGCACACAACAGGGCATACTGGTCTTGTACGGTGTATAAACAAGGTGATGGTGTGTGTTACAACGCATTCCGAAGGTGTTTTTTATTGATAACACATTTTAACAGCAGTCAAAATGTGGTTCATCGACTTGGAACACGCACAGTCACTACCTATGTTACTACCTATAACAATATGCGTGTACGCTGTTCGTTTGACTGCCACGCGAAAAACATCGGGGGATCCCATACCATGGGCTGCTTCAAAGAAGTTCTAGGTACTAAGTTGGAGTCTGCTAGTTCTCAACTGTTTTGCAAGTAGTTACATTTCATTTCTGCTTGTACTGTGCAGTTGGACCGTCGCTGAACACGTCAACATGTCAATATTGGATTGCTCTTCGTCATATCATCGATGAGAGGTGTCGGGTGTCCCCACACGCGAACATGGCAATGTTGCAAGTTGTCGGATATTGAACAGAATGATGTCGCCTCTACTTGGCCGATGTAGAAGATGCACCAGTGTGTAGGGTAACCTGCTTTTTCGACGCTCCAAAGTGCAAAAATGGATCTCCTTTTCAATTTTGCAGACGTAAGATCTACGTGTATCGTACATTCATGTGATGCCACTTACTGCCGAAGTTGTGTATAGAACAGTGTCTAGTGAGATATATTGAACATGTGTCTCTTCAGCGATTTCACTAAGTTGCTGGCATTACTGACCAGAAAACAGACTACCCCAGTGACGACGTCTTCTATAAAAAAAACTAATAGCTTTTTGGTGATGACAGTTTTGTGAAGACGAATTCATTGTTCTTGTGCAACTTGCACAAACACGTTTATTTATCCCGCGACTTTGACGTAACAACCCAATATTGACGAACTTTGACGTAACAGCACACCATTGACGGACTTTGACGTAACAGCACAACATTGACGGACTTTGACGTAACAACACAACATTGATAGACTTTGACGTAACAACACAACATTGACGGACTTTGACGTAACATCACAACATTGACGGACTTTGACGTTGACGTTGACATTGACGGAGACGCAAAAAAGGAAGTAACCGCATGATGCAGGACTGCGACGATTCTGCAAGGACTTGATGATGATCAGTGGAAAGGTTTCGGAACAGGAATAATTTTCAGAAAAAAATTATCTTGAGAAGACCGTATTAATGTGAGTAGATGAACAGGAGGTGGACCTCCATGCAGTAGTCGATGGAAAAACCAATGAGTATGTGGACATCTTTGTGTACCTCTATAAAACAGTGTGTGAGGTTGGAGGAAGTAGGAAGGAGGTTCAGAAGGAAGGATGTAGCAAGCAGGAGCGGCAGCGTGGAGGGTGACGGTGGGTATTATGTGGGACATAGTACCAGCGTGTGTATTTGGCTTGGAAACCCTTGCACTGATAGAGAGACCGGAGGAGAAGCTACATGTAACAGGGAACAACTGGGATCGGGGAATGTGAGCAGTGAAACGAGAAGACACCAAATGCTGAGGACAGGTGACGTACAGATAACTAATGGGGAAAGATTGACAAAGAGGGCAAATTTAAGAGGATGGTAGAAGTCCCAACTCTTTCAGTTTTATCCAACAATCCTTCCGTTTATTGAGATATGTTTCGCTTCAATTTGGGTATCAGCATCGTGTCTCTGGTGATAACTTCTTTGCTTTTCAGCAGCGTTGAGTGCCCTGGTAACTATTGATATGTCATATAACCTAGTAACCTAGGACAAACCCATCTTATAATAATTATATTTAGGCCAGCCCATCTCCAATATGGCTTTGAAAGTATATATAGGTTTAGAAAATATAGATACTTACGAAACATATTGTAAACCGACCGTTGTATGCCTACATAATAATAATATAATAATAATATTTAAAATACTTCTAATGCGCTAAAATCCTGGGAAGAGCCAAGTTCGGCAGCGCACCAAAACAAAAGGGGTTAAGCAGTTCATAATCGATAGGCAGTTCCAGTTGTAAACAGTTGGATTAGTACGCTGGGGAGCTATGGAGGATAAGCAAGTTTAAACAGGTGGTGAAAATATGGCGATCGACAACAAATAGTTCGATTCGTTGTGTTAGTAACAATGCAAACACCTTCGTCCTGGTCATCACAGACAATAACTTCGGCAATAACAATAACTTGCGTGAGCGGAAGTTGCGCGTTTCCTGCATATATAGTGTGTTAGGTACGCAAATTTCTATCACCTGCCATATAATTAGCAACTACTTGTGTCCGCAGATTTCCACCAGTTTCATACAGTCGTGTCGGTAACAGGGCGGACATCGGATTGAGGGATATGGGAGTAAATGCTCGAATATTGTGTTTTCGGGGTATCAATTTTGCAGTCAGTATGTTATTATGGACGTATGTCTGCTGTGGCTATTCTTCCTGCGGGTTAATAAATATGACCGCCCTTGGGGCGAAAATTGTACCATTACACCTCAGGGAACACCTGGGACAAGGCTAATTTTTGTGTGTCGGCTTTTACGCATCACGCTTCACGATCAGTTTACATCATACATCATAAATGTACATAATACATAATAAGTGTACATCATACATCATAAGTGTACATCATATATCATAAGTGTACATCATACATCATAAGTGTACATCATACCGTTCAAGGGTGTGTTTTAGTATTACGATAACCGAACAGAACGACAACGAATAAATAATTATTAAATGGATATAACGCCATGTGAACTGCGGGGACAGAAAAATTGCAAATGTGTGCCGCAATTTGAGAAAGACCCACACATACTGCAATAACATTGATGTTAATGTAAAAATATTGCAAGCATTTGCAATACTTTTAATATGTTCGCAATGTTGTATTGCCAATTTCCAAACAACAATGTTGCAAATACTTCACAGTACTAAAACTGAGTGTTGCTATATTGTACTGCAATACACAATGTTCGTCGTAATGTCTAAATTGTTTTTCATACGGCGCTCTATATAACACTTTGATGGTAACCGCAGAGTGTAATAGCAACAACCTCTATACTATTTTTGTTTACATAATTTTATTTTTGTTTACACAGCATATTTCTTAAACTGTATTTCCGTCGTCAAAACAATTGCAACGGTTCTTGATAGCTTGACATTCCTTTTTTCAAAAGATTACTTTCAAGAATATCACAAAACATCAACGTGTGCAAACTTGTTAGGCAAGAGTAGTTATAGAGTCTCCTTGGGTGTCTCATACAGCACCAACTGTGTGGGGTGCCCTCCATGTTAGCGTTAAGTCAGCAAGAGTAGTTATAGAGTCTCCTTGGGTGTCTCATACAGCACCAACTGGGTGGAGTGCCCTCCATGTTAGCGTTAAGTCAGCATGAGTAGTTATAGAGTTTCCTTGGGTGTCTCATGCAGCACCAACTGGGTGGAGTGCCCTCCATGTTAGCGTTAAGTCAGCAGGAGTAGTTATAGAGTCTCCTTGGGTGTCTCATACAGCACCAACTGGGTGGAGTGCCCTCCATGTTAGCGTTAAGTCAGCTGGAGTAGTTATAGTCTCCTTGGGTGTCTCATGCAGCACCAACTGGGTGGCGTGCCCTCCATGTTAGCGTTAAGTAAGCAGGAGTAGTTATAGAGTCTCCTTGGGTGTCTCATACAGCACCAACTGGGTGGAGTGCCCTCCATGTTAGCGCAAAGTCAGCAGGAGTAGTTATGAAGTCTCCTTGGGTGTCTCATACAGCACCAACTGGGTGGAGTGCCCTGCATGTTAGCGTTAAGTCAGCAGGAGTAGTTATAAAGTCTTCTTGGGTGTCTCATACAGCACCAACTGGGTGGAGTGCCCTCCATGTTAGCGTTAAGTCAGCAGGAGTAGTTATAAAGTCTCCTTGGGTGTCTCATACAGCACCAACTGGGTGGCGTGCCCTCCATGTTAGCGTTAAGTCCGCAGGAGTAGTTATAAAGTCTCCTTGTGTGTCTCATACAGCACCAACTGGGTGGAGTGCCCTCCATGTTAGCGTTAAGTCAGCAGGAGTAGTTATAGAGTCTCCTTGGGTGTCTCATACAGCACCAACTGGGTGGAGTGCCCTCCATGTTAGCGTTAAGACAGCAGGAGTAGTTATAAAGTCTCCTTGGGTGTCTCATACAGCACCAACTGGGTGGAGTGCCCTCCATGTTAGCGTTAAGTCAGCAGGAGTAGTTATAAAGTCTCCTTGGGTGTCTCATACAGCACCAACTGGGTGGAGTGCCCTCCATGTTAGCGTTAAGTCAGCAAGAGTAGTTATAAAGTCTCCTTGGGTGTCTCATACGGCCCCAACTGGGTGGAGTGCCCTCCATGTTAGCGTTAAGTCAGCAAGAGTAGTTATAGAGTCTCCTTGGGTGTCTCATACAGCACCAACTGGGTGGAGTGCCCTGCATGTTATCGTTAAGTCAGCAGGAGTAGTTATAAAGTCTCCTTGGGTGTCTCATACAGCACCAACTGGGTGGAGTGCCCTCCATGTTAGCGTTAAGTCAGCAGGAGTAGTTATAAAGTCTCCTTGGGTTTCTCATACAGCACCAACTGGGTGGAGTGCCCTCCATGTTAGCGTTAAGTCAGCAAGAGTAGTTATAGAGTCTCCTTGGGTGTCTCATACAGCTCCAACTGGGTGGAGTGCCCTCCATGTTAGCGTTAAGTCAGCAGGAGTAGTTATAAAGTCTCCTTGGGTGTCTCATACAGTATCAACTGGGTGGAGTGCCCTCCATGTTAGCGTTAAGTCAGCAGGAGTAGTTATAAAGTCTCCTTGGGTGTCTCATACAGTATCAACTGGGTGGAGTGCCCTCCATGTTAGCGTTAAGTCAGCAGGAGTAGTTATAGAGTCTTCTTGGGTGTCTCATACAGCACCAACTGGGTGGAGTGCCCTCCATGTTAGCGTTAAGTCAGCATGGAATATCCAGGCGAGAACGTTTTTTGAAGAAAATTACAAATAATTTGTAGAACGGGTTTCATGAAAAAAATTGTCATTATTCATCAAAAGCATTCCATTGTTGTTTAAAAGGAAACACAAGTCCTGGTTTGAGCCTATGTACCTATAACAATTACTATAAAATAACCATTTGCAACTACAACTAATATAACGCCTGGGGTGTATTAAGAAAACCTTGTTGAACACATAGCATGTTATTTTCATGGGCCGCACCATACTGTTAGATAACCTGCGTCACAATTGTCATGGTCATGCAACATTCACTCGCGAAATAAAAATATATTCGCATACGCCTATTCCTATACCTGCCAATAGGATGTGACCATTCTGTTTGCGTCCAAACTCAACTTATTTTCTGATTCGTATGTATGTTTGTATTGTTTATGCATTTCAGCCGTTGAAATCAATGTATAATATTACCTAATCATTAACGTGCCTGGGGCTGACGATTGAAGGATTATCCGTGACGTTCATCACACTGTGTCACGATACCGCACAAACTCCCCACCAGTGGCGCTACTAACCATTCCATCACTGCCACGACTTACATTTCATGTGCAGATTCTGTACATTTGGTACACTCCTAATTGTTGCCAACACATCTTTCAGTTACTGTTGCATACAACTATGGAAAGTGTTTGCATTGAAAATGTGTCTAGAAACACAATAACGTTCGTTTTTTGTTTGAAACGATGTTACGTATTCACTGAAACATGTCGTAAACAACAGGCGAGTTGCCCAGCCAACCGCTTGTTCATATCACTCCGTAATTGTCCATCTTGAATTTATAATCAAGTTGAGGCAGTGGTGATACGCTGGGTGGCGCCACTGCTGGGGAGTATGGATACCGATAAACGTGAGGGGTCAAACCACAGTTATTTATGGCTGTTGTGACGAATGTAGTGAAATTAACGCCTATGTCAACGACCTGCTACTACAGGGGGTGGGGTGGAGCGGGGAGGGGGGTCACTCATGACAAATCTGGGGATGAATGTGCCTTCAAAAAAGGCGGGAAAGGTGTGTTTTAGAAATGATGAAAGAGAGGTCTCGAGACCACCGAATAGGTTTTGGTGTAAGAATTAGTTGTGTGTTTACGTGCTGCTTATTAAGGGGCGGATTGCATTTGAAACAAAAACCCTACGGCAAAAGATGTATGAACTGACACGTTGATTTATTCCAACGAAAAGGCGCTTGCTCTTTTGTAGTAGTATGGATTAAAAAAACGTTATTTAAAAAATAAAAAAAATGAACTAATAATTATACGTATTGCAATACCCTTGGAAACAATAAAAAAATATTGCGAGTGTATGAAATATTCGTAATGTTGCATTGCCAATGTCTAAAAAATGTTTTAAATAATTCGCAATAATGTACTGCAATACGCAATACTCCGAATAGTGTGCACACCCCTGGTATCAAACTTGCTGGGTGAATACAGTTGCTAAATATAATCACTGAAATCGGTTAATTTGTTAACTTTATTCAGGCACAACATTAGGCATTACTGTATAGCCGGATGTTGTGTAACCGTGGTTTGACCCCCTACTGTGTGGCGTCTATGAGCTCACATCCTCTATTGTGTTCGTCGGCGGAGTGTATTCATTTTAGCTAGCGGCATAAAATAGATCAACGTCTCGATAAGCGAACCATTTGTGTAGAACACGCAGAGCTTGATTAGTAGCAAACTGAAATCTGCCGGACCGACACGATGTGTATCCAGACGGTAAGTGTTATGTGTTGCATGAAGTCTGAATAGGTTTAATACTTCTTCGTACAAAGTCTAAGTGGTTAATGCAGCTCTGTGTATAGTGAACAGCTATTTGCATCAAGTAGAATATCTGGTTCGAGAGGGGAATATGTCCTGACAAACGATGTTATGTGGTGTTCAGTTGCACGGGCGTAAAACGGACATGAAGTGCATTGGTGTTGCCTTTGGGTGGCGTTGTAGTAAAACGATAGTCACTCAAAGTCAAACAACCACCCATGCAGCCGGTCAGTCAGATAGTCAAACTCGGAACATGTCTTGTGTTGATTTGGTGGTTCTGCAATTTTGCTTCATTCTTTCTTTATGGTAATATGTAGGTCGCATTATTATGGTATGGGAATGGTTCGTTGGCATACTTACTGTGAAACTATCAACGGAACGCCTATTGACATTTGAGCTAACAAAAAACTTGCTAAAACGAAAAAAATTCATGGTTATGCACCTAAAATATAATAAAAACTAATCATGTGCAACTGAAATCAGGAATATCACACCAGTGGTTTACTCAGAATGTGTTCTAAAAGTAGGAGATTCCGGTAATTTCCCCACTTGACCGAGCATTGGCATGTTAATCAGCGCGACTCATAAGCGCATGCGCATATCAATGAAATCGGCGTAACCTAGACTACAAGTGACGTAATACAATGGAGGTAGGCATACGCAGAACCAACGCAGACTATCAAACAAACGTGCTATTTTGCCACAAACTGTTTTAGTAAACATAGGCAAACATATGTTACATATGCTCAGTTTGGACGCAAATAGCATGGTAATATCCTATTGGCAAGAGAAGGAATATGTATATACAAATATATTTTCATTTTGAGAGCGAATATTACCAGAATATCACACTCGTGACGTAGGGTTATCTGACAGTACGGCGCGGCCCATGACATTAAGATGCTCTGTGTTCAACTATGTTTTCTTAGTAAATGATATTCTTAATTCTAGGTACAAATAGTTAGCCTAAATGGCTAAACGGGCATACAACTAGGCAGATAGTAACACACATTGAACATGCTGAACGTCTGCTTCTACTGAGCATTTAATCGAGACATGTGCGGGGTGGACTAAAATGCTAGACGTCTATATCATGTCGTTTTTAATTTCGAAATTAGTCAAGGCAGATCAGGTCTGATATGAAATTGATAATGGTCAGACTCTGCGTTTATAGTTGCTTTCAATAAAACTTGCTGCGTTTTATTTAAGTCTTCAAATCACCTTCATGTTTAATTTTGTTATGGAGTCGCAGAAGATTGACGCGTAGCCTTTTCCAAATTAGGTGTTACGAGAAATTTTCTTGGCTATCATTTCAGGAGTTGCATATGTCTACCTAAGTAATCTGCTGAATTATCCCCCTCAGATTTAATTACACGTGTCATTGACGTAGGAACCAGTGCTATCATTTTAATATTAGCCGACAATATTTGTTCGAAGTTTAGCTGACAGGCAGTCTTCAATTCACCGCAAAATGTAGCTGCGGCATTCATGTAATAGTGTGAACAGTAGGCCGTCGGAAATTGGCGTGCAGGATTTTTGCCTAGGAACACTGGTTGTGCTACGCGAACCACGTCCTGCTGCACTGTCTGCCCCCTGCAGATAGTGTTTTTCTAGTCTAATTCGGATTTGCCATTGAAACCGTTACGCAAGATCGCGTGGCTAATTCGCACGGGGAACATTTGTTTGGTGGACTGACGCACTATTCAATTCAATGTTCCGTGGTAGTTTTGATGGAACAAAGATACAAAGGCAACTGCGTCACCACTGGCACGTAACTCAACAACGCGTCACGACCTGTCATGACATATAGCTGAAGTTATGCATGCTGTGTAGCATAGGTAGGAGACATTGGACGCTTAATGTGTTAAGTGGTCCAATATTGTTAGGACAAACCTAAAAGTTCAATACAAAAAGCTTATTTTTGCACCACAGATCCCTGATATGGTCTACAGTAACATACTAAAAATCCCTATGAATCCACCTTGAGCTAAACGCAGGATTCAAGATTGCGCCAAAGAGGGCTGCAACTCTCTGATTAACTACATAACTTCTGAACCACTTATGCTAGAGGGCAAATGTTGGTGTCTAGGGCAGGGCTTTTCGCCATGCTCTATCCAACTAACACCACTTAGACATAAATCGTCATGATAATATGCATGCATTGCATTCTTTCTCCAATCAGGGTATTTTTTTAAAAAAGGCCAATAACATATTTAATTTCAATCGTCGACTACTTACGGTAATGAGTGGCATAATCTGCATTTCAATGTGACATTTTTATATAGAAAACCTGCCTCAACAAGATGATATGCTATCAATACATTCGCACTACTACGTAATAAACCCCAGTTGCATAAATTTTTGCCATCGACCCCAACGTGTCTAGGCTTTCGCAGAAACATCCTATGTGTACCTGTTGGAAGGCATTTGTCCACTACAAGACGAACAGAGGGCAGTGCAGTACAGACCCGTCTTTGTGCATCCACAAGCCTTCCCACAACGGCCTTTACAACCACAAGAACCACGCTGAGGTGCTTGTCTGGGACTCGGGGGGGGGGGTGGCTATCGTTTGCGACAGGACCCAGTTGTCCATCTACTGTAAAAGAAAAGGACTTAGGAGTTACAATAAGCGCTGATATGAAAGTTTCAGAGCAGTGTGGTATTGCAGCTTCAAAGGGTAATCAAATTCTTGGATTGATTAGAAGAAACATAACATACAAGGGAAAAAAGTTAATTATACCTCTTTATAAAGCAATAGTTAGACCTCATTTAGAATACTGTATACAAGCATGGAGACCATATCGTAAGAAGGATATAGATACGCTTGAACGCATACAAAGGAGAGCAACTAAAATGATTCCAGAACTGAGAGACCTTAGTTATGAAGAACGCCTGAAAGAATGTGGTTTAACAACTCTAGAGACAAGGAGGTTAAGAGGAGATCAGATTGAAGTTTTTAAGATATTGAATGGGTATGAAAATATTGATAGAAATATGTTTTTCTCACTCAAGAAGGATAGCAGAACTAGAGGACATGAGGTAAAATTAGTAAAGGATCAATGTAGATTGGACATCAGGAAGCAATCGTTCTCACAGAGGACAATAAATTAATGTAACAAATTGTCTACAGATTGTGTAACTGCTAGCAGCGTGAATATGTTTAAAAACAAGGTAGACACATATCTCAGGAGGGCGGGTGATAAGTAGATGAACATTGTTGGACTCTCGATAAGCCAATGGCTTCCTTGTCCACTTGCCATCTGGGCCTTTGGCTTGGATGGCAAATCTTGTTAAATCTTGTTAAATCTCTTGCAATGCCCAGCCCCTGTCAATGGAAGGCCGGGTATTTCCACTCCATTGCTGCACAGTGTGGTAGGTGCAGAAGGAATGTTGTCTGACAGCCGCAGTAGTCAGAGGCAGTGTCCCCTGCATGAATTCCGAAGACAGTTTGTTCTTCCTGACTTAGAACTTATATCTCATAGTCCTCTGGTGCCCTCCGTACAGTGTGATCAAGAACCTTTCTCCAGCTGCCGCGACGTTTTGCTTTTTGTTGTCTCTTTCACGTTATGCAGCGCGGTCTTCTTCCCATTGCCGTAGAGCACTGACACACTGTCACGCCCAAAACAGCACGGTTGAACAGCAGGTATGTCTTAAGAGCTCCGATCTACCCTTGGATGTCAAGAGAGACACAGGAAGCCCATTGTGCCACTTTCCTGGTTCATCAGCATTACCAGAATGTCAGTGGCGGTGTTGAAAACAAGCACAAGGTTTGACACATCCAGGTCTGTTGAGACAATCCGCCTGTCCGCAAACCATTGTTGAGTGATTTAGATGAGGCGTGTCTTGTTGTTTGGGTAACTTGGGTTCCTGCGAAAGTTGTACAGAGGGACTAGTGGTTGCATGCTGGCATCGAACAGTAAGGCATGCTCCCGGGCCCGCACAGTTATGTTGATAACCTGGTCACCCCTTTTCATATTGATGTCTGTGAATGGCACCCCGAACAGTTTCGCTACTGCAGCTCTTCCAACTTCAAAAGTATTATCAAAATTTATAACCGCAACTGCTCCATTTGAGATGTCGTTCAGATTGTTGTGGTCAGATTGGAATGGTCGATGGGTAGCGAAGAAGACAATTCTCCTATCGCCAAGGAAACATTATTAATAGCGACAAAAAATGTGTGCATTGAAAATGCCTTTGGATGGCGGTAATGTGAAACGTTAGTCAAAGTCAAATAACCACCCATGCAGCCAGACAGTCAGGTAGTAAAACTCGGAATATGTCTTGTGTTGATTTGGTGGTGCTGCAATTTTGCTTCATTCTTTTTCTAGAATCGTAGGTACGTCGCGTTATCTATTTTGTCACATTTTCTTCACATCTCCCTCTAAAAAACAACCAGGTTCCAATGGAGGGGAATGTTCCAATAATGTATGTTTTTCTATATGCCATTAGTACGTAAGTCATTCTTAATATACAAAATAAAAACGTTCTGCTCTAATAGCAATTGTTTTCATAAAAAATCTAAGTCAACGCTTTGATACAAACAGTTTCCACTGGTCAGATCGACGAGGCAGCAACGATTGATATCACATGAGTCAAACGTGACAAAACGTGTAAACTATTATCAACCCACATATGTGTATGGGCGTGATATGTATGTCAATTCTGGTTGAATTGTTACATTTTGGCAGCTCGATAAGTTAATTTCTGCTAAGAGTATAATTCTAATTTAGCACGTTGCTTTATTTATATGTTTCGACTTCAGCTCCAAATAATTAATTTTCGCATATATTCTTTAATTTTATACATACAACTGTCCTAAGTAATATGAGTTAACACCCATATTTATGTAGTTACTTACATAGATACATTACATGGACTTACATAGTCAAACGCATTTCGCGTGAGACTCACGCAATTGGTTTTCATCTCACTCTCTCACGCAGCTATATGTGAATCTCACGCATATTGGCCGTTTCAATGAACAAATAACACAAACAAGCTAATTTCCATGCACGTGTTCATTTACTGTTAAATAGTTGTTATTATTTAACATTAGCCGACAATATTTGCTCGTACCTTCGTTTGCGTTGGGCAGACACTCCTTAGTTCACTGCACAAAGTAGCTGAGGTATTGAGGTGATAGTGTGAGCTGTAATCGTGGACCCTGTTTTATGCACACAAGTTTTGCTAAGCGAACCATTGTTTCCGCTGTCGGCAGACAGTGGTTTATTCAATCCGGTCCGACTTTGCCGTTGAAGTCATTGTGCATACACTGCTACTGTCTCACGACCGCGCGGCTAGTTCTCATGGGGAATAATTGTACAGGCCGATGCACTAATATCAATTAGATCCAATGTTTTAAACTATTCAATTAAAGAACAACTGCGTCATCAGTGGCACGTAACGACTTGTCATGACGGGTAACTGGCAATGTGACAAACGATACCTTGGCAATTGCCCGTACACTCTCTCTAGGTCATGAAGTGTATTGACGACGCCCTCAACATGATTCGATTGTAGTTGCGTATTCACAAGAAACTTGCAGGACAACCGCCATCTTGGATACGTTGCCTTTCTCTCTGTAGCTGCGCCTAAGGTATGGAATGAGCTTCCCATCACTTTGAAATCAACTGAAACTATAGCTACCTTCCGTAAAAAAACTCAAGACAAAATATATTCCAAATTGCATCTCCACCTTAAATCTTTGGTTTGTCCCTTGTTCTGATGATGAGTTGTGCGCGTCTCTATTCATGATACTGCCTAACCATTGTGTTTTGTTGCGCCTCCGAGCTCAGGTTTCTGATGATATAGGCGCCATAGTAAGTATTATTATTATTATTAGATACGTCTGACGATAACTATTAACTTGTTCAACAAGACGACAACTACTACTTCGCATTTGGCCAGATATCTTGATCTCTGCATGACATTGCTGTTTTTATCACATTTGTTGTCTTCGCATTATTTGCCTGTGTGTGTGTTTTTTCTGTCGCCTAGTGCAACTGTCCTTGTCAGCTTGACAGTTGGAATAACTTCTTTCAAAATATTACTTTTAAGAATATCACAAAACGTCAACGTGTGCCAACTTTTTAGGCAACGCTTGTGGGTCAGAACGCAGTCATGCACGCCAATGTTGTTTTTGTAAATCTACAAGTTTAGCGTAGGATTATATTTTCGCATTATCGTTGTGTTGAATCGTACTTAACTCGCGATACATATTTGGACATTTGCCCATACATGCCCACGTAGTCGCATTGACTGACCTGTCAGGCTTTTCTCTTTAATGCTGATGTTGGCATTTATGCATGCAACAGTTATTTCCACCTGAACTCTTATTGCCCTTGAATAATCGCTTTTTTATATCGAATCTATGCAGTTCGTAGTCAATATTGTCAACACTAGGAAACATCTTTAATTTGGTCTGCTCTTAATCTCAGAAATTTTTCTTATAAGAAGTCTCATACAATCTGATGACCAAACAACTGGTTTGGTGAGTATAACACTGTTCATTGTAATAAACCTGGGGGTACATTGCAGACGTCATCCCAGAGCCATATATTTTACAATTGTGTATATTGTGAATTATTTCTAAATAGTGTGTCTTTCTACTGATTATTATATCATGAAACATCTTGCTGTGGACAATCATAAATATCCACATGTAATGTCCTAACTCATCACTGTAAAAAACATTAAACGGGCCTATATATGTGCTTTTAATGCACAACATGTGCGTGCGTGCGTGCGTGCGTGCGTGCGTGCGTGCGTGCATGCGAGCGTATGTGTGTGTGCGTGCATGCATGTATATATTATGGACGTTTTGTCTTAAATAAACATTTATTGTACATTATAGAACAATGTTAAGCCTGTTTTAAAATGGCGCTCGCCACCAGGTAGCACCTGCATCATATTATTACCTAATCATTAACGTGCTGACGTGACCGGCGTTGACGATTTAACTAATGTCCGTGACGTTCATCACAATGTGACGTATAATTATGTGCGAACCGCTGAGTCACAATACCGCTCAAACTTCCCACAAGTGGCGCTAATATCCATTTCACCACTGGAACTACTTACATTGTATGCGCAGATTCTGTACATTTGGTACACTCCTATTTGTTGTCAACACATCTATCAATTTCAGTTGTACACAATTGTGGAAAATTTCTGCATTGAAAATATGTCTAGAAACACAATAACGTTCGTTTTTGTTTGAAACTATGTTACGTAGTTATTGTAACAAGTAAACAACAATCACGTTGCCCAACCAACCGTTTGATCATAACACTCCGTATCTGTCCATCTTGAATTTATAATCAAGTTGTGGCAGTGGTGATATACTGGGTGGCGCCACTGTTGGTGAGTATCGATACCGCTAAACGTGAGGTTTAGAAATGATGAAAGAGAGGTCTCGAGACCACCGAATAGTTTTTGTTGGGGAAAGGCGGTCTAAGAATTAGCTGTGTTTTTTCGTGCTGCTTATCAATGGGCGGTGTGCAATTAAAGCAACAACCGTAGGGCAACATATGTATTAACCGTTATGCTAATAGAAATAACGATTTATTCCAACAAAAAGGCGTGTGTTCTGATCATATTTGACATTACGTTTGATTCGACCCATATACTGTTAAGGTATTATGGATACTTAGGGCGAAAAAAAAATTCTTTAAAAAACAAATTGGAAAAATAAACTATTCATTATACGTACTGCAATACCTTTGGAATTAATCCAAAATTATTGCGAGTATTTGCTATACTTTTGAAATATTCGCAATGTTGTATTGCCAATGTCCAAACAATGTTTTAAATAATTCACAGTAGTCACGATTGCGTGTTGCAATAATGTACTGCAATAAGCAACACTCCGAGTAGTGTGCACATCCGTGGTATCAAACTTGATGGGTGAATACAGTCACTAAAAATAAATAACTTAAATCGGTTGATTTGTTAACTTTATTCAGGCACAACATTAGGCATTACTTTACAGCCGGACGTTGCGTAACCGTGGATTGATCCCCTACTGTGTAGCGTCTATAATGAGCTCAAATCCTCTATTGTGTTCGTCGGCGGAGTGTGTTCATTTTAGCTAGCGGCATAAAATAGATCAACGTCTCGATAAGCGAAACATTTGTACAAAACACGCAGAGCTTGATCAGTAGCAAAAAGTAAACTGCCGGACCGACACGATGTGTATCCAGACGGTGAGTGTTATGTGTTGCATAAATTCTAAATAGGTTTAATACATTGTCGTACAAAGTCTAAGTCGTTAATGCAGCGCTGTATATAGTGAACAACTATTTGCACCAGGTAGAATACCTGGTTCGAGAGGAGAATGTGTCCTGAGAAACGATGTTATGTAGTGTTCAGTTGCACGCGCATAACACCGACATGAACTGCATTAGTAATGCCTTTGGATGGCGGTGTACTGAAACAATAGTCACTCGAAGCCAAACAACCACCCATGCAGCCTGTCAGTCAGGTAGTCAAACTCGGAACATGTCTTGTGTTGATTTGGTGGTGCTGCAATTGTACTTCATTCTTTCTTGATGGTAGTATGTAGGTAGCATTATTATGGTATGGGAATGGTTCGTTCGCATACTGACTATAAAAGAACCAGCAAACCACTTGTTAAAACGAAACAAAAGTCATTCCTATGCACTTAAGAAGATAATAAAAAACTAATCATGTGCAACTGAAATCAGGAATATCACACCAGTGGTTTACTCAGAATGTGTTCTAAAAGTGGGAGATTACGGTACTTTCTCCACTTGACCGAGTGCTGACATGTTAATCAGCGCGACTCATAAGCGCATGCACATATCAATGAAATTGGCGTAACCTAGACTACAAGTGACCTAATGCAATGGAGGTAGGCATACGCAGAACCAACGACCAACGCAGACGTGTTATTTTGCCAGAAAGAGGACTATTTTAGTAACCATAGATCAACATGTGTTACATATGTTGAATTTGGATGCAAAAAACAATGGCAATATCCTATTGGCAAGTGTAGGAATAGGTGTATGCAAATATATCTTCACTGGGCGAGCGAATATTGCCAGAATATCACACTCGTGACGTTTGGTTATCTAACAGCATACATATGAAACTGAACTATTTGTCAGTTAGTAAATGCTTTCCAGTGTATAAAGCGCTGTATCTAGTAGAAGTATTTGTTTGGTATCCTCCCTCTTCTTTAATTTTTTGGTTATCATTTCAGGAGTTATATAATGTCTACCTTAGTAATCTGCTGAATTATCCCCCTCAGATTTAGTTACACGTGTCATAGATATTGGAACCAGTGCTATCATTTTAATATTAGCCGGCAATATTTGTTCGAAGTTTAGCGGACAGGCACTCCTCAATCCACTGCAAAATGTAGCTGCGGTATTCAAGTCATAGTGTGAGCGGCAGGCCGTCGGAAATCAGCGTGCGGAATTGTTGCCTAGGCGCACTGGCTGTGCTAAGCGAACGGCATCCGTTGTTTCTGCCCCCTGCACAGTGTTTTTCTAGTTTTACACGGATTTGTCATTAAAACCGTTGCGCAAACAGTGATTGTCTTTAGATCGCGTGGCTATTTCGCACGGGAAATATTTGTATGTTGTATGGAGGACTGACGCACTAATATCAGCGAGATCCAATGTTTTCAACTATTCTATTCAATTGTCCGTGATAGTTATGATGGCAACAAAGACACGAAAGCAACTGCGTCACCAGTGGCACGTAACTCCACAACACGTCACGACCTGTCATTACAGGTAGCTGGCAATGGGATAGACACTACCTTGACAACTGCGGGTACAAACTCTCTTGGCGACGAAGCATAGTGACGTCATCGACGTAATTCGAGCATAGTTGTGCATTCACATGAAACTTGCAGGACAACCGCCATCTTCGACACGTTGCCTTTCCGCATTGAGCTAAACGCAGAAATCAAGATGGCGTCCAAGATGGCGGCAATTCATTGATTATCTACATAACTTCTGAACCACTTTTGCTAGAGGATAAATGTTGGTGCATAGGGCAGGGTTTTCCACCATGTTCTATCCAACTACTAACACCACTAAGACATAAATGGTCAAGATAATATGCACGTATTGCATTCTTACTCCAATCAGAGTAAATGTAAAGAAAAGGCGAATAACATATTAAATTTCAATCGTCGTACTACTTAAGGTAATGAGTGGCATAAAATGCAATTCAATGTGACGTTTTGATATAGAAAACCTGCCTCAACAAGATGGTATGCTATCAATACATTCACACTACTGCGTAATAAACACCAGTTGCATAAAACGTTGCCATCGACCCCGCCGTGTCTAGGCATCCTTTGTGTATCTGTTGGAAGACAATTGTCCACTACAAGACGAACAGAGGGCAGTGCAGTACAGCCCCGTCTGTGTGCATCCACAAGCCTTCCCACAACGGCCTTTACAACCACAAGAACCATGCAGAGGTGCTTGTCTAGGACTCGGGGGCGGGGTGGTTATCGCTTGCTACAGGACCCAGTTGTCCATCTCTTGCAACCAGCCCCTGTCAATGGGAGGCCGGGTATTTCCACTCCATTGCTGCACAGTGTGGTAGGTGCAGAAGGAATGCTGCCGGACAGCCGCAGTAGTCAGAGGCAGTGTCCCTAGAATGAAAGACAGTTTATTCTTCCTGACGGCAGATCTGTCGTAAGAGTTCCGTTCTTACCTGGATGTCGAGACAGTTGTCACAGAAAGCCAGAATACCACCCTGGTGACGTAGGGTTATTCCTAGTAAACCACAAGCGTTATATTCTCAATTATGATAGTTCTTATAGACGCATAGCCCGAAAACCATGTTGTTTCACTTTAAGGAAGCCTACATGACTAAACGGGCATACAACTAGGCAGATAGTGGCAAACCTTGAACGTGCTGAACGCCAGCTTCTTCTGAGCATTTAAACAAGACACGTGCGGGGTGGGTTAAACTGGTAGACGTCTATACCATGTCATTCGTTTTTCATTTCGAAATTAATAAAGAATGTGTGGCAGCGTCCATCCTATGTAATGACCAGTTGATTTGTGTTATGAGATTGATTACGGTTAGGAGTGTGCGTTTATAGTTGCTATCAATAAAACTTTCTGCGTTCTTTGTGAAATGTTGTCGCTATGGGGTCCCGGAGGAATGACGCGTTGCCTATTCCACATTAGGTGTTATGATAGATCAATATGCTGTTACCTCAGCTGCTTCAGAACAATTGGACATATTTCGTTCTGTGTTTTAATAAACCGCTATACATTATGAATATGACTATTTGTCAATTAATATATGTGTGCAGTGTATAAAGCGCTGTCCCCCGTAGAACTATTTTTTATCCTCCATCTTCTTTATTTTATTGGTTACCATTTCATGAGCTACATATGACTACAAAAGTAATCTGATGAATTATCCTCCTCAGATTGAGTGTAGAGGTGTCATAGACATAGAAACCATTACAATCATTGTAATATTAGCCGACAATATTTGCTCGAAGTTTCCCGTTCGACAGGCACTCCTCAGTTTATTGGACAACGTAGCTGTAGTATTCAGGTCACAGTGTGAGCAGTAGGCCGTCGGAAGTCGGCGTGTTGGCCCATTGTCTAGGCACACTGGTTGTGCTAATCGAACCGCATCCGTTGTTTCCGCCCCTGCAGACAGTGGTTTATCTAGTCTATTCCGGCTTTGCCGTTGAAAAAGTTTTTCATACAGTCATTGTCTCAAGATCGCGTGGCTAGTTCTCACGGGGAATGCTTGTATTGAAGGCCGACGCACTAATATCAGCGAGATCCAATGTTTTCAACTATTCAATTCAATTATCCGTGGTAGCTTAGTAAGGATACAAAAGCAACTGCGTCATCAGTGGCACGTAACTGCTCAACGCGTCACGACTTGTAATTACTGGTAGTTGACAATGTGACAGACGATACCTTAACAATTGCCGGTACACACTCTCTTTGCCACGAAGCATAGTGACACCCTCGACATAATTCGATCGTAGTTGTGCGTTCACATGAAACTTGCAGGACAACCGCCATCTTGGACACGTTGCCTTTCTGTGTAGCTGCGCCTATGGTCCACTAACTGAGTTACGCCTCAGGGGTTGGCGTCGCAGACTGAGGAGGGCGTTATGCATGCTGTGTAGCATAGGTAGGCGACATTGAACGCGTAGTTTACTAAAATAATTCTCCTATCGTTAAGGAAACATTATTAACCACGATTTAAAGCAAAATTGTCAAATGTTTGATAAAATTGCTTTGTTGAATATAACACGTGTTTTGTTAACCAGATTAACGAAAATGTTGGAAATATTTCATGTTGTATATAAATAATTACACTCAGTAGTTATAATACAGTGTTTGTTTGTGGTTAATAATATTGCCCTAGGGTTCTGGTGACGAAGTTGGTATTTGGTGAATGCAGTGGTGCATAAAATGGCTGATAAACTGTTGGTGACTAAAAGTCGGTAGGTGTATGGTGGATATAAAACTACTTCCGGCTGTGGTGCCGAATGTAGTGCGCCCCACCGCTGTGTCAATGACCTGAATATGTTTAATACATTGTTGTACAAAGTCTAATTCATGTTAAATATAGTGCTGTATATAGTGATCGTTTTTTTTTGTACAGCGAGGTTTATCAGTAGTACATGGTACACAACTGAACACTGTTTACGAGCACACATGGTTACAACGTTGAGTGTATTAATTGTTCTGAGCGCAGCCTCGAACAAAATCTATAATTAGTTCCGAATACCAACATTTTTAAATTATGTAAAACTGGTATATCACTGGTGTGGTATGTGTATTG
Organism: Lamellibrachia satsuma; assembly: GCA_033239005.1. NCBI lineage: Eukaryota > Metazoa > Annelida > Polychaeta > Sabellida > Siboglinidae > Lamellibrachia > Lamellibrachia satsuma. The sequence continues at coordinate 4,908,788 of BSQZ01000021.1, read as the reverse complement.
TCTGTTTGATGGGAGGGATCTGGTCCTTCAATTAGCGATAGGTAAGGTACTATGTTTGAGAGGAAAATGTCTTCTAAGTAATACTGTTATGTCATGTCCAGGTCACGTACATGGCAACGACCACTGTCGTAACAAAGGTGGCAGACAACGAGTGGCGTTGTGTCATCGTAGCAGCATCAGGTTACCCAATATATGCAAATTTAACCAAATAAATCAGACCTCAGTTTACTACTTTAATTACAGTTCTTGTAAACCTGAATCCCATAGGGAATTAATCTCCGTAATATCAGCATAAATACCAAGATGACATTCCTTAAACTACTTGTATATTCTATCTTCCTTTGTGGAAGAAAGATATGGACGCTGACAACTAAATCAAACTACGAACGAGATTCGCCAAAAAACATGTTGAGGGAAAACGAAAAAGAGGAAGAACACGACAATGAAATATGGACAAAATGAACACACACTGCAAGCCTAGAGCACTCTGCTCTGACATAGGATGAACTCAAGCAATCTGTTCTATATACAGCACATCGAAACTGTGATATGAAGGGTTTCCAGTGGTGAGATCGACCATCCAGCAACGACAAGTATCAAATGAGTGAAACTTGACACCGAAATCACGTGCACATCTTCCTTATTTAACTTCCTCTTTGTCACGTGTGGTCGTCTGTTTTATTATCATAAACATCATTCTAATTTGCATTATGGACGTTCTTAGTTAAGGGATACCATTGGCCTATATGCGAATGCCCCTGTTAATTTTATGCGCATTTTCTTTTACACATGTTGCCAATGTTGGCATTTACTCAATCAACAGGTACTTCTGCAGTTATTCTCCAGGAATAATAACTGATGTCCGATCTACACTGTCGTGTGCTACTGCTATTTCTTACCGTCTAGTTTTTTCCTCCATTAAGCTTGACAAAAATAAATGTGTGGTCAATTTCGTCAACACTAAGAGCCACTATTAATTTGGTCTGCTCTTAATTATCCCGTCTTTAATATTGTTAACCCATATCTTTGCACAGGTATTTATTGCGGGGCTTTGATTGTGCAAAGCAAATCGCATGCATCGTTTCCGCCGTCTGCAGACATTGGTTTATCCAGCCCAGTTCGGCTTTGCCTTTGAAGCCGTTGTGCATGCATAGTTATTATCTAAAGATCGCGTGGCTAGTTCTCACGGGGAATGATTGTATGTAAGGCCGACGCACTAATATCAACCAGATCCAATATTACCTGGCAAATTAGCGGACGGCACCTTGACAACAGCCGGTACACACTCTCCTGACCATAAAGCATAGTGACGCCCTTGACATAATTCGATCGTAGTTGTGCATTCACGTGAAACTTGCTGGACAACCACTTAGGGTTTGGAATGAATTCAAGTTGAGGTCAACTGAAACTATAGGTACCTTCCGTTAAGAAAACCCTCAAGGTACATTTACTCCAAATTGCATTTTAAGCTAAAATTTTTGGTTAGTCCCTTATTCTGATGACGCCTTTTGTGCTCCCCTATTCATGATAATGCCTAATTATTCTGTTTTGTTGCGCCTGTAAGCTGAGGATATAGGCGCTATCGAAGTTTAGTATTATTATTAATAGTAGTAGTAGTAGATACGTCTGCCATGGCATCTAACGATAACAATCAAGTTGTTCAGAGCGACGACAACTACCGATCACCCGCGCCTTTGGCCAGATATATTGATCCTCCCAAGTGCTTTGAGACTTGCTATTAATAATCTTGTTAACAACGAGGCACACGCACCTTTGTGTCAAACGGGCTGGTCGACGTTCTTCGTGTAGCTTGATGGTAACCACGGAGTGTAATAGCAACAACCTCTGCAGAATTCTTGTTTAAATAATTTAAGTTTTTGTTTAAACAGCACATTTCTCAAACATGGCATTGCTGTTTTTAATCACATTCGTGGTATTCGCGGTATTTGTCTGTCTGTGTCTCTTTCTGTCGCTAAAACTATAACAACTTTCCTTGTGAACAGTCTTTCAAATTATCACCATCAAGAATATCGAAAAAATTTCAACTTATGCAAGCTTGTTTGGAGAATAATTATTCGGTATCCTTGTGTTTATCATAATGCGAGACTTTTACATTCCATGCATCGACTAATGATATTATTTAATGTTCTTGACAAACCTGGGACGTATGAAGAAAGAGAAAGTTGTGTTTGACAAACGTTGAAAGAGTGGTCTCGGGAAAAGGGGTCTAAGGATTAGCTGTTTTTGTTCGTACTGCCAACCAAGGGGTGGGGTGCAATTAAAGCCAGAGCAGTAGGGCAGAAAACGACCGCAGTAATCCGATCCGATCAGACTGTTATTCGACCCCTTATTTTGAACCCGTATACTATCATGGGCACCCACAGGTGTGACCCCCGGCTAGACAACTTTTATTTCGATTTGAACTCGGCAGTTTCTGCTATTGTGGTAAGACAACAGTTGACTTTAATGTTGATGTCCTTGTTAACGTGTTGTGTGATTGTGGAGAAATGAAACTGGCAGTTTTGACAAAACATGTTATTACACCTAGCGATGTTTCAGAAATGTAATTACCAAAACTGATGCGCATCTTAAAATTCACTTCATAATGTAACATCTTACTGTCAAAAAATAATGAAGTGCAATACTGATATCCCCCCAAAAAAGTCAATACCTTTCCGCTCTATAACATAGTACATATGATAACACTGAATAGTAATAATAATAATAATAAGACAAGGTATTATGGAAGTAGTGTTAATTTCATATTCGACAAATCTACTTTTATGGTATTATGGATTTTTAGGGCAAAAACAACTTTGAATTTAAAAAACAAATTGGGATTATCAAAGAATCATAATACATACTGCAGTGCCCTTGGAATCAGTGCAAAAACATTGTGAGTATTTGCAATACTTTTTAAATATTCGCAATGTTATATTGCCATTTTCAACAAAATATTTTAAATAATTTCTAGTAAATTTAGTGTTGCAATACTGTACTGCAATACGCAATAATCCGAGTAGTGTGCACATCCCTGGTATCAAACTTGCTGGGTGAATACAGTTACTAAATGTAATCACTGAAATCGGATAATGTGTTAATTTTATCCGGGCACTATATTAGGCACTACTGTACAGCCGGACGTAGCGTAACCGTGGTCTGACCCCCTACTGTGTAGCGTCTACGATGAGCTGATATTCTCTACTGTGTTCGTCGGTGGACTGTATTAATTTTCGCAAGCCATTAATTTAGCTATCGGCATATAATAGGGCAACGTCTCAACGTCTCTATAAGCGAAACATTTGTGTAAAACACGCAGGGCTTGAGCAGTAGCAAACTGATTGCCGGACCGACACGATGTGTATCCAGACGGTGAGTAACTTTTGGTCCTGCGTTGCATGAAGTCTTAATAGGTTTAACACATTGTTGTACAAAGTCTAAAACGTTTTTAATACAGCGCGGTGTATAGTGAGTAGCTATTTGTACAGTGTGTCAAACGGGCTGGGCGACGTAGTCTTCGCGCTAGTTATACGGTCTCCTTGTGTCTCTCATACAGTGACACTTCTACACTGCATGCATTGACTAACGATATCACTTAATGCTCAAGATCTGTGTAACTGCAATGTTCACTAGCTACGCTCTCCTGCAATAAAGCCTAGTTAATTCGATAATTTAACTAGCTGTCTTCACAGTTAAGACACATGTTATAGCGATGGTTTTCTTAGTTGTGCATCAACTGTGTGAAATGCACTCAGATTAAAATATTGCGGCGAAAACTATTTCTTTTTGGGAGAAATGGTCAAATAAATTCTAGATCGGATTTCATGACAAAGTTGGCATTATTCATAAAAATTATATACTGGTTGTTTAAAAGGAAACACAAATCACCTTATTGAGCTGATGCTCCTATAAGAATTACTAAAACATAACCATTTGTAACTACAAATAAGAATATCCCACCTGTGGTTTACTGGGAAACTTGTTGAACTCACAGCATATTAATTTCATGGACACACCGTACTTTAGATAACCCTGCACAACGAGGGTCATAGTCTTAGAAAATGAAAGTATATTCGTATGCACATATTCCCACACTCTCCAGTAAGACATGGTCATGATGTAATATTTGTCCCATCATTCTTTTTCTCGTTATGCAGTGGGCGTTTGCGCAGATGAGGCCGTCATACTCACAATATGTATTTCTTTTCATAAGAGGCCCGCCAGGTCGAGTCCATTGAGGTTCGTGCTTTCCTCGACAAAATAAGCACTATATGTGTTCTGCACTGAAGTAGCCCAACGCAATATTCCACGTCCGTCTCGGCAGCTGAGACATTTATTAAACAATGAAGTTCGTTACACGGCAATTTAATAGTCGTCACTGCCCGCCGTTAATTCTTCCTCCAGGGTTTTTCATACCCTCAGTTTACATAATTTAGACGCTACCGTTGGTGGCGCTGTAATCTGCATAGACAATTTAAGAACCCCTACTGGGTCTTGATCACTTAACACTCCACCACCTCAATTGCTAGACACGACGTCGTCAGCAGGTGTCGTGTGAACACATTACTTCTCCTCTTGGACTCTGGCCAAACCAGGGTTGTCCACGGTTTAACCACTAAAAATTCGTTTCCCCCTTTAAGTGCCAACCATATTGGTTTAGCTCCCCCGCACTTGACAATCATCATTACTCACTCTGTGAAACACTAACAGTTCTTGTTGATTTAAAGCACGGTGTTTCCCGTCTCATAAACCTGGTTTCGTTAATCTCAGGATATTAATAAAACTAAAAATATAGTTTAAGTACATTCCAAGCGATCTATACTACTAAATATAACATATAAATGACCTTATATTTACCATGCGTCCAAATTCAGCCTATGCAACATATTTTGGCCTTTGTTTACCATTTCTCTTTTTGCTAAAAACATAACACGTTCGTTAGAGACTTACGATGGTTATGTGTATGCCGACCTCAATTAATACATACATACATACATACATACATACATACATGCATACATACATACATACATACATACATACATACATACGTACATACATACACACACACATACACACACACACGCATGCATGCATACATACATACATACATACATACATACATACATACATACATACATACATACATACATACATACATACATACATACATACATGCATACATACATATAAACTTGCATATACACACACGGACACGCACACGCAAACACACACAAACACAAACACACAAACACGCCCGCATGTACGTGCGCGCTCACACATATGCACACATAAACAAATCAAAGTATATCGTTTACGTACATATATTACATACGTACATACTACATATCTATGTTCATACTTTCATCATTCATACACGCCCGCAAGCACGCACGCCCACGCACGCACGCCCACGCATGCACACGCGCTAGTGCGCATGCGTCACCTACTTCGGTTTGTTGCCAAACATAGCAACCCCGAATAGTGACTGATACTAATGCTGTTTGGCGGTGTGACGGTGATAATTATGTGAAACTAGCTTTGTTGTCTGAGCTGTTAAATAGTCGCATATTTACTGCCGTTGTCGAAACGCTTCGCCATATGATTTTGTGGACAGTTGTGACGTCACGCTGGTGGCGAACACAATCGCACAAATCATCAAAGCCGACCGCTGTCATTCAAATCGGGAGCTGACAAGATCCAAGACACGCTCCAGTGATACTTTAATCACCTTCTCCCTCGCGTGTCATGACAATGGAGATGTGCCGTCGATATCAACACACTCAGACGTTTAATCTGACCACTGGCCAGGACGGACATACTAGATACAATATTAAATAACATGAGTGTTTCAAGAGTGATTTGCTGTGTATGTAAGTGATCGACTTGGGTGCCGCTCAAACATGCCATGTTGGGTAAACAAAGTTGTTTCTCCGGCAAAAACATATGTCACCTATATCAGTTCGAATATGCTCGTGGTCATGTCGAGATAAACGCATATCGGTTTGCGCGTAGTTGGTTTATTTTATAATATGTTTTTGCCCTGAGGAGATGATATGTACAAGTTGTCGGCGTAGATAAAGTTGCATGCTTCAAGTGGATAGGTTGGTCATTTGTGTATAATGATAATTATGTTGAATAACATTGGCGCCAATACACTTCCCTTGGGTAATCTGTTTCTTTGTCTACGCCATCGACTCTTTTTACCATCCAGTGCCACGACAAATCGCCTTTTTTCGAGCACATTGCGTACTAGGTAAGTAAGATGGAGGTCACCGGTCATCTCTAGCATTTTGGCGAGGGGGTGTTAGATCGATGAAGACAGCTCCGGTAATTAGTAATTTATTTCAAATCAATTTCCGATATTTTCTGTCAAGTTGAGAAGCTAGTCCATGCAAGATTTCCAGGACGGAACCGGCCTGTTCTGAGATAATGTTTCCGTCAACGTGTTGGGCGAACCGGTTCAAGATCAATAGCTCGAACAGCTTGTAGGCGTGGCACAGCAGGCTGGTGGGTCTGGAGCTCTTTGACTCAGGTGGGTCTTTCCCTTGTTTCAGGGGTGCCACTACCTTTGCATGTCATCCAGGCCTGTTGTTTTGCCATTTTCAGTGCGTTGGCACCGGCTTCGACTTCTTTTGCATCGAACATGTTAGTAAACCCCGGGTCACTGGGGCATCTTGGCAGCAGTTGATGAACAACGTGGTCTGCTGTAGTGTTGTAGTGTTATTTAGGCTTTCGTGGATCGTTGCAGAGTATTCGTATCATTATTCCAGGCTTATTGCTACTTTGTATTATGTATGACGATTCAATCAGTCTCTGCCATGATTCCTCTAAGATGGTGCTCATCAGCTCCTCCCCTGCCTCAATTGTATATTCGGCTTAGGGATCTGATTCGTATTGATGTATGTATTGTTTATACGTTTCAGCCGACGCGGGTGTCAGGCCAAGGCCATAGAACTACTCGCATACTTTGTACGAGGCTGGAGTCAGATCTACTCTTAAACTTTCAGTGTCAGTGTTATATCCAGACCTACTAACATTGCTCGATAATAATGTAACCCACCCCACCAGGTTTCATCGTGCTGTGAAAAGAACTATCCACAAACGTACACTGCATAACCAAAACTACTCACCGTCTGGGTACACATCGTGTCGACTCAGCAAATGTCAGTTTGTTGCCGTTCATACTCTGGTGTGGTTGGTGTATCGAGCCATTGCTAATGTTTGTGCAACTTGTTAAACATACAGCGTCGTGGAAAGCAATATATAATATTACTTAATCATTAACGTGCTGACGTGACTGGGGATACGATTGAAGGAAAGTCCGTGACGTTCAATCACACTGTGACGTAGAATTATGTGCGAACTGCTGAGTCACGACACCGCTCAAACTCCCTGCCAGTGGCGCTACTAAACATTCCACCACTGCGACAACTTACATTTCATGTGCAGAATCTGCACATTTAAATTTGGTACACTCCTAACTGTCAAGAAAGCTCTCATTTTCAGTTGTATACAATTGTGAACAGTGTTTGCATTGAAAATATGTCTAGAAACACAATAACGTTCGTTTTTTAACTATGTTACATATTCACTGAAACAAGTCGTAAACAACAATCGCGTTGCCCAACCAACCGCTTGTTCATATCACTCCGTAACTGTCCATCTAGAATTTATAATCAAGTTGTGACAGTTTGGCGCTGGGTGGCGCCACTGTTGGGAGTGTGGACACCGCTGTACGTGATGGATCAGATCATAGTTACTTCCAACTGTTGTTCCTAATATAGTGAAGCAACACGTGTCAACATTACCGCTTTCGGCGGGAAATCCCGCTTTTCACCTTGATCTAGCTTTCCTGCTTTTTGACTGAAATGTCCCGCTTTTTTGGCACTTTTCCCCTAATTATATTACCCCAAAATTAAATATGTTTCTTGCATTTTGGCATTGGGCTCGGCGTGAAAAACTATGTCAAACGACACACAGAGCGCGACTGCTATAGAACGAAGGCTTCTGCTCTGTCCCGCACGGGTGGCGGTATCGCTCGGTGTGTCGCCGCCGGCACCGAGGTTGACAGGGCAACGGACGCAGAAACCATGTTTGGCAATTTCATTGCCAAGAGCGACTTGCCGTTGACGACAACGGATGATTTTAGCAAGACGGTTGGGACAATGTTCCCCGATTCTGACATTGCCAAAAACGTTCTCGGCGGGGAGAACCACGACCACCCAGACCATCTAGGGAGCGCTTGCTCCAGACTTTAATCGGCTACGTTTCTTATTATTATAAAAAAATTCTGCCACATATAAGTATAATCAAGCACACTCTTCAAAGTGAATGACAATGTTTAATTGTTATCAACCCTGAAACATTTACATTTCTAGCTGTAATGTTTACTTACTTAACCTCTTAGGCTCTGTTTGGTGTATATAAGGTCACTAAGTTGTTATTTTATATGCAATATACTGTTTTTACAATTATTCATGATGAAAACATTATGAATTGTTTTTGGTTGACTATCCCATTAAATGTTGGTTTAAATGAATTGTTGCGTTCTTTTTTGTGTACGGGTGTTGCTATTGCAACAATTTCCTTGTAAATCATTTGATATGGTCATTTGGATGACATGTGCTTGCGCGCGCATATGTCGTGAGCTGTACTAAAAATTTAATGTTGCAATATTGTACTGCAATAAGCAATACACCGAGTAGTGTGCACATACTGGTATTTAAATGCAGGCTGAATGCAGTTACTAAATACAATCACTGAAATCGGTTAATTTGTTAATTTTATTCAGGCACTACATTGGGCTTTATTGTACAGCCGGACGTAGCGTAACCATGGTCTGACCCCCTATCTTGAAGCATCTATAATGAGCTGACAACCTCCATTGTGTTCGTCGGCGGAATGTATTAATTTTAGCTAGCGGCATATAATAGAGCAACGTCTCGATAAGCGAACCAGTTGTGTAAACACGCAGGGCTTGACCAGTAGCAAACTGAAATTTGTCGGACCGATACCATGTGTATCAACACGGCGAGTATTTGTTGGTACTGCGTAGTATAAAGTCTGAATAGGTATAATACATTGTCGTACACAGTCTAGATCGTTAATACAGCGCTGTATATAGTGAACAGCTATTTGCATCAGGTAGAATATCTGGTTCGAGAAGAGAATATGTCCCGAGTAACGAAGCTATGTGGTGTTTAGTTGCACGGGCGTAACACCGACATGAACTGCATTGGTAATGTCTTCGGATGGCGGTGTAGTGAAACGATAGTCAGTCAAAGTCAAGCAACCATCCTTCATTCTTTCTTTATGATAGTATGTACGTCGCATTATCTATTGTGTCACATCGTGTTAACATCTCTCGAAAAAAACCAGATTCGAACAGAGGGAAACGTTCCAATAATATCTATGTGCAGCGCCAATGTTTGTACCTATATGTAATGAGTACCTAAGCCATTACTAATGTACAAAATACCGACATACTGGAGCTTAAGTTTACCACATCCTATATACTGCTTAACCTAAACTACTGATGGAATTAGTTATTGTAATGCCAACATGAGTAGTAAGGTGAAATTCCATTAACTTCTTGTTCATTCCATCTTCTTTTTGGAAGAAAAGGACGTCGGAAAACTAAGTCACAGTACTGAAGGGATTCGACAAGAAAACGTTTCTGCTCTGGTAGCAATGGTTTTCAGAAGAAAAAAAACTAAATCAACAGTTTAATATAAACCGTTTCCACTGGTAAGATTGGGATAAAAAGTGTCAAACGTGACAAAGATACCACTTTAATAAACAATATTATCAACACACATATGTGTGCGGGTACGATATTTATATATATTCTGCTGTTCCATTTTGTTAGCTCGATAAGTTTATAGCTGCTGCGAGTATCATACTAATTTAGCAAGTTGTTTTATTTAAATGTTTCGGCTTGAATCTCGCAATCTCCAAATGATTTATTTTCTTACATGTTACATCGCTACCTACACAGCTACATTACATAGACTAGCAAACACGCCAGTCCCCAGGACAGGATAACTTGTACTACGTACTCTCAAACGGTTTACGCACCGTAAGTATTCGCCGCGCGCGCGCCTTTTTTCTGCGATTGTTGGAAGTTAACATTTTACGTAATAAACCGCCATCTTTCGCCTCGCGCGCGAGTGGTTTCTTCGATTGTTGGAAGTTAATGTTTTACGTAGCGAACATTTGTTGATTTACCATAAAGAAACACTAAGAACCCTTGATGTACGAGGTATTTAAAAAAAATAAAGGCGTTCATTCGTGGGGTCGTAGACTAATCCTTGAAAGTGTGGCGCCCGAGGTGCAAGCCGTCTAGGAGGAAAACGTGAACAAACATACAAGCTTATGCTAGCCCGATTATGGTTAGATTGCATAGATTTGCATAGTCTCACGCATTTTGCGTGACACTCCATTTCACGCTGTCACGCAGATATGTGTAAATCTCACGCATTTTGAACAGTTCAATAAATACATAACACAAACAAGCTTATTTCCATGCACGTGTTGATTTAATATTAGATATTATTTCCATGCACGTGCTGGCAGCGCAGGGCGTCCACTGGATTCCTAGTTCACTGTTATCATCGTCGGTGATGTCGCGCGTGAACGCCTCTTATGGATTCACTCATGGCTGTTGACATACTGCCCATGTGACAGCCACGTGTCTCACTGTCAGAGTGATCATGGTATGGGAATCGTTCGTTGGCATACTCACTGTAAAACTGGCAATGGACCGCCTACTGCCATTTGAATTAGCAAAACAAATGCTTAGAACTAAACAAAAGTATTGGCTATGCACCTAAAATAGATAATAAAAACTAACCATGTGCAACTAAAATCAGAAGTATCACGCCAGTGCTGGCATATTAACCAGCGCGACCCATACGCGCATGCGCAGATCAATGAGAACTTGGTAACCTAGACAACAAGTGACATATTGACAGGGAGGCAGGCATAGGGGTAAGACCACAGTTGACCTTCCTGTTTATTGTTTCACACGAATGTAGGGCGTATTAAATTGCGATATGTGAATTTAAAGAATTCATATGATGTGACATAAGTGCAATTGAGCAGGCATATTCACAGGTTTGTTTGTAGAAGCTATTGGCTGTGAAATGGTGCATTTTTTTGAGAGTTTAACAGGCGGAGGGATTTATGGGAATTTTTCTGCTATGGGCCACGTGGGCGCATGAATACAAGGCTATTTTTGTCAAAATTGATGGGCATCGCACGTCGGGGCGTTTTAAAAGAGCTGGAGGTATGTGATTTTGATTAAACTTTGTCAGCATGTCAATGAGATGACGGCAGTTGCTGTGAAAAAGTTTCAGAATTTTTAGTGGTCACGTTTTCTTATAATCTAACAAAACGTTAACATGGCCACCAATGCAATTTTCAACTGTGGTCTGACTCCCATACGCAGATCCAACACAAAGTCATAAACAAACGTGTCATTTGGCCAGAAAGAGTACTAATTTAGTAAACAAAGGCCAAAATATGTTACATATGTTGAGTTTGGACGCAAGTAGCATGGCCATATCTTATTGGCAAGAGTAGGAATAGGTGTATGCAAATATTTATATATTCAGGTAGAATATCTGGTTCGAGAGGAGAATGTGTCCTGAGAAACGATGTTATGTGGTATTCAGTTGCACGGTCGTAGCATCGACATGAACTGTATTGGAAATGCCTTTTGATGGTGGTGTAGTGAAACGATAGTCAGTCAAAGTCAAACAACCACCCATGTAGCCAGTCAGTCAGGTAGTCAAACTCAGAGCATGTCTTGACTGGTAACTGGCAATGTGACAGACGATACCTTAACAATTACCGGTACACGCTCTCTTTGCCACGAAGAATAGTGACGCCCTCGACATAATTCGATCGTAGTTGTGCATTCGCATGAAACTTGCAGGACAACCGCCATCTTGGAAACGTCGCCTTTCTGTGTAGCTGCGCCTATGGTCCACTAACTGAGTTACGCCTCAGGGGTTGGTGTCGCAAGCTAAGGAGGGCGCATGCTGTGTAGCATAAGTAGGCGACTTTGAATGCGTAGTTTGCTAAGACAATTCTCCGATTGTTAAGGAAACATTATTAACCACGATTTAAAATAAAATTGGCAAATATTTGGTAAAATTGCTTTGTTGAATATAACACGTGTTTTGTTAACCATATTAATGAAAATGTTGTAAATATTCATGTTGTATATAAATAATTGCACTCAGGTCTGCTCTTAATTCTCCTGTCTTTAATATTGTTAACCCACATGTTTGCACGGGTATAATATTTATTGCTATTTTTCTATTTTTCTATTTTTACAGAACTGTGCCCTTTTCCCAGTAATAAGTTCACAGCTGTTGCGAGTAAAAAAAAGTATTATTTATTAATTTATTATATTGTTTTATTTACACTTTTTGGCGTGAACCCCATCAGCTCTGAGAAATTTATGTTCTTGTAAACTCTTAATTTTTATACATACAATTTTTGGACTGAACTGCTTGAATTAATATGACATAGTGCTCTGAGTAAGTACAATTCACTGGTAGTGGATGAACACCTTCCGTCGTAAACAATAATTAGGAGGAAACCATTTAGGTCCTCTGCGTTTGTCAAAGTAATTTAACCTTGCTCTTCTTTCTTTTCTTAGCTATCATTTCAAGTGTTGAAAATAATCCCCTTAGTAAACTGCTGAATTATTCCTATCATATTTAGTGTTTCATAGGCATATAAACCGTTGCTATCTTTTCATATTTGCCGACAATATTTGCTCGAAATTTCGTTTGCCTTGGACAGACACTCCTCAATTCACTGCACAGTGTTGCTGGGGTATTCAAGTCATACTGTGAGCAGTACGAAGCAAATCGCATCGATTGTTTCCGCCGTTTGCAGACATTGGTTTATCCAGTCCAGTTCGGCTTTGCCTTTGAAGCCGTTGTGCATGCACAGTTATTATCTCAAGATTATTATCTAGTTCTCATGGGGAATGATTGTATGTAAGGCCAACGCACTAATATCAACCAGATACCTCGACAACAGCCGGTACACGATCTCTTGACCATGAAGCATAGTGACGCCCTCGACATAATTCGATCGTAGTTGTGCATTCACGTGTCTCTTTCTGTCGCTAAAACTATTACAACTGACCTAGTTAACAGTCTTTCAAAATATCACCTTCAAGAATGTCGCAAAACTTCAACTTGTGGAAACTTGTTTGGAGAGTACTTATTCGGTGTCCTTGTGTTTATCATAATGTGACGCTTCTACACTCCATGCATCGACTCACGATATTTTTTAACTTTCGTGACAAATCTGGGACGCATGTGCCTTAAAAAAAGAGAAAGTTGTGTTTGACAAACGTTGAAAGAGTGGTCTCGGGAAAAGGGTCTAAAAATTAGCTCTTTTTGTTTGTACTGCCAACCAAGGGGTGGGGTGGGGTTCGTACTGCCAACCAAGGGATAGGGTGGGATTCGTACTGCCAACCAAGGGGTGGGGTGGGGTTCGTACTGCCAACCAAGGGATAGGGTGGGATTCGTACTGCCAACCAAGGGGTGGGGTGGGATTCGTACTGCCAACCAAGGGATAGGGTGGGATTCGTACTGCCAACCAAGGGGTGGGGTGGGGTTCGTACTGCCAACAAAGGTGTGGGGTGGGATTCGTACTGCCAACCAAAGGGTGGGGTGGGATTCGTACTGCCAACCAAGGGGTGGGGTGGGGTTCGTACTGCCAACCAAGGGGTGGGGTGGGGTTCGTACTGCCAACCAAGGGGTGGGGTGGGGTGGGGTTCGTACTGCCAACCAAGGGGTGGGGTGGGATTCGTACTGCCAACCAAGGGGTGGGGTGGGATTCGTACTGCCAACCAAGGGATAGGGTGGGATTCGTACTGCCAACCAAGGGGTGGGGTGGGATTCGTACTGCCAACCAAGGTGTGGGGTGGGGTTCGTACTGCCAACCAAAGGGTGGGGTGGGGTTAGTACTGCCAACCAAGGGGTGGGGTGGGATTCGTACTGCCAACCAAGGGATAGGGTGGGATTCGTACTGCCAACCAAGGGGTGGGGTGGGATTCGTACTGCCAACCAAGGGGTGGGGTGGGATTCGTACTGCCAACCAAGGGGTGGGGTGGGATTCGTACTGTCAACCAAGGGATGGGGCGGGGTGGGGTTCGTACTGCCAACCAAGGGATAGGGTGGGGTGGGGTGGGGTTCGTACTGCCAACCAAGTGGTGGGGTGGGGTTCGTACTGCCAACCAAGGGGTGGGGTGGGGTGGGGTTCGTACTGCCAACAAAGGGATGAGTTGGGGTTCGTACTGCCAACCAAGGGGTGGGGTGGGGTTCGTACTGCCAACCAAGGGGTGGGGTGGGGTGGGGTTCGTACTGCCAACAAAGGGATGAGTTGGGGTTCGTACTGCCAACCAAGGGGTGGGGTGGGGTTCGTACTGCCAACAAAGGGATGGGGTGAGGTTCGTACTGCAAACCAAGGGGTGGGGTGCAATTAAAACCATGGTCGTAGGGCAGAAAACGCAGTAAGTGACAAGCCGATTCATTCCACCGAAAACTGGTGTTTTCTGATCAGATCAGACTTTATTCGACCCCTTATTTTGAACCCGTATACTATCATAGGTACCCACAGGTGTGACCCCCGGCTTGACAACTTTTATTTCATTTTGAACGCGGCAGTTTCTCCTATTGTGGTAAGACAACAGTTGACTTTAATGTTGATGTCCTTGTTAACGTGTTGTGTGATTGTGGAGAAATGAAACTGGCAGTTTTGACAAAACATGTTATTACACCTACCGATGTTTCAAAAATGTCTTTACCAAAATTGATGCGCATCTTCAAATTCACTACATAATGTAACATCTTAACTGTCAAAGAATACTTGAGAAATGCAATACTGTTATGTTCCCCCAAAAATTTCAATACTTTTCGCTCTACAACATAGTACATAGGATAACACATTTCATATTCGACAAATCTACTTTTATGGTATTATTGAATTGATAACACTGAATAGTAGTAATAATAATAATAAGACAAGGTATTATGGAAGTAGTCTTTATTTAATATTCGACAAATTCACTTTATATGGTATTAAGGATTCTAATGGCGAAAAAACTTTGAATTTAATAAATAAATTGGAAAAATCAACTAATCGTAATACATACTGCAACACCCTTGAAATCAGTGCAAAAACATCATGAGCATTTGCAATACTTTTGAAATACTTGCCATGTTATATTGCAATTTTCCACAAAATATTAAAAATAATTTCTAGTAAATTTAGTGTTGCAATACTGTAGAGCAATACGCAATAATCCGAGTAGTGTGCACAACCCTGGTATCAAACTTGCTAGGTGAACACAGTTATTAAATACAATCACTGAAATCGGATAATGTGTAAATTTTATCCGGGCATTATATTATGCACTACTGTACAGCCGGACGTAGCGTAACAGTGGTCTGACCCCCTACTGTATAGCGTCTAGGATGAGCTGATATTCTCTATTGTGTTCGTCGGTGGACTGTATTAATTTTCGCAAGCCATTAATTTAGCTATCGGCATATAACACATTTCTTATAATTTTTATAATTTGCACTTATGATAATATAATTAGGGCTCATATTTTGGAAAAAAAATAAATAAATAAAAACGGTTGCTAACCTGCCCCATGTTGTGTGTGTTTGACTTAGACAATTGTCGGTGTCAGACTGGATAATATTATATTATTATATATATATGTTATTGATTCAATCTAGTGAACAAGATAGGGCAACGTCTCAACGTCTTGATAAGCGAAACATTTGTGTAAAACACGCAGGGCTCGAGCAGTAGCAAACAGATTGCCGGACCGACACGATTTGTATCCAGACGGTGAGTAACTTTTGGTCCTGCGTTGTATGAAGTCTTAATAGGTTTAACACATTGTTGTACAAAGTCTAAAACGTTTTTAAAACGTGTGTCAAACGGGTTGGGCGACGTAGTCTTCGCGTTATTTGCGTGTGTATGTCTCTTTCTGTCGCCAAAACTATTGCAACTGAACTTGTCAGTTTCACAGTTAGAATTTATTTTTTATTTTCTTGTTGGGCAACAGTAGTTATTCGGTCTCCTTGTGTCTCTCATACAGTGACACTTCTACACTCCATGCGTTGACTAACGATATCACTTAATACTCAAGATCTGTGTAACAGCAGTGTTCTCTAGCTACGCTCTCCTGCAATAAAACCTAGTTAATTCGATAATTTAACTAGCTGTCTTCACAGTTAAGACACGTGTTATAGCGATGGTTTTCTTAGTTGCACATCAACTGTGTGGAATGCACTCAGACTAAAATATTGCTGCGAAAACTATTTCTTTTTGGAAGAAATGGTTAAATAAATTCTAGATCGGGTTTCATGACAAAGTTGGCATTATTCATAAAAAATTATATACTGGTTGTTTAAAAGAAACACAAGTCACGATATTGAGCTGATGCTCCTACAAGAATTACTAAAACATAACCATTTGCAAAAACAAATAAGAATATCCCGCCAGTGGTTTACTTGGAAAACCTTGTTGAACACACAGCATGTTAATTTCATGGACCACACCATACTTTTAGATAACCCTGCGCCACGAGGGTCATAGTCTTAGAAAATTAAAGTATATTCGTATGCACATATTCCTACACTCTACAGTAGGATATGGTCATGATGTAATATTTATCCCATCATATCAGGCCGTCATACTCACAATATGTATTTTTTTCACAAGAGGTTCGCCAGGTCGAGTCCATTGAGGTTCGTGCATACATCGACCAAATAAGCTCTATATGTGTTCTGCACTGAAGTAGCCCAACGCAATATTCCAGGTCCGTCTCATTAGCTGAGACAGTTATTAAACAATGAAGTTCGTTACACGGCATCACCAAGTATACAACTGTTCAATTCGATGAAACCAACATTGACATCCCTAGTCAGTTTAAATAATAAAGTAAAACAAATAGAATTGATTGAAATTGAAAAGGCCGAAGTTATCGAAGGCAAAACAGGTACGAACCGACGAGGTTCACCCTTTCTGAAAATTTAGAGTCCAACATATCAAGATAACATTTTCCTAGTTCACCTCGAACGGCGTGACTATACACGTCAAGTCCAATTTAGTAGTCGCCACCACCACCGTTAATTCTTCCTCCGGTTGTTTTTATACCCCGAGTTTACACAATTTAGACGATACCGTTGGTGGCGCTGTAATCTGCATAGATAATTTAGGAACCCCTACTGGGTCTTGGCCAATTAACCCACCACCACCTCAATTGCTGGACACGACGTCGTCAGCAAGTGTCGTGTGAACATATTACTTATCCTCTTGGACTCTGGCCAAGCCAGGGTTGTCCACGGTTTAACCACTAATAATTCTTGAATGGATAGATGATCCAGTTTCTTGGTTATTAATATTAAGCATAATTACCTCTCAAGAAATGTAGTGTTCCTTCTGAATATTTCAACTGCATCTCGCAGTCTTCTTCAGCAGACTGAAGTTACGGATGTGTCACATGACCAATGTCATGTGACACATCCGTAAAAATGACAAAAGACAGAGCAGCAAAGGCAGCAAAGTGTGGGGTAGTATATGACATACAATGCCCAGAATGTGACCAACACTATATAGGAGAAACAGCCAGAACACTTGGCACAAGAATCAAAGAACATCTATCTTGTCGCCAACCCCTATCAGCTATAAGTGAACACAAACTGAACACAGGTCATCAGTGCTCTATGAAGGATGTTAATATTATAGACCACGAGGAGAACTGGCATAGGAGAAAAATAAAGGAGGCGATTTACATTCACAGAAAGAAACCTACGCTGAACCGAGACGTTGGCCAGGAGCTCCTACCAGTCGTACTCCAGCTTGTGTCACATGACATTGGTCATGTGACACATCCGTAACTTCAGTCTGCTGAAGAAGACTGCGAGATGCAGTTGAAATATTAAGAACGAACACTAAGTTTCTTGAGAGGTAATTATGCTTAACACTAATAATTCGTTTTCCTATTTAAGTGCCAACCATATTGCTTTAGCTCTCACGCACGTGACAATCATCATTACTCACTTTGTGATACACTAAAAGTTCTTGTTGGTTTAAAGCAGGGTGTTTCCCGTCTCCCAAACCTGGTTTTCGTTAATCTATGGATATTAATAAAACTAAAAATATAGTTTAAGTACATTCCAAGCGATCTATACTACTAAATATAACATATAAATGACCTTTTACTTGATCATGCGTCCAAATTCAGTCTATGCAACGTATTTTGGCCATTGTTTACTACACCAGTTCTCTTTTTGCTAAACAAAATAACACGTTTGTTAGAGATTTGCGTTGATTCTGTGTATGCCGACCTCAATTAACACCTACAAACATACATACATACATACATACATACATACATACATACACACATACACACACACATACACACATGCACACATACACACATACACACATGCACACATGCATACATGCATACATCCACACATACATACTTAAATATATACATACATGCAAGCATACATATGTACGTGTATATACACACACGCACACGCACATGCACACACAAGCATTCACACACACACACACACACACACACACACACACACACACACACACACACACACACACACACACACACACACACACACACACACACACACACACACACACACACACACACGTAGGCACGCGCGCACACACATATGCACACATAATCAAAACAAAGTATATCATATACGTACATATATTATATACGTACATACTGCATATCTATGTTCATACATTCATCATTCATACACGCGTGCACGCACACGTACGCACGTACACGCGCGTGCAACTGAACAAAACTTAGCATGCTACCTATTTACCGTAATACTAAGTATGGAAAGTGAACAACACATGAAAAATAAATGTATTGTTAATATAATATAATATCATAAACACTTGAACCTCGTATTTGTCTCCCTTTCCATCGAATCTACCAACTCCTAAAACACATAGTTTACACTAGTGAAGAGTAATTCACATAACCAAGGAACAAGCAGGGATAGCACGCTGTTTGTTGATGTTGTTCTGGTCTACGCGCTAGCACTGTGTTTGTTGTTCTGCTTTTCGCGTGACCTACTTCGGTTTGTTGCCAAACATAGCAACCCCGAATACTGACTGACACTAGTGCTGTGTGGACGTGTGACGGTGATCTGTGAAACTAGCTTTGTTGTCTGAGCTGTTAAATGGTCGCATATTTACTGCCGTTGTCGAAACGCTTCGCCGTATGATTTTGTGGACAGTCGTGACGTCACGCTGGTGGCGAACACAATCGCACAAATCATCAAAGCCGACCGCTGTCATTCAAGTCGGGAGCTGTCAAGATCCAAGATACGCTCCAGCGATACTTTAATCACCTACTCCCTCGCCTGTCATGACAATGGAGATGTGCCGCCGATACCAACACACTCAGACGTTCAATCTGACCACTGGCCAGGACGGATATACTAGATACACTATTAAATAACAGGAGTGTTTCAAGAGTGACTTGCAGTGTATGTAAGTGATCGACTTGGGTGCCGCTGAAACATGCCATGTTCGGTAAACAGAGCTGTTTCTCCGGCAAAACATATTTCACCTATATCAGTTCGAATATGCTCATGATCATGTCGAGATCAACGTATACCTCAAAGTGTATAATAAACTGCAACATTTATATAATTTATATAATTTTATTTTATGCGGTCGTTTAATAAAAACAAATCCATGTAACATTTAGTTCGCGATTAGATCTCTGTTCGTCATTATTACATTTATTTTCCGCTTAGCATCTCAGTTCCTCATATTGATCGGTTTGCGCGTAGTTGGTTTATTTTATAATATGTTTTTGCACTGAGCTGATATGCACAAGTTGTCGGCGTAGATAAAGTTGCAAGTTTCAAGGTGGATAGGTTGGTCATTTGCGAATAATAATAATTATGTTGAATATCATTGGCGCCAGTACAGGGTACATTATTATCGAGCGCTGTCCTACATAATAAACACTGTACATTGTGGACATACTTATTTGACCTGTGGAAAGGGATGCCACTAGCGTACGGAGAGCCCACACGTTAATCTATGTGCAAATGCCCTTGTTAGGTATATGTACATTTTGTTTTACACATACTGACAATTTTGGCATTTACGCAATCAACAGGTACTTCCACCTTAACTGTCTTTGCCCTCGAATAATCTAGTGTGTCCGATCTACACATTCGTGTACTATTGCTATTTCATGTATATGTGTGTTTTCCTATATGCCATAAGTACGTAAACCATTCTTAATTTACAAAATACCGAAATACTGGAGATTAAGTTTACCAAATCCTATGCGAATTTATCAAATAAAACCAGACCTCGTTTTGTAGCAGTAACAATTGTACTGCTAAACCTGAACCACTGATGGAATTAGTTAACTTAATGCCAACATGAGTAGCGAAGTGAAATTCCATAAATGTCTTGTGACGTCGTACTACTAAGTCACAGTACTGAACGGTTTCGCCATAAAAACCTTTCCACTTTGATAGGAATATATTGTTTTCAGAAAAAAACTGAATCAACATTTTGATATAAACCATTTCCACTGGTAAGATCGACGAGTTCTGTTCTCGTTCCACAATGAGAAGTCAATAGCTGTTGCGGGTAGGATACTAATTTAATATGTTATTTTATTTATACGTTTTGGTGTGAATCCCGTCGGCTCTGAGTGATTTGTGTTATTGCATATTTTTTAATGTTATACATACCAGATTTTGCCTAAACTGTCCTAACTAATTTGAGTTAACCCCCAGATTTACATAGCTACCTACATAACTACATTACACATATTTGCATAGTCTCACACATTTCGTGTGAAACTCTCGCATTTGGCTTCCATTTCACGCCTTCTGGCAGTTATTTAAAAATCTCACGCACATCGACCGTTTCAATGAATAAATAATACAAATTTCCAAGTACATGTGGATGTAACATTAAATATTATTTCCATGCACGTGCAGATAGCGCTGTGTGTCCAGGGGATCCCGAGGTTATTGTGATCAACGTCGGTGATGTCATGCGTGAACACCACTTGTGGATTCACTCGTGGTTATTGACATATAGCCCACGTGATAGCACCATGTATCATTGGCAGGGTGGTCATGGTATAGCTATGGTTCGTTGGCATATTGATTGTAAAACTGGCAATGATCCACCTATTAACATATGAAACGATACAAAATTGCATAAAGCAAAACAAAATGGTTTTGGGGCTAGTTTTGGGGCTAGGCACCTAAAAGAAACAATAAAAAACCATGTTCAACTAAAATCAGGAATGTCACGCCACTGGTTTACTCAGAATGTGTTCTAAAAGTGGGAGATTCCTGCCGTGGGCTGACATGTTAACCAGCGCGACCGATGAGCGCATGCACAGTTCAGTTAAATCGGGGTAACCTAGACTAAAGTGGCGTATTAAGGGAGGCCAGCAAATAGACAACCAACACAAAGTTTCAAGCAGTCGTGTTATTTTGTCAGAAAGACGACTATTTTAATAAACGATGGCCAAAATATATTATATAAGTTAAGGTTGGACGCAAATAGCATAGCCATATCCTATTGGCAAGTATAGCAGTAGGATACAACTAAATAATTTTAATTTGCCGAGCGCATCTTGCCAGAATACTGCACTCGTGACGTTGTGTTTATTTAGCAGTACGGCGCGGCTCTTGGTTGTGCATAGGCCGAAAACCATGAATTGTGTTTCCCTTTGGCCCTGAATGGCTTCACCGGCGGACAACTAGGCAGATAGTAGCAAACCTTGAGCGTGCTGAACGTCAGCTTCTTCTGAGCATTTAAGCGAGACATGAGCGTGGTGGGTTACTATCTAGACGTCTATACCAGGTGATTTTTTTTTCATTTCGAAATGAGCAAGGACAGCGTGGCAATGTCCGTCCTAAGTGTACGTTTATAGCTGCTTTCAATAAAACTTGCTGCGTTTTTTTGTATAGTCTACAAACCATGTTTATGTGTAATTTTGTTGTTTCAGAACGTATTTCGTCCTGCATTTAACTAAACCGATATAACACACATTGTGAACTGTTTGTCAAATAGAAATGCTTTCCCTCGTATAAAGCCCTGTCCCCGGTAGAAGTTTTTTATCCTCCATATTCTTTATTTTTTAGCTAACATTTCAGGAGTTACATATGACTATCTAAGTAATCTACTGAATTATCCCCCTCAGATTTAGTTACACGTGTCATAAACACAAGAAGGAACTAATCTATCATTTAGTATTAGCTACACAGAAAGGCAACGTGTCGAAGATGGCGGTTTCGATGCGAGTTTCACGTGAATGCACAACTACGATCGAATTATGTCGAGGGCTTCATTCTACTTCGTGGCCAACAGAGTGGGCACCGGCAATTGTCAAGGTATCGTCCGCTACATTGCCAGATACTTGTCGGGACAGGTCGCGTTGTGTAGCTACGTGCCACTGGCAGTTACGTGTTACAACGATTTCAACAGCAAAGCCGGACTAGACTAGATAATTTACTGTCTGCAGGGAGCTGAAACAACGGATGCGGTTCGCTTAGCACAGACAGTGGGCCGTAATCCAGCACGCCAATTTCCGACGATAGACTGCTCACACTATGACCTTAAAACCGCAGCTACACTGTGCCATGAAGTGAGGAGGGCCTGTCCAGCGCGACACTTCGCGAACAAATATTGTCGGCTGCGCCTGGGGTCTATGAACTGAGCTACGCCAATGCCATTTAACCATTTGGCTAAAGCGATTGATTCTTTTAGCCAACCTACCTTTTCATTAGCCCGTTACATTTTGTCTGTTGGATGCACAACCTCTAATTTCCTTCTATCTGACATGTTTGTCATTTCTACTGATTCCCCTCCCATCGATCCCACATTCAAACTTCGTATCCGGACTTCACATTTAGGTCGCTGTCGGCCACCCCGGACTAGGTCATTATATCGACTTTCTGAACCTGTGTCATTCATGTATCTGGGACGTCATATACTTAGCAGCGCTGTCCTGGCTGACCTACAGTGCGGTATATATTCGGATGTTTCCTTCCCCTTTGGTGAGTTAATTGTCTCCCGAGACAATGGAGCCCTCCTGGTTCTTTAGATCAGAAATTTCATTCTCCAAGGTGCGCTGTCTGCATGACTATCGAGCGACACATTCTGTAGCACATTCTCAAGGTGCCCAGTATCCACGGTGTACTACGGGAGGTTGTACTAGAGTCTTGTCTATGGAGAAGCTATATAACAGCAGGGGAGACTTACACACTCGGCTCCCTTTTGTCATGACAGACAACTGTCAATGTGACAGACGATACGTTGATAGTTGCAGGCACCCACGAAGTAGAATGAAGCCATCGACATAATTCGATCGTAGTTGTGCATTTACACGAAACTTACAAACCGGGAGGGTCTTGATGTGCTTCTGGAGGGTCTTGATGTGCTTCTGGAGGGTCTGGATGTGCTTCTGGAGGGTCTGGATGTGCTTCTGGAGGGTCTGGATGTGCTTCTGGAGGGTCTGGATGTGCTTCGGGAGGGTCTGGATGTGCTTCGGGAAGATCTGGATGTGCTTCGCGAGGGTCTGGATGTGCCTGCGAGAAATGAGGGAAAGTTGTGCTTTACAAACGATGACAGAGAGGTATCGGGACACCTGAGTAGTTTTTTTTTGTGGAACAGGGTCTAAAAATTAGCTGTGTTTTTTCGTACTGCCTATGAAGTGGTGGGGTACAATTTAAACAACGACCAGAGCGCAAAAGACGCAGTAGTTGACTCGCCGATTTGTTCCAGCGAAAACGTGCGTGTTCAGATCAGACCTGACATTTGAGTTTGAGTTTGATACGATCCCTTATTTTGTACCTGTGTACTGACGGGGAACCCATTGATCACGTGGTTCGTTCTCCAATCATCTCCAGAACAACATCAATCTGATCCGGTCTGGTTTTCCAGGTCATGCTTTAAAATCATGTACGTTTACGGCGAAATGTTGCCATATTTCTTATATTTCCTACATACTTAACACTAACAGGGAGTGAGTTCCACAGAGTCGGTGCAGCAGCTGAAAAAGTTCTGACATTTGTCTTAACACTGGGAACAAAACGTAGAACAGAATTAGATGACCGAAGCTGTCGTGGATGTCATGCCTCCATAAGTTAAAAACCCACCTGTTTAAACTTGCCGAGCTTGGGTCTCCCGAGGAATTTAGCGCAATAGAAGTATTTTATATATTATTGTTATATATTGTGGGTGTGATCTCCGGGCTAGACCACTTGTGTTTCGATCTGAACGCGGCAGTTTCTGCTACTGTGGTAAGACAACAGTTGAATTTAATGTTGTTGTCCATGTTAACGTGTCGTGCGAGTGTAAAAAAATTAAACCATTTTATAAAACTCCATCACCCGCTGAAACTATGGTACTAAAGGGCTGAACGACTACTTTCAAAATCGTATACTTACAGTTATTTAATTTTTTTCACAAACGCGATTACCATCAAAACTGACAATTTTGGCAAGACAAATTACACCTACTGGTGTTACAGAAATGTCATTACCAAAATCCATGCGCATCTTCAAATCCGCTTCACAATGTAATATATCACTGTACTTTTGTTTTGCCCCCAAAAAATCCCATACCTTTCCGCTCTAAGACATAGTACATATGATAGCATTGAATAATAATGATAATAATAATAAAACATGTTATTATGGAAGTATTGTTTATTTCATATTCGAAAAATATACGTTTTTGGTATTATGGATTCTTAGGGCGAACAAACATCTGAATTTAAAAAACAAATTTAAAAAATAAACTAATCATAATACATATTTTAATACCATTGAAATTAATAGAAAAATATTGTGAGTATTTGCAGTACTTTTGAAAAACACGCAATGTTATATTGCCATTTTCCACAAAATATTGTAAATAATTCGCATTAATTTAAGTGTTGCAATACTGTACTTCAATACGCAATACTCCGAGTAATGTGCACATCCCTGGTATCATATTTACTGGGTGAATAGAGTTACTAAGTACAATCATTGAAATCGGATAATGTGTTGATTTTATTCGGGCACTATATTAGGCACTACTGTACAGCCGGACGTAGCGTAACCGTGGTCTGACCCCCTACTGTGTAGCGTCTAATATTTGGTACTGCGTTGTATGGAGTCTTAATAGGTTTAACACATTGTTGTGCAAAGTCTAAATAATTTTTAATGTTTATAGTAAGCAGCTGTTTCTACAGTGTGTCAACAGGACTGGGCGACGTTGGTTCGTAACCGCAGGTATAATAGCAACAACCTCTGCTAAGTTATTTTTTACATAATTAAAATGTTTGTTTACACATCATATTTCTCAAAATGGCATTGTTGTTTTTTATCATATTCGTGATCTTCGCGGTATTTGCCTGTGTGTGTCTTTTTCTGTCACAAAAACTATTGCAACTGATCTTGTTAGTTTGACAGTTGGAGTTTCTTTTTAAAAAAAATATTACTTTCAAGATTATCACAAAACTTCAACGCGTGCACACTTGTTAGGCAACTGTAGTTTTTCGGTCTCCTTGAATCTGTCATAAAGTGACGCTTCTACACTCCATTGAGTCCCGATATCACTTAAATTTTTCTAGATATGTGCAATTGCAATGACCATTAGCTACTCTATCCTGCAATAAAAACTAGTAAATTCGATAAGTTAACTAGTTGTCTTCACAGTGAAGACACGTGTTATAGCGATGGGTTTCTTAGTTGCGCATCAACTGTGTGGAATGCACTACCTATTAGCATTAAGTCAGCAGGAAATGTTAACTTTTTGGAAGAAAATTAATGGTCAAATAAATTCTAGAGTGGGCTCCATGGTAAAGTTGTCATTATTCTTCAAAATCATT
This sequence comes from Lamellibrachia satsuma, assembly GCA_033239005.1. Lineage (NCBI taxonomy): Eukaryota > Metazoa > Annelida > Polychaeta > Sabellida > Siboglinidae > Lamellibrachia > Lamellibrachia satsuma. The sequence continues at coordinate 4,882,813 of BSQZ01000021.1, read as the reverse complement.
CAATGTTTGTTTAAAAGAAAACACAAGTCATGATACTGAGCCTATGCTCCCAAGAAGGTTACTAAACATAACCATTTGCTACTACAGTTAAGACTATCCCTCCTGTGGTTTACTAGGAAAACCTTGTTGAACACTCAGCATATTAATTTCATGTGCCGCGCCATAATGTTAGATAACCCTGCGTCACGTCACGCGTAGTCTAGGTTAGCCGATTTTAATAGAATTGCGCATGCGCTTATCGGTCGCGCTGGTTAACCTATCAGTCCTCAGTCAACCAGAGAAATTACGGGTTTAACAAGATTTAACAAGAGTTGCCATCCAAGCCAAAGGCCCAGATGGCAAGTGGACAAGGAAGCCATTGGCTTATCGAGAGTCCAACAATGTTCATCTACTTATAACCCGCCCTCCTGAGATATGTGTCTACCTTGTTTTTAAACATATTCACGCTGCTAGCAGTTACACAATCTGTAGACAATTTGTTCCATTCATTTATTGTCCTCTGCGAGAACGAGTGCTTCCTGATGTCCAATCTACATTGATCCTTTACTAATTTTACCTCATGTCCTCTAGTTCTGCTATCCTTCTTGAGTGAGAAAAACATATTTCTATCAATATTTTCATACCCATTTAATACCTTAAAAACTTCAATCTGATCTCCTCTTAACCTCCTTGTCTCTAGAGTTGTTAAACCACATTATTTCAGGCGTTCTTCATAACTCCCCCATACCTCTTAAAACACATTCTGAGTAAACCACTGGCGTGATATTCTTGATCTTAGTTGCACATGGCTAGTTTATGTTCTTTAATTGAATAACCCCCAAACCATGACTTTTGTTTCGCTTTAAGTATCAGTTAATGAGAGACGGTTGATGAATATTGACTGATACATACATACATACGTACATACATACATACATACATACATACATACATACATACATACACACAAACATATACACACAAACGCAACCACACACACACACACACACACACACACACACACACACACACACGAACGCACGCACGCACGCACGCACGCGCACGCACGCACGCACACACACACACACACACACACACACACTTGTGCACATGCGTGTCCTACTTCGGTTTGTTGCCAACCACAGCAACCCCGAATACTGACTGATACCAGTACTGTGTGGCGGTGTGACGGTGATTCGTGAACATAGGTTTGTGGTCCGAGCTATTAAGTGGTCGCATAGTTACTGCCGTTGGCGCTATGATTTTGTGGATAGTCGTGTGGATAGGAAATAGCTGCAGTCAATTTGATTAAAAAGTGCAATTTTTGCTTAAATCATCGACAAAATTGACTTTAGTCGATAAATACTTTTAGTCGATAAACACTGTATGGGGTCAATGCTGACCACGGGCGTGACTTACATCCTCTCGCCGGTCACTTGACAAAGTTATGAAATTTCACAAAGGGCGAAATTGGTGACTTTTCAACGTTTCCATTTTTTCACTCCAATAAATTCTGCATGCAGAATTAAATAGTTTAATAGTTTGTCTGATGATTTCACAAAAAAACTACAGACAAAAGTTGTACAAACGAGCTAGCACGTCACAGTGGATACTGTGTAGGTTTGAATTTTTGCAAAATGAATTTGAAATGAGACGAGCAAAAAATTCGAACGGATAAGACACCTGTGAGTTGTCTTATATAATGTTGTTCCATGCAACATTTGTAATCTTGAACGTTTATTTGTTGTTTTCTTTCTTCAATGATCTGACTGCGTCAAAGAAGTATCATGTAACTATAATTTATATTCATTGCAGAGCGCACGTTTATTCCTGCTGTTATTGGCGGCGATCGCGATATGCAGCTACGGTAAGTTAATACTGTGAGTTGGAAGTGCGTGTTTATTCCTCCTATGATTGTATATTAATATAGTACAATTAGAAGACACGAAGTAAAGTTTGTGAAGGATCAGTGTAGGTTGGAGTAGTACTCATAATCACAGAGGCCAATCAACAAATGGAATAGATTATCTACAGCTTGTGCAAATGCTAGCTACGTGATTTGTTTTTAACCAATTTGACAAATATCTCAGAGGGCGGGTTACACATTGTTGAACAGTTGTTGGACTGTCAATAATCAAACAGTTCTTTGTCCACTTTTCATCTGGGCCTTTGCCTTGGATGGCAATCTTGTTTAATCCTGTTCAATCTTGTAACATCTTCTTTATGGTGACACTTGTTACCTTGACTCCTCTTGTTGCATCCGGTATTTGTTGTCGTTTGTGCATGATCGTGTATTTATGCGTGCGTGCGTGCGTGTGTGCGTATGAACGCGCGAGTTTACTTTGCAAATGTATATACCAAAGGGAAAATATAATGTCGATCAAACTTTCGGATTTAAACATTCAATCGCGTTTACGCGTTTTATTTTGATAATGTATGGGCAACATTATAAAAATAATTATTGCATTACGCGTAAATGTAAAATTAAACAAAAGGCAAATGCAATCGTTACATAATAATTATATCTCTCGATAAGCGAACGGCTTCCTTGTCCACGTGCCATCTTGCTAAATCTTGTTAAATCTAACTACAGGAGATGAAATAGAATCCACCATCTGTACAAGCAACTCAGACTGCGATTACGTCCACGGCGTCTGCTTCAAGTTTGACCAGTGTGACAAAGGACGATGCCGCTCTGACGTTGGCTATGGGCTAGATTATAACGATATGTACTTTTGTACGAAAGGTGAGCTGCTGCCCCATATTTACTATGATTGAGATCATATCGAAAGCTGCATTCTGAAACTGAAACTTAAAATATACAATCGAATTATTCAACAACAGTAATTCCACTCGCAGTGTTGGTGCTTGCGCTGAATGTGATGAATCATCTTCGATCTAGATAGCTCCATTGCTTCATTAAAGAGGTACATTCTTCTATATATCTAATCCACTGGACTGCTCAAAACGCTTTTCACTTATACCCTGGTAGAACTATTCATTCGAAAGTCATCTCGATTTCCCTGGAAGTATTCAACCACACTGCAATTAGCGCGCGGGACTCGTTTATACATATGAGTGAACTGTGACAACGTGGGGTCAACGAAATTGCCAAAGTTTCGAAACGGCAGCAAGAGGATTCGAATTCAGGTTCTTTCAATTGAGAATTGTCACACCACGGCGCCCCACCAACTGGATAATACTCGGGAGTAAATCAAATACATCGGCATACATATGTTCATTGTTTGAGGTCGGAATAAATCCGTATCCCAGATAGGCCGTCGAATACTGGCGGTATTTCGTCATCGATGACATTATGAGCTGAAGTACAGCAGGATGTTATAATTATAATAGCTGTCCATTAAATAATAACAAATCGATGTCTTAATAGTACGTATGTGTAAAACCAGATGATATATCTTTGCAGCTTAGCTGTGATAAACCACGTTTGGATAATGTGTTTGCTCAAGTCAAGTCATTTTAATATGCATGATCAACAATAATCCTCCACAGCTCCGGCGCCTCCCAAAAACGATATAGCGCCAATCTCTAAAACAACATACACAATGTTCGCCCCCTGCCACAACAATGGCCCTGTGGGGCAATATTACCCACTTTGAGAACCACTGCCTTAATTAGGGCAACGATATCTGCCTGCTGCAACTATCTCCAACACATATTTCTATTCAACATGACCACGCGTGGCTATTTTACCTGACATATTTATTATTAACGTAAACAATACAATCGACTTGTACATAACTCTATCCACGTGCAAGTTGATTATATCATGCAGTGAAGAAGGGCGGAGAATTTTGCTTCGACATCTTCGATACATGTGAACGAGGCAGTGAGTGCGGCAGCGATGGGGTGTGTGTGCCTAAGAATACCACGATTACCACGGAAAAAATATTCATCACTGGTTAGTATACAAAATGACATTCAAAACATCACTGTATGATTTCTACTGAGTGTGTATATACATATATACATATATGTATATGTATATATATATATATATATATGTATATATATATATATATATATACATATACATATATATATATATATATATACATATATATACATATATATATATATATGTGTGTGTGTGTGTGTGTGTGTGTGTGTGTGTGTGTGTGTGTGTGTGTGTGTGTGTGTGTGTGTGTGTGTGTGTGTGTGTGTGTGTGTGTGTGTGTGTGTGTGTGTGTGTGTGTGTGTGTGTGTGTGTGTGTGTGTGTGTGTGTGTGTGTGTGTGTGTGTGTGTGTGTGTGTGTGTGTGTGTGTGTGTGTGTGTGTGTATATATATGTGTGTGCGTGTGCGTGTGCGTGTGTTGTTTGTGTTGTTTGGCTGTGGGAATGATTTCAAAATCGAAAACATCGTTTTTGTTATATTGTAGTTGTTGTAAACTTGCAAAATAGCTTGTAGATTAGTAAAACGAAACACGAAAATCTGACAGTTAAGTACCATGCATTAAACAAGCGTAGTACTTGTTGAACCGAGAACCGGGCAGACTAAACAGCGAGTTAACTTAATCTTGTTTTGAATAAACAGATCCGTACGTGCGTGAAAAGACTAAAACACTCTGTCAGTAATATCTTGTAAACATTTAATGTATTATATGTATTATTGTGTACTTAACTAGTGGCATTGCAGCAGCACAATAAAAACAATTAATATAATAATTATATGTTTCAGGCCTCTACGACGAACCGTGCATCGACAGTCACAACTGTTGGGGTAGTCAGAAATGTTTGTCTGGGAAATGTGGCTGCACCAGTGATAAACAGCGCATCAAGGTGTTCCTTGATATTGCGCGCTATGTGAAGTACATTGTTCCGATCTACGACATTTGCATTGACAAGAACGGTTTGTTCAAATTTGATTGTATGCCTCCCATATCAACTTAAATTTTAGACTTTCAACTGTGCATTCATTCACAAAATAATTATTGAAATGTCAAACAATTATATTGCTAAATTGGATTCAATTTGGATAAAGGTGTATAATCATGAATGTGCAACAGTTGACAGCTAACACCAGGTGTCGAGTAAACAGTATGTCACTGTATGTCACAGACCTCGCAACCAGTTGTATCCACCTCTGCCTGTCGTCTGTCGCCCTTTGTGTCTCTGAGTCCAGGCCTGTCTGCTCTCTGATGTTGTCCTGCCACTGTCTTCCTGTTCTTGCTCCCCTGACGGTGCTTTGCAGGATGGTCTTTGTCAGGCCGGATGTTCGTGAAACGTGCCCATACCGTTTCAGCTTCCGTCTCTTTACCGTGGTCAGGAGATCTTCATAGGACCCGATGGCTTGTTGGATTCTGTTTCAGACTTCTTCGTTGGTTACATGGTCTTTGTATGATGTGCAAAGGATCTTTCAATAGCACCTAATTTCCATGGATTGTACTCTTCTTTGTTGCTCGGTTGTAAGAGTTCATGTTTCGCATGCGTATAGCAATACTGACATGGCAATTGATCGCATCAGTCTGGTTTTGTTAATATATATTAACATGTTAAATATAGTGGGTTAGAGAAGACAGCCCTGACGGATTCCAATGGTGATCCGAAACTATGGCTCGAACAAGACTGAAACCAATGTTGTATTCCGAACGGTTTCCCATAAGGTTGCATGTCATACCCTGTCAAATGCCTTCCTGAAGTCAACGAAGACATGGCAGAAATCTTGTTGATGTTGCATATTACACCCCTTTTACTCACAAAATGTGTATATAAGGGGTTTTGATCCAGCGCGTTTTGTGTATTGTCATTATTGTTATCATAATCAATTTAGACAGTGTTTCAGGGAAGACTTTGGTGACAGAAACCGCCTTGTGTTGCTGCAAGTGTAATTGTTAATTGTGCGTTGTAGTTGAACTAACCCTGAAGAAGAACGACGCCTGTTCAATCGACAAGTTGACGGATAAATACTGTGGACAACTGATGCCTTGCGGGAGTTGTCCAGAAGGGAGCACGACCGATAACACCCGGTGTCTGTCGCGTAAGCTTCCCATCTATACATCTTCTTCAAAGTCCCATCTTGGTTTTGTCAGTCGCTTCGGTTACCTCCCCTCACATTTATAGGTTAATATAGCTGTCTTCCCTCATTTACACATGACCTGCTCAGCCCAAAAAGTAATACGTTAACTGACTGTTTCATATAAATCATAGTATGATATAAATCATATTAGCACAATACACTGTGTGCAATGTGTTAGTATCATACATATTTCAGCCACATGAAATCCTCCTGCAGGTTTTTATATGTGCTTTGTGTGCGCGTGCGTGCGTGTGTGCGTGCGTGTGTGTGGGTGTACGTGTGTGTGTGCGTTACGATCACCATTAGATAAACATGCCGGAAATATATCAATTATCGCATATATATGTATATATATATATACATATATATATATATATATATACATATATATATATATATATATATATATATATATATATATATATATATATATATATATATATATATATATATATTGAAATAGTGAAAGCAAGCAGGAACGCAACAAATGACAAACTTAAAACGCCTACAACTACATATAGCCACATTTAACACACACACACGCACTTACATACACATACACACATACACACATACACACACACACACACACACACACACACACATACGTACACACACATACACACTTATACACACAAACACACACACAAACATAAACACATATTCACACATGTATATATATATATATATATATATATATATATATATATATATGCTATATATAATTTTTTTAAATTTAATTTAATATATATATATATATATATATATGATATATACATATATATATATATATATATATATATATATATATATATATATATATATATATATATATATATATATATATATATATATATATATATATATATATATATATATATATATATATATATATATTTCACTTAAATAAACTTATATCTATATGTATAAATTTTAATTCATGGTGTAGCCTTAACTTTTATTGGCCTTTACACCCTGAAGCAAAGATCATCAACACAGATATATAAGATATGATTTTAATAATAATTAATATTTTCATATTAGGCGTCTTAAAGCAAACCCGTTGCAAATTGCGTAAACCGTTCGCGCCATAAATCGCCTTAATTTTGCGAGTATGGTTTCTGTTTTAGGTAGCCCCACCACAAATCCTTCTGCAGGTAAGTTGCTGCTCGGATTTTGTGCACCTTTATAAATCGACAATGCGAACATCCCCCGGGAATGCAACATATAGCAAGAGTAAAATACCAGCAACGAACACAAAGGCAATCACTTGTAGTAATTATTATGTTACATTATTAACTTACCTAAACCAGATAAAATGAGGTTCAAATCCGTCTTCCAGTATCCACCCTCCGCAGTTTTTCTCCTTGTCTCCGTGTTATTGTTATTTCCATCGTACTTTTGCCAAACACTGCATATTGACTCCTATATCTTTATGGTGAACAATAGTTCATGTTCTTCGGTCCAGTTTAATTCGGCTGTGATCTGTTAGCAGTTTTTTGTGGCCACAATGGTCGCACATTTCGATTTGTTGGTCTGTTTTGCTATTAGAGGTGCTATCTCTACATTTTTTTTCACATCTTCACATTTAAATGTGAAAAATTACGTTTTTGATCGGATGAATTGTTGGCCTGTCATATTACCGATTTATACAATTACAGATGGCTATTATGTTTATTGTTAAATTAGATGAATTTTGAGATCCAACAAAGTGAGAATTGGAGTAATTTAATTATATGAAACCCCGAACTAGCTCCGTGTGAGTTTACCAATGAAATTAATCGTATATTGCCCTTAAAGGAAGCATGCCATTAATGCAAAGCGACAGAGCGAGGTGGTCAAATGTTCTTCTCTGATCGTCGAAAGGCATCATGTCTATTAGTTCGTGACTACTGGTGACGCATAAATTGGGGAGACTGGGGCTAGTTGCATAAAGGGAGCCACCTTCACGTGGCGCCACCTTCCGCAGTACTCGGTTGGAAGTCCACCACATGCACACTGACCAAAACAAAATTATATTATTTTTAACCACATAACACTATTTTCGCTATGTCCAAATAATACTGTCTCACACAGCCACTAATGAAGTTTCGTGAATGACATTTGGAACACATGTAGGCCAATTATATAAATACGGTGTTATGCTGAGTAGACGCTAACGTGAAATTCGGGATGTGTTATCGTCACCTAAGCTGCTACAACTGTACAAGTCAGATGCTAATGGCTCAGACCTCAGTCAGCGCGTTGTGTACTCACAGTGACTCAGTAACTCAATCTGTTTAACGACGATGCACGAACATTTTGTTGCACGTATGAGGCGTACCTGTTTATAGCAGAGCCCTTTTTGAACAAATAAATAAATATTGCATGACTCGTTGTCCGTGTGTGTGCGTGCGTGTGTGCATGTGTGCGTGCGTGTGTGCATGTGTGCCGTTCCGTGTAATAGGCATCGCATTTCACACATAATGCCATTCACTATATCTTACTAGACTTAATCATTTTGTTGCGTAAGAATCCAGGGAATATATAGCCATATGAAGTGCGAACACTTGCTATGCTCACTGTTTATACGATGTATAATTGTGTACTTAATGTATTAGAGTAACACGTACGAGTGACACTTGCATCGAGATCCACACGAAATGCATGTAAATAATGCATCTAACGTATTTTAAAAAAGTCACATTAACTGAAAAATGTCAACACTAGCCCCGGCCTCCCCTTATCGTTGAGTGTATACGCCAGATTGGTCTGAATAACGGCTCTACTAGTTGGTGACATTTCGGTGGATCAAATTCATGCAAATGCTTCGAACACAAGCTAGGTAGGATTACTATCAACATTGTATTAGGGTTTCACAATTCAATCGTTACAATTTGGTGTGGAGTGACATTTTGGTAAGCCCCTCAATGTATATGTTAATGTAGGCGAACGTTTGGCACTAATATAATTATAAAAGTGAAAATGTCACCAGCGCTATCAATGAATTTGAAGGTGTGAAGTGATATTATTGCAACATAATGGCAGTTATGTTATAACAATCCAATCATTCCAATGTGTTCATTGACAAATCCTATAATAGACATTTAAAGCCAGATCGCTATCTATGACATTTAGTATTATTTATCTACACATCATCGCAGATGTTACCGGGGCCCCCTACCAACCCTGTGCAAGCAACTCTGACTGCGACTTTGACGGTGGTGTATGCATGAAGTCCGACTCGTGTTAACTGGGGACCTGCTATTGCGACGTCGGCTTCGAAATATCATTGAGTAGGAGGGCGTGTGCGAAACGTAAGTCAGTGCAACGTCACATTACGACAGCCGTAATTAGACACTTACGAGTGTGTTCCCTTGTGGAAGACTTGTAATCTATATTTTTGTGTTGACATTATGCTGATTCATTGAGCTTGTCTGAGAGATTGACTACACATGAAATATATTGTAACATTTCCTCGTGGCATATTGTTACACTTTAACACATTAAGCATTTCATTATTCATTTGCAAAGGAGATATCTGCGGTCCCGTTGGCACTCGCACCGTTTTGATCCAATAAAAATCCAAGCCGTTTTTTACAACTAGCCCCGGTCGCCCACATTAAACACAATATGGACTCACAACTTTTGCATACTGTTGTGTTGCATATTGTCCTAATGTAAAACCCCTATTTGGGTAAACTGCAAAACTAGTAGGGCTCATAAAACTTCTAATTACACACATGTGTAGGCATTTAGTTACGCATGTGCTAACTGGAGGAAATATTTGCCGTCCTATTGACATTTACAGTATTGATGAGATAACAATCCGTACCGCTATCTTAAAATATGCAATTTTTTACAACTACCCCCGATCTCCTCAATGCTCGTTAACATTATACTTTCTGGTAAATATGGCTTTGATTTGAAACGCCGTGTCATTTGGACATGCAGCAAACCGACTTACAAAATTCCATTGCAAAATGTTTATGCCCTGCAGCGAAAAAGATCGGGGAGTCATGCGTGCCCCAGGACGTGTGCGCTGGAAGGGCAACATGCAAGAACAATTCCTGCTCTTGTGAAGACCGTGGGAACACACCATCTGACGACATGACTCGGTGCAGACGTGAGTATCAAACAAAATCATGCACACAATATACCCTTCCCGTTATGCCGCCACGCTATCTGGTGGATTATAATGGAACGTAAATATTCGGGTAAGAGAACCACAGGTCGAACATGTTCTGTTCTCGGAGTTACCATTATCATTCACCTTGTGTTGATGGAAAGGGTCTATTGTACCACGATAATTCCGTTTTCTTATCAAATAAAGACAGAAAACACATAATAAACACCTAAACAAATGACCCTCTGTTTCTAAGCCTCAAATGTTAAAATTATGTTTTATCATTCCCGTAATAATATATAAGAGAAGTACAGCTTTACATTAGACGCCAAGGTCACAACTTTACATTAGACGCCAAGGTCACAACTTCATTGTTTAGAATTATTTGTGATATGTGTATGTTTTCAACGCTGGAGAGATTGTGGCGGTTAAAACTATAATTATTTTATCTTTTGATAGAACATATATATATATATATATATATATATATATATATATATATATATATATATATATATATATATATATATATATATATATATATATATATATATATAGTTGAGATAACATTGTGCACATCAAAATAATACGTTCTTTGTAAGGCTGTGATATTTAAATTTATAGCATACAAAAGTGCACTTCAATTGAATTAGAATAATCAATTGAGAGGCATATAAAACAAGCAATATTTTATCGAAACTATATTATAACAGTTTAACCAATAACTATGAGAAAATAGCGGTATGTCGCAAAGGGCTGGCACGATACAGGAGCAGAAAACCATGTTTTATACAGATAAACAATTAGCTCTTTTTTACATTTATGATATATATTTGTTAATCAACCCAATAATTTGATTACTCCTTGAAGCTGCAATGCTACACTGCTCTGAAACATTCACATCAACTATCGTTGCTGCTACTACGTCCTTTTCTGTTATGGTAGTACCTAGAACAGTATCTCTCATTTCATTGTTTACATACAAGTTCCAGTGTCATGTGTGTAGTCATTTACATTTCCCAAAATTGGTGTTATATGATATGATTTTATATTTCAGCACTGTCTTCTAGTGGTCCAACATTTGGTTTCGACTCAAAAAATTACAATTCGTATCCGAATATTGCATTAATGTGCAATTTTTTTTCAAGCTCGTGATTCATGATTTGATATTAAAAAAACCCTTTCGGAAGCCGTCAAGGGAAAGGCCCTTGTGATGGCGAAATTGGCGTTGTAAAAAGGACTGCCCTGACATCAGCTAAGAACAAACAGGCCGTTGTAGATAATGAGCAGGACATTTACGTGCACACTAAAGATACCTTGGCCATCCCACGATTAGACGAACACTCAACAACATAATTGTGTGTTATCGTTGAGGAATGGACAATTCCCAGAGCATGGAAAGCAATCAGTGTTACGAAAGGGACAGTTTCATCGGTAAGGAACCTTTCATTGCCCGATTAAGAGAGGGAAGCTGCTTGTGCACATCATGCGTTGGAGTATTAAGAACACATCCAAAACACTTCCCTGGCAGCTGGGAGAAGTTTCTTCTATCTTCGCAGTTTGGTGGAAGCGATGGTTATAATTTATGAGATTTGTTGACTCGAGTCAGACTCGCGCATTTTCTTGCGACATGACCTGGAATTCAGATATATGACCCGTGACTTAATTTGGACTTGGAATCATTGATTTGAGACTTGACTTGACTTGACTTGCCAGTTTGTGACTTGCCAACAAGTCTGGTTGGAAACGTACTCAAAACGAGACCATATTGTTGTGACCAACCGTTACCGGCTGGGTAACGTTGTAGTGGGACAGAACCCGCCTAAACTCCCCCTCAAAATTACCGCAGACAAACCACAACAATCAGGGCGATTGGCGAACCCTGATGACTTGGGACTTGACTTGACTTGCCAGTTTGGGACTTGCAAAAATCTGTCATTTATCTTGCTCAGTGTTTATTCCGGACTCAATATCCGTATCGCAGTACGATATTTAACGCAGTAAATGATCAACACGAACCACATCTGCCTGTGTACTGATAAAGTAGCTAAACATAACTGGTATGTTTCCTCCCGTATATACGTAGCAATGGTTACGCAAATTGTTTTCAACAACATTTCAACAACCGCGCACAGTTTGGACCACGAGTGAGTGACGGTGTGACGTTTGCTGTTACGTTGACCTGTCCACGTGACCACCGGTTCGCTCCCATTCGCCAATTCATTGGTATGTAAGTTGTACGTTTGCTTCCGTGAGTGGAGCTAAGTGGTTTATTAATTCCAATGACCAATATGTATGTCTAACACTGGTTAAAACCATTACTGCAAATTAAGCAATATTAGTTTTCTTTCGTTTGTTTCATTTGGGAACTCCGTTCATCCTGGTATTTATACAGCGAACAGTAGCGACGCATAGCGAAATGCCAGGAACTAGTCGACGATTTCTGAATATGTTTTAACAGTATATCGTCAGTCAGCAAATTATGTTTGTGAACTACAATTACAATATTAAATACTAGTGCACTGAAATAATATTTCTATTAAATGATCATAGTTTGACGTGGCTCATACGAGTATGCAGCCAATCAGCGACTGACCGAGCAGTCGAACTACCGTGATGGAGCACCGTCCACTCAATCACGATATTGTCGCTACATACGCGAATACCTCGTTGTCTCCGCTACACCCGCTGCAAGCATTAAAATGACGACGACAAAAAGGAAACAGTTAAACTCAAGGCAGCTGGAGTGATATGTCCTAATGTGCTATTCAGAACAATGTTTCCTGTATTTTTAAGGGAGGGGACCCCAGCTAAGCTTAGATTTTCAATATTCCCTGTAACGTATCGTATATCGCGAACGTCTATTTTCCGGATTTTCCTCCACCTAGATCACTGTCCACCGAGACTACCAGGTGTACCACGAGGAGGTTAAACAGAGATAGCTTGCAGCAGCAACTGAAAGCGAGAACACGAAGCGAACGCACTACAAACTACTCACTACATTAAAGCACCAGGCGCGCCACACAGTCATGTATGTTCACACATCATACACCTAAAGAAGGCCACATGTAAAAAATAATTACGCATTTCGTGTTTTTCAGGCAAACACGGCGATACATGCAACAGTAGAAGTGACTGTCCTTGGATGCAATGTCTGAACGGTAGATGCGCCTGTGATGACGACAAGATTTACATCACAACAACTGCCTTTACTGTATCATACGGAATTTGCTTGCCCAAAAACCGTTAGTTGACTTCCACTAATAAAGACGGATGGATAATGGTGTGCCGTACACTAATGCAGGAATATAGATATAATAACTTTAAACGGTTAATATCTTCGGATTAGTACGTACGTGCGTGCCGCGTACCTGTGGATAGCGCCAGAAACATCCTCTCCAGGCCATGTGTGTATGTTAGTGTTAAGTCTGTAGGAAATACATCAACGTTTCGACGTAAAATAAAAATCCACCTGTTTAAACTTGTTTATCCTCCACAGCTCCCCATCGTACCAATCCAACTGTTTACAATTGGAACTCCTTAACACCTTTTGTTTTGGTGCTGCCGAGCTTGGGTCTCCCGAGGACTTTAGCGCAATAGAAGCATTTTATATTATTATTATTATCTGTAAAGCCTTGCCCTCTGGAGTTACCTTAATACAATGGTATTTCAAATGGTATAGGGGAGACCGGGGCTAGCTGTATCACGGGTATGTTGTAACTGACGTATGACAGACAACACTACTAACGCAAATTATATCTGAATGCCAATCGTGTCAAGTGTTCAGTGCGAAAACCGTCCTGGCTTTCATAACTGTATTTTGTTTATTTATAAAACAAACAATATGACTGATAACAGATAACACGCAAAAGTGATATTGGCCTGTAATTAGAAAATTGTGTATTGTCAACATTCTTGAATACTGGGATGATGTTTTCAATGCGTGATATCATTTAAATTTTTATTTGTTGAAACAATTGTAATATCTGCATTGCAGTAACCCCTCAAAAGGAGAACGAGATGTGTGAAGTCCCTGGCATCGATAACGATCTCTGCTATTTCAACAACTTGACTTGCTACTTTTGTCCGGAATCAGCACGCATCTACAAGTGTCTCTCGTGTAAGCATTAAAGAAGTTGATTTTCGAGTTACCTGCTTTGTTTTCATGGACGATTGTCGTGATATTAATAAGTTTTGAAAGTCACCTGTCGTCATCAAAACAACGGGTTACGTGTCATACTATTACTACGGCCCGTAGGATGTCATCATGTCAACACACACCGTCAAAACCACCGTGGAATGATATGAACCCTTCGCCTTGGCCTATGACGTGTAACTCGATCTCCCACCATGTGCCATCACCAATCACTCCAACTGGATCAAAGCCCTATTAGAACACACAACACGTGCGTGTCGTTGCTCGGATACCTATTGCTACCGTGTGCACGTCTGTTCGCATACGTAATACTGTAATACGCAATATTCTGAGTATTGCCAGTTTATTTGTGGACACCAGACATACATTATTTAGAATGCAACATTTAATTGTATATCAAATAAGATGGTGGAATACGTCTCTGACTTGCTGTTGTATCTTTGACTAATTTTTAAGCAGGATCTTTTGGAGCATACGTTCTACGTAATTCGTTTTCCACAAACTTTCAAACTGGACGACACGACGCTGTGTTATCAATAAAATTACACACCTGGTTCAACTAACGATTCACATTCAATTGGGTTTAATTGGGTTTCATCTAGTACCGCAGACTGATTATAGCCGATACTCTGCCGTAGCGAGCTCCCGAAGACTAAGGATTCCGACGGAATCACACAATCATATAAATCTGACGGTTTAACGCTACCGAACCTAAATCTCCTATTGGAATCCTACTAAATTCGCAGCCTGGAAACCATAAAATAAGAGCATACTAATTATATCGACTTCACCTTTGGTTTCCGTTACGAATTGGTTCAGAAGATAGGTGTGGTGAATACATTAGATAAGCGGGATGAAAGTGAGGCTGAGTGGTCCATCTAGTTACGAATGCAGTTCTGCAACGGCAACCGAGACTAATGGAGTCGTCACGCGTATTTAAATACGTAGATTTACGAAGAATTTATTCGATTTCCAACTTGTAGAACGACATACCATGAAACTGAAAAGCCAAAGGTATATGTGGTCTGTTATTGTTTATATTGATCATAACCGTTCATAACACATTGTAGTAATTCTTGTTTCAGACAACTACACAAGTAGGACGCCGACCACCACCGCCAACTTCACCACCGCCAACTTCACCACCGCCGCTACTCCGGATCACTCGGGTAAGTTGTTTAATTGTGTACAAATCATAACAAATCTGACCATTGCCATCTGACCACATTACAACCTCGTTCTCGTGGGACAATTGAAATGCAACGTTAAATTATTTTGATAATTACCCGTAACTACATTCAATCTATTTAATAACATTATCAGTGAAACTTCTTAAATTTTAATTTAAAATAAATTGAGCCTACCATTATTTACTAGTTTAGTAAACATCTACCGTCAGAGATAAACATCGCCAGTCACACCAGTGGCTTATAAAAGATGATTAATTATTCGAATACTGCGTGTCTTCAACAACCGTCACTGACACATAAGCCCCATCTCATTTGATAAAATTCCCATCACGCGTGGGTTTATAAAAATCGGGCCATAGTTTGGTGACATATTTTATTTACGTGTACGAAAAAAAATTTCTTGATAGTGACATAGTGCATCTTGCATTACCAGTAATTGAATATGCGTTCTGTTTCAGGTGCCGATCAAGTGTCGATGATCGCGTTGGCTGTTGGCTGGCTGTTCGTGTTCGCAACTCTCGTTGTTCAGTTCTACTGAGTAGACGCAGTGGTACGACAACAGCCGATGACAGCCGACAACAGTCGACGAGACACAAAAGCAGTCGGACAAAGACAAAGAGAGAAGAATGTAAAGAAGACAGACTCAAGTTACCGAATCTCTATCACTGTGTTTTGTTTGGTTTTTACTAACAAAGTAGGTTAATATTTGAATAGTTTTATATAATAATATTGCACTAAATATTTGCATGGCAATTGTGTGTAGTGACGGCGCTACCACGTTAACTATTCACCATTCTATCACACTTATTGCGCACTAATATTTACCTTTTAAAAGTTGACCCGTATCTCTACAACGACATTTAGTAGGACATGAAGGACTATTATCTAGAGCTGGTGCTATGCCTTGCAGCTAGTATTGCTTTAAAACGAAATGTACCATTAATGTGGCCTCAAACTGTGGACACTTGTGTTGCACTACACCTTGCATGGCGGACTAGTTGCACTACTATCCTTCATAATGTTCAACATTATTTTATCTGCTGGTCACAAATTCACTATTTAGCTGCAGTTTTCGTGTGCTTCGATTAGAGTACAGCTTTATGTCGCATTGCTTAAGATATAATTAGTTAGTACCATTATGTAATTTTTCTAATAGTTTGATTACCAATTATGTTACGTCATTTCCAAGTAATATCTATAGCAACCAAATATACACGTCTTGGTAGACCAGTATACATACGCTATGCTAACATATTAATCTGAATTATCTACCATTATCTGAATTAAGGGTTGCGTCGATTGTTGCGATTATCTCTACGTATACGATAGCACATGATGAAATCAGCACATGATGAAATCTTATTTCACTGGATGTATTTGCAAACGTGTGCTTATTAAATTGATGTTTACCTTTATGAATGTGTTACTCTACTGGTTTTCTCTAAGCACATAACGCGCGTATGTGTAAGGATGAAAATCCTATTATGTAAGGATGAAAATCCTACTATGCCGCCATTGATTCCATCCTTGCAGCCATCCCTGCCAATGACAAGGTTTAACGAAACTTAAATGTTCATGAATGGAAAATGCAGACCTGTGGGATGGTGTCATTGGACAACATTAGGTAGGAAACGTTAATGATAAAAGAATGCTACTACTGAGCAAATGTGCAGAGCAAAACCTACTTATCACGAGCACCACCTTTCACGTGAAAGGTATGCTCAAAACATCTTCGATGCACCCCAGATCAAAACACTGGTATCTGGTTGACGACGTCATTACATGTCAGCATGATCGTTCACATGTCCTCATCACGAGAACAATGCTACGGCCTGCTGCACTGACCAGATACTAATTCGTGGCAAACTACCAAAATCGCACCAAAGCGTCGGAAGCAACATGCTACATGCTCAATTATACAGATATCAGCCGTTAGACTGAGCAGAACTTCAAAGCTGGTTTTATGAAAATAATGCAAAAATCAAACACCTGATAGACAACACACGCGCCGCCTTTTTGGATTGGCAAAACAACAGAAACTGCCACACTCAGAAAGCAAAGTATCAACGTGTACACGTCTAAGTACAAAAAAAAAATCGTGACATCAACAACCAGTGGTCGATAACAGAAGCAGCTGATATACTGGAATTTCGGAGACAACAACGCGTGTTTGTTTTGGTCGCAGCCTCTAAGGATATATATGGATCTATTCGCAGACAAACCGCACTTCTCCGCTACAAAGACGGCTCCACTCTCCTCCAGGACAAGGAAGGCATTCTCAATCTTTGGCAAAAACACACCTTTGAACTGTTAAATCGTGACTCTCGAGTCGAATTGGAAACATTTAACAATGTGTCTCAAACATCGGTCAGGACAGAGCTAATTGATACGCCACCAAATAGCAGACGAATAACAGAGCCTACTCAGCCGACCACAACCACTCTCTGAGAGCGTTTTATCCGAAACACAATTCGGTTTCCGGCCTTCATGTGGCACTGCAGACCTATTTGCCCATCAAGTGCAGGAACTAAGTAGGGAACAATGGTGCGACCTCTATTTTGCTCTATTTTATATTTGTATGTACATATTCCTTCTCTTGCCAATAGGATATTGCAATGCCATTTGCGTCCAAGCTGAGCATATCTAACATATGTTTGCCTATGTTTACTAAAAAAGTCCTCTTTGTGGCAAAACAACACGTTTGTTTGATAGTCTGCGTTGGTTCTGCGTATGCCTACCTCCATTGTATTACGTCACTTGTAGTCTAGGTTATGCCGATTTAATTGATATGCGCATGCGCTTATGAGTCGCGCTGATTAACATGTCAGCCCTCGGTCAGGTGGGGAAATTACCGGAATCTCCTAATTTTAGAACACTTTCTGAGTAAACTACTGGTGTGATATTCCTGATTTCAGTTGCACATGATTAGTTTTTATTATCTTTTTAGATGCATAACCATGACTTCTGTTTCGTTTTAGCAAGTGTTTTGCTGGCTCAAGTGTCAATAGGCGTTCCGTTGATAGTTTTACAGTCAGTATGCGAACGAACCATTCCCATACCATAATAATGCGACCTACATACTACCATAAAGAAAGAATGAAGCAAAATTGCAGCACCACCCAATCAACACAAGACATGTTCCGAGTTTGACTATCTGACTGACTGGCTGCATGGGTGGTTGTTTGACTTTGAGTGACTATCGTGTCGCTACACCGCCACCCAAAGGCAATACGAAACGCCCGTGCAACTGAACACCACATAACATCGTTTGTCAGGACATATTCTCCTCTCGAACCAGATATTCTACCTGACGCAAATAGCTGTTCACTATACACAGAGCTTAACGACTTAGACTTTGTACGACGATGTAATAAACCTATTCAGACTTCATGCAACACATAACACTCACCGTCTGGATACACATCGTGTTGGTCCGACAGATTTCACTGTGCTACTGATCAAGCTCTGCGTGTTCTACACAAATGGTTCGCTTATCGAGACGTTGATCTATTTTATGCCGCTAGCTAAAATGAATACACTCCGCCGATGAACACAATAGAGGATGTGAGCTCACCATAGACGCCACACAGTGGGGGGTCAAGCCACGATTACGCAATGTCCGGCTGTACATTAATGCCTAATGTTTTGCCTGAATAAAGTTAACAAATTAACCGATTTCAATGATTATATTTAGCAACTGTATTCACCCAACAAGTTTGATACCAGGGATGTGCACACTACTCGGAGTATTGCGTATTGCAGTACATTATTGCAGCACTCAATTTTGAGTACTGCGAATTATTTAAAACATTGTTTGGACATTCGCAATACAGGGTATTGCAATACGTATAATTATTAGTTTATTTTTCTTCGTTTTTTAAATAACGTTTTTTTTCGAATCCATAATACTACAAAAGTATATGGGTCGTATCAAATTTAATGTCAAGTCTAATCAGAACATGCGCCTTTTCGTTGGAATTAGACCGCCTTTCCACAAAAACTATTCGGTGGTCCCGAGACCTCTCTTTCATCATTTCTAAAACACACCTTTCCCGCCTTTTTCGAAGGCACATTCATCCCCAGATTTGTCATGAGTGACCCCCCCGCTCCACCCTACCCCCCGTAGTAGCAGATCGTTGACATAGACGTTATTTTCACTACATTCGTCACAACAGCCATAAATAACTGTGGTTTGACCCCTCACGTTTATCGGTATCCATACTCCCCAACAGTGGCGCCACCCAGCGTATCACCACTGCCTCAACTTGATTATAAATTCAAGATGGACAGTTACGGAGTGATATGAACAAGCGGTTGGCTGGGCAACGCGATTGTTGTTTACGACATGTTTCAGTGACTACGTAAAATCGTTTCAAACAAAAAACGAACGTTATTGTGTTTCTAGACACATTTTTAATGCGAACACTTTCCATAGTTGTATGCAACTGAAACTGAGAGATGTGTTGGCAACAATTAAGAGTGTACCAAATGTACAGAATCTGCACATTAAATGTAAGTTGTTGCAGTGGTGAAATGGTTAGTAGCGCCACTGGTGGGGAGTTTGTGCGGTATCGTGACACAGTGTGATGAACGTCACGGATAATCCTTCAATCGTCAGCCCCAGTTACACCAGCACGTTAAAGATTAGGTAATATTATACATTGATTTCAACGGCTGAAATGCATAAACAATACAAACATACATACGAATAAAAAAATAAGCTGAGTTTGGACGCAAACAGATTGGTCACATCCTATTGGCAGGTATAGGAATAGGCGTATGCGAATATATTTTTATTTCGCGAGTGAATTTTGCGTGACCATGACAACTGTGACGCAGGTTATCTAATAGTATGGTTCGGCCCATGAAAATAATATGCTATGTGTTCAACAAGGTTTTCTTAATAAACCCCAGGCGTTATATTAATTGTAGTTGCAAATGGTTATTTTAAAGTAACTGTTATACGCACATAGGCCCAAACCATGACTTTTGTTTCCCTTTAAACAACTATTGAATGATTTTGATGAATAATGAAATTGTTTTCCTGAAACCCGTTCTACAAATTATTTGTCATTTTCTTCAAAAAACGTTCTCGCCTGAATATTTCCTGCTGACTTAACACAAACATGGAGGGCACTCCACCCAGTTGGTGCTGCATGAGACACCCAAGGAGACTTTATAACTACTCCTGCTGACTTAACGCTAACATGGAGGGCACTCCACCCAGTTGGAGCTGTATGAGACTTTATAACTACTCTTGCCTAACAAGTTTGCACACGTTGATGTTTTGTGATATTCTTGAAAGTAATCTTTTGAAACAAAGAATTCCAAATGTCAAGCTATCAAGAACCGTTGCAATTGTTTTGACGACGGAAATAGACACACAGTTTGAGAAATATGCTGTGTAAACATAAATAAAAATTATGTAAACAAGAATACTATAGAGGTTGTTGCTATTACACTCTGCGGTTACCATCAAAGTGTTATATACAGCGCCGTATGAAAAACTATTTAGACATTACGACGAATATTGTGTATTGCAGTACAATATAGCAACACTAAGTGTTTAGTACTGTGAAGTATTTGCAATATTTTTTGGGAAATTGGCAATACAACATTGCGAACATATTAAAAGTATTGCAAATACTTGCAATATTTTTACATTAACATCAAGGGTATTGCACTATGTGTGGGTCTTTCTCAAATTGCGGCACACATTTGCAATTTTTCTGTCCCCGCGGTTCACATGGCGTTATATCCATTTAATAATTATTTATTCGTTGACGTTCTGTTCGGTTATCGTAACACTAAAACACACCCTTGAACTGTATGATGTACACTTATGATGTATGATGTACACTTATGATGTATGATGTACACTTATGATGTATGATGTACACTCATGATGTATGATGTAATCTGATCGTAAAGCGTGATGCGTAAAAGCCAACACACAAAAATTAGCCTTTTCCCAGTTGTTCCCTGAGGTGTAATGGTACAGTTTTCGCCCCAAGGGCAGTCATATTTGTTAACCCACAGGTAGCATAGCGACAGCAGACATGTCCATAATAACATACTGACTGCAAACAAAATTAATTTATAACCCGAAAACACAATATGCGAGCATTTACTCCCATATCCCTCAATCCGATGTCCGCCCTGTTACCGACACGACTATATGAAACTGGTGGAAATCTGCGGACACAAGTAGTTGCTAATTATACGGCAGGTGATAGCAATTTGAGTACCTAACACACTATATATGCAGGAAACGTGCAACCTCCGCTCACGCAAGTTATTGTTATTGCCGAAGTTATTGTCTGTGATGACCAGGACGAAGGTGTTTGCACTGTTACTAACACAACGTATCGAACTATTTGTTGTCGATCGCCATATGTTCACCACATGTTTAAACTTGCTTATCCTCCATAGCTCTCCAGCGTACTAATCCAACTGCTTACAACTGGAACTGCTTATTGATTATGAACTGCTTAACCCCTTTTGTTTTGGTGCGCTGCCCAGCTTGGCTCTTCCGAGGATTTTAGCGCAATGAAAGTATTTTGTATATTATTATTATATTATTATTATGTTGGCATACAACGGTCAGTTTACAATATGTTTCGTAAGTGTCTATATTTTCTAAATCTACATATACTTTCAAAGCCATATTGGAGATGGGCGGCCTAAACATAATAATTGTATGATGGGTTTGTCCTAGGTTACTAGGTTAGATGATGTATCACTAGTTACCAGGGCACTTAACGCTACTGAAAAACAAGGACGTTATCACCAGAGACGCGATGCTGATACCCAAATTGAAGCGAAACATATCTCAATAAACGGAAGGACTGTTGGATAAAACTGAAAGAGTTGGGACTTCTACCATCCTCTTATATTTGCCCTCTTTGTGAATCTTTCCCCACTAATTATCTGTACGTGTCCTGTCCTCAACATTTGGTGTCTTCTCGTTTCACTGCACACATTCCCCGATCCCAGTTGTTCCCTGTTACATGTAGCTTCTCCTCCGGTCTCTCTATCAGTGCAAGGGTTTCCAACCCAAATACACACGCTGGTACTATGTCCCACATAATACCCACCGTCACCCTCCACGCTGCTGCTCCTGCTTGCTACATCCTTCCTTCTGAATCTCCTTCCTACTTCCTCCACCCTCACACACTGTTCTATAGAGGTACACAAATTTGTCCACATGCTTATGTGCCGTTCCATCGACTACTGCCTGGATGTCCACCTCCTGTTCATCTACTCACATTAATACTTTCTTCTCAAGATACATTTGGAGGCCATGTTTTCTGAAAATTATTCCTGTTCCGAAACTTTTCCACTGATCATCATCAAATCCTTGCAGAATCGTCGCAGTCCTGCATCATGCAGTTACTTCCTTTTTTGCGTCTCCATTAATATTGTGCTGTTACGTCAAAGTCCGTCAATGTTGGGTTGTTACGTCAAAGTCGCGGGATAGATAAACGTGTCTGTGCAAGTTGCAAAAGAACTATGAATTAGTCTTCACAAAACTGTCATCACCATAAATATGGAGAGCGCTGATACTGCATAAATCCTCAAGAGCTCGTCGAAAGATTGCATGTACGACGGCTGTTGTGCATGTAGCACGCCCCTACTACCTTCCACCTACCCGACTGCATATCAAGCGAAACACGCTGTACGTGATCTAAATGGAAGGACACCAAAGAAGAGCGTGCCATTGGAGGGAGAACGAACACTATTAGTTTTTTTTATAGAAGACGTCGTCACTGGGGTAGTCTGTTTTCTGGTCACTAATGCCAACAACCTAGTGAAATCGCTGAAGAGACACATGTTCAATATTTCTCACCAGGCACTGTTCTATACACAACTTCGGCAGCAAATGGCATCACATGAATGTATGATACACGTTGATCTTACGTCTGCAAAATTGAAAAGGAGATCCATTTTTGCACTTTGGAGCGTCGAAAAAGCAGGTTACCCTAAACACTGGTGCATCTTCTACATCGGCCAAATAGAGGCGACATCGTTATGTTCAATATCCGACAGCTGGCAACATTGCCTTGTTCGCGTGTGGGGACACCTGACACCTCTCATCGATGATCTGACGAAGAGCAATCCAATATTGACATGTTGACGTGTTCAGCGACGGTCCAACTGCACAGTACAATCAGAAATGAAATGTACCTGCTTGCAAAACAGTTGAGAACCAGCGGGCTCCAACTTAGTACAAACTTCTTTGAAGCAGCCGTGGGAAGGGATCCCCGGTGTGGTAGGCGTTGCAGTCAAACGCCGGACAGGCATAGTTGTATAGGTATTAACATAGGTAGTGATTGTGCCTATTCCAAGTCGATGAACCACAATTTGACTGCTGTTAAAAGTGTGTTATTAATTAAAAACACATTCGGAATGCGTTGTAACACATACCATCACCGTGTTTACACACCCTACAAGACCAGTATGCCCTGTTGTGTGTCGTATGCGTAGGCCCCTCAACTATGCACACGCACGGACACACGCATGCACGTACGCAAGCACACGTTTAAATTCTGTTTTTATTCCCGGTATTAGTTTCGACGAATGAATATCTATGCATTTGTAGTTTGCGTGATACTTATATTGGTTGATTGTATGGAAAATGATTCCTGCAAGTTGGTGCTCATCAAGTTGGTGCTCATCTAGTTGCTGTCACAGAGAAGTAATCATAACGTACGTGCTGACGTAGATGTGAAAGTGTTTCATATAATGTAGCCTAAGTAGCCAATACATAGCTAACCCCGCATTACAGTTACAATGACGCTGTAATCAAAGGCGAATTAATGGAAAGTTCTAGTCTCGCTGCGCTTCCAATTCACCAGTGACGTCACATCGAAGCTTGCCGATAACCGCGGGAAAAATGTGCAAAATCTGGGAAGACGGATAGGAGAGGGTATTATTTGGAATTATCAATTAATTGAATTTTTCGGTGTCGTTTAAAAATGGAAATATATTGCAAGATGTAAAATAATATGATTTCAAGTAATCATAGTTTTTGTTCCCTTTAACAAATTACTCTATTTCTGTGTTTATATTTAGTAACTTTATTCACCCATCAAGTTTGATACCAGGGATGTGCACACTACTCGGAGTGTTGCTTATTGCAATACAATATTGCAACAAACAATTTTGACTAATGAGAAGTATTTGCAATATTTTATGAAAATTGGCAATATAACATTGCGAGTTTTTTTTTTAAATACTCGAAATATGTTTGCATTAAATTCAAGGGTATTGCAGTATATATATATTATATATAATGATGTATTTTTTTTTTTAAATAAACAATATTTTGAAATAAACAATACTTCCATAATAATAATAATAATAATAATAATAATAATAATAATAATAATAACAGTAATAATAATAATAACAATTAGTATTATTAGAGCGAGAAGGTATTGACATTATTTTTGGGAAAACAACAGTATTGTATTTAAAATATTTTTGACAGTGAGATATTCCGCTATGAAACGGATTTGAAGATTCATATGGATTTTGACAGTGACATTTCTAAAACACCCGTAGGCGTAATAATATGTTTTGCCAAAAAAAACGCGTTTATGAAAGAATTAAAAGAATGATAAGTATATACTTTTTACAATACTCGTTCAGCACGTTGGTACCATTGTGTCAGTGTGCGTCATAGAGTTTTATAATATTTGATTGAATAATGTTTTCCCAATCACATAATTCGTTAACATGGATATCAACATCATATTGAAATGTTATCTAATAACATTTGTAGAAACTGCCGCGCTCAAATCGAAACAAAAGTGGTCTAGCCCTGGGGTCATACCAATGAGCTGTGGGTACCCATGTCAGAACACAGCTACGAAAAAGGGTCGTATCAGACTCGATTCAGGTCAGGTACAAAATAAAGTGTCGTATCAGACTCCACCAGAAACAAATTGCTTCTTTTCCATTGTCTTAAACGTGCTTAATACTTGATCGACTGACTGATTGTATGTATATGAACTTAATAGTTGATCGACTGACTGATTGTATGTATATGAACTTAATAGTTGATCGACTGACTGATTGTATGTATATGAACTTAATAGTTGATCGGCTGACTGATTGTATGTATATGAACGTAATAGTTGATCGGCTGACTGATTGTATGTATGTGAACTTAATAGTTGATCGGCTGACTGATTGTATGTATGTGAACTTAATAGTTGATCGGCTGACTGATTGTATGTATGTGAACTTAATAGTTGATCGGCTGACTGATTGTATGTATGTGAACTTAATAGTTGATCGGCTGACTGATTGTATGTATATGAACTTAATAGTTGATCGGCTGACTGATTGTATGTATATGAACTTAATAGTTGATCGGCTGACTGATTGTATGTATATGAACTTAATAGTTGATCGGCTAACTGATTGTATGTATATGAACTTAATAGTTGATCGGCTGACTGATTGTATGTATATGAACTTAATAGTTGATCGGCTGACTGATTGTATGTGTTTGAACTTAATAGTTCATCGACTGACTGATTGTATGTATATGAACTTAATAGTTGATAGACTGACTGATTGTATGTATATGAATTTCTGTTATTATTTGATACCATCAACTTTATATTATCTTATTTTATCTTATCTTATCTGACCACGCACGTTTTCGCTGAAATAAATCGGCCTGTGAGTTACTACGCCTTATGCCATACGGTTGTGGCTATAATTCCGTCGCACCCCTTGATAGGCTGTACAAAAAAACACAGTTTATTCTTAGACCCCTTTCCACAACAAAAAACATATTCGGGTGTCCCAAGACCACTTTTTCATCGTTTGTGAAGCACACATTTCCCTCCTTTTTGGAACGCACACCCATGCCCCTCCGGCACCAAAACACCACTACCAAACACGGTATTATAACTACTGAGCACAATTATTTATATACAACATGAAATATTTACAACATTTTTATTAATCTGGTTAATAAAACACGTGTCATATTCAACTTAGTAATTTTAACACACATTTGACAATTTTGTTTTAAATCGTGGTTAATAATGTTTCCTTAACAATAGGAAATTGTCTTAGCAAATTACACTTTCAATGTCGCCTACTTGTGCTACGCAGCACGCGCCCTCCTTAGCCCGCGACACCAATGCATGTGACGTATCTCAGTTAGTGGACCATAGGCGCAGCTGCACAGAAAGATAACGTGTCCAAGATGGCGGTTGTCCTGCAAGTTTGATGTGAATGCACAACTACGATCGAATTATGTCAAGGGCGTCACTATGCATCGTGGCCATGAAAGTGTGTGCCGGCAATTGTTAAGGTATCGTCTGTCACATTGTCAACTACATTGTCAACAGGTCGTGACGCGTTGAGCAGTTATGTTCCGCTGGTGACGCAGTTGCTGTTGTGTCCTTACTAAACTACCACGGATGATTGCGTCGGCCTTCCATTCAAACATATCCCGTGAGAACTAGCCACGATGTTGAGACAATAACTGTACGAACAACGGTTTCAACGGCAAAGCCGGAATAGACTAGATAAACAACTGTCTGCAGGGGCGGAAACAACGGGTGCGGTTCGCTTAGCACAGCCAATGTGCTTAGACAATGGGCCAACATGCCGATTTCCGACGGCCTACTGCTCACAGTGTGACTTGAATACCGCAGCTACGTTGTGTAATAAATTGAGGAGTGCCTGTCGAACGCGAAACTTCGATAAAATATTGTCAGCTAATATTAAAATGATATATCTTTTTTTACGCTTCTTCTCTTCTCAATCACTCCAAACTCGCGATCGCGCGGCTAGAACGAATGTCCACGTATGGGCATAAATGAAAATATATGCTGTGAAAATGTGAAAATGTGTGAACAAAATCGAATCGGTTCTGTCCAATGCATCCGTCGCTGAAAACATCCAAGTGCTTAACATTTCGAGAAACCTTCGTCTGGATAAACTGACCGAGACCAAGAAATCACCTCTCTACATCCTCTCTCTACATAAAGCCATCTCTGCCGTTTAAAAACATGTCACCCACTCAAAGTCAAAGCAAAATGTTGATAGACTTCACATGTTGGCCCTTTCTGCGCATTGTCGCAGGTTTTTGTGGTATGCTGCAGCTTTCCTCTTATACAGCTTGAGTTCTGTATCCAACTGCTTCCTGGTGTCCCTATTATTTTCACAAATGATTTTTTGTTTCCCACCGTCCATAGACGTGTTCCTTGAAATACGAGAAGTCATGCCCGTAAGGGATCACTGCATTTGTTTTTGTTTCGGGTATGGTCTTTGTACGTGCATGGATGTATGACTTTCCAATCTGAGACTCCGATTTCGCCCCCAACTCCTCTTCATTTCTCCCTCTTTTATTAATAACTGCAGCTTCACCCATCGCAGTTCACTGCGGTGCTAAATGGCGGCAACTTAACATTGAGCGATCGCAACTCCATATAGCGGAATACATAGTCTGAGTACAACACTGACCCAACTCCATCGACTTTTAACTCGGCCTTTGATGCGGCCTCTGTTGTGCATTTCGACGATTCTTCATGAGAGGTAGATAGCTATTTCAAAGTTGGTCCGCAAGGCGTACTCAACTCAATATCGTAAAATATCGGAGTTGGGCTATTGCTGAAGTCAGGTATTAATATATATATATATATATATATATATATATATATATATATATATATATATATATATATATATACATATACATATACATATGTGTGTGTGTGTGCGTGCGTGCGTGCGTGCGCGTGCGTGCGTGCGTGCGTGCGCGTGCGTGCGTGCGTGCGTGCGTGTGTGTGTGTGTAAACAAAAACTTAAATTATGTAACCAAGAAGACTACAGAGGTTGTTGCTATTACACTCTGCGGTTACCGTCAAAGTACACGAAGAACGTCACCCGTTTGACACACTGTAGAAATAGCTGGTCATTATAGACAGCCCCGTATTAAACACGACTTAGACATTCCGCCGACTACTGCGTATTGCAGTACAATATGACAACACTCAATGTTTAATACTGTGAAGTATTTGAAATATTTTTTTGGGGGAAATTGACAATACAACATTGAGATAATTTCAAAAGTATTGCAAATACTTGCAATGTTTTTGCATTAACATCAAGGGTATTGCAGTATGTGTGGGTCTTTCTCAAATTGCGGCACACATTTGCAATTTTTCTGTCCCCGCAGACACATGGCGTTATATCCATATAATAAGTATTTGTTTGTGAATTTCGAATTGTTTGACGCTCTGTCCCGTGCTATCGTAATAATAGAAGCACATCCTTGAATTCTATGATTTACACTTATCGTGAAGCGTCATTCATAAAAGCCGCCACACCAAAATTAGCCTTGTCCCAGATGTACACCAGGGATATAATGTTGTGGTTTTTGCCCTAAGCGCATATTAATTAGCACCCAGGTAGCATAGCTACAGCAGACATGTCCATAAGCACATATTGACTGCACAAAATAAAATACATAACCCGAAAACACGATACACGAGCATTTACACTCATGTTTTTCAATGCGGTGTCCGCCGTGTTACCGACACTAATATATGAAACTGGTGGAACTCTGCGGGCACAAGTAGTTGCTAATTATACAGCAGTTGATAACACTTGGTATACCTGGAATTCTATGTATACAGCTAACACTCATCCTCCGCTCACGTAAGTTATTTTGATTGCTTAAGATCAATATTTCTGTTATAATCAGGATGAAAATGTATGTACTGTTACTAGCACAACGTATCGAACTATTTGTTGTCGATCGTCATACTTTCACCGCACCATATTAAGCTAGCACATATTACACATGTGTAGTGCTGGTCAATAATGCACCCTTGGTTTTAAATTAGAGCACCAATTAGACGCAGAACTGTGTTACCGTCTGCCGTGTTATCGTCCGCCTTGTTACTGCCAATGTGCTAACACGGCGGACACACTGGTAACACGGCAGACTAATGAGTGCTTACGCGTTTAATTGTACTGGTACTATCATTACACACACTTAACTTCGTAGTACTTACGCATATTATATTGTGTAGAGGGTGGCGTAGTTCCTGTGTTGTGCAAATTGCTCATCCATGTAAGCATTCAAAGGTTGGTTTATAAATTGTTTCGTAAGTATCTGTATTTTCTCCATCTGTATAATACTTCCAAAGCCATATTGGCGATGCTCTAGGTTATATGACGCAACAAAAGTTACTACGACACTCAACGCTGTATGTACTTCCAAAGCCATATTGGCGATGCTCTAGGTTATATGACGCAACAAAAGTTACCACGACACTCAACGCTGTATGTACTTCCAAAGCCATATTGGAGATGCTCTAGGTTATATGACGCAACAAAAGTTACTACGACACTCAACGCTGTATGTACTTCCAAAGCCATATTGGCGATGCTCTAGGTTATATGACGCAACAAAAGTTACTACGACACTCAACGCTGTATGTACTTCCAAAGCCATATTGGAGATGCTCTAGGTTATATGACGCAACAAAAGTTACTACGACACTCAACGCTGTATGTACTTCCAAAGCCATATTGGCGATGCTCTAGGTTATATGACGCAACAAAAGTTACTACGACACTCAACGCTGTATGTACTTCCAAAGCCATATTGGAGATGCTCTAGGTTATATGACGCAACAAAAGTTACTACGACACTCAACGCTGTATGTACTTCCAAAGCCATATTGGAGATGCTCTAGGTTATATGACGCAACAAAAGTTACTACGACACTCAACGCTGTATGTACTTCCAAAGCCATATTGGAGATGCTCTAGGTTATATGACGCAACAAAAGTTACCACGACACTCAACGCTGTATGTACTTCCAAAGCCATATTGGAGATGCTCTAGGTTATATGACGCAACAAAAGTTACTACGACACTCAACGCTGTATGTACTTCCAAAGCCATATTGGAGATGCTCTAGGTTATATGACGCAACAAAAGTTACCACGACACTCAACGCTGTATGTACTTCCAAAGCCATATTGGAGATGCTCTAGGTTATATGACGCAACAAAAGTTACCGCGACACTCAACGCTGTATGTACTTCCAAAGCCATATTGGAGATGCTCTAGGTTATATGACGCAACAAAAGTTACTGCGACACTCAACGCTGTATGTACTTCCAAAGCCATATTGGCGATGCTCTAGGTTATATGACGCAACAAAAGTTACTGCGACACTCAACGCTGTATGTACTTCCAAAGCCATATTGGAGATGCTCTAGGTTATATGACGCAACAAAAGTTACTACGACACTCAACGCTGTATGTACTTCCAAAGCCATATTGGAGATGCTCTAGGTTATATGACGCAACAAAAGTTACTACGACACTCAACGCTGTATGTACTTCCAAAGCCATATTGGAGATGCTCTAGGTTATATGACGCAACAAAAGTTACTACGACACTCAACGCTGTATGTACCTCCAAAGCCATATTGGAGATGCTCTAGGTTATATGACGCAACAAAAGTTACTACGACACTCAACGCTGTATGTACCTCCAAAGCCATATTGGAGATGCTCTAGGTTATATGACGCAACAAAAGTTACTACGACACTCAACGCTGTATGTACTTCCAAAGCCATATTGGAGATGCTCTAGGTTATATGACGCAACAAAAGTTACTACGACACTCAAC
Organism: Lamellibrachia satsuma; assembly: GCA_033239005.1. Lineage (NCBI taxonomy): Eukaryota > Metazoa > Annelida > Polychaeta > Sabellida > Siboglinidae > Lamellibrachia > Lamellibrachia satsuma. The sequence goes on along the minus strand of BSQZ01000021.1, from coordinate 4,851,659 downwards.
GCTGTATGTACTTCCAAAGCCATATTGGAGATGCTCTAGGTTATATGACGCAACAAAAGTTACCACGACACTCAACGCTGTATGTACTTCCAAAGCCATATTGGCGATGCTCTAGGTTATATGACGCAACAAAAGTTACCACGACACTCAACGCTGTATGTACTTCCAAAGCCATATTGGAGATGCTCTAGGTTATATGACGCAACAAAAGTTACCACGACACTCAACGCTGCATGTACTTCCAAAGCCATATTGGCGATGCTCTAGGTTATATGACGCAACAAAAGTTACTACGACACTCAACGCTGTATGTACTTCCAAAGCCATATTGGAGATGTTCTAGGTTATATGACGCAACAAAAGTTACCGAGACACTCAACGCTGGTGAAAAGCAAAGAAGTTTTCGCCAGAGACGCGATGCTGATCCCAATTGAAGAGAAACATATCTCAAGAAACGGAATGATAAAACGGAAAGATTTGGAACAAACAAAGCGGGTCTTTGAATTGAGTGAGAGCCCAACGAAGATTACACAGAAGAGCAGACAAAGAGAGAGAGAGTTGGGTCAATGGTGAGAAAGTACCGACTCAAATCTTGGAGGCAGCTTAAACTTGGCTTCTCCGCTAAACGTGTGCACTAGAAAAAGACGGGACCGGTAGATGGCGCTGCAAACATGTTTGCCAGAAAGCACTACTAATCACGAGGCGCAAGGTATGCACGAAACGTAAGGCAGTTCTATTTATTTTCAACGACAACAGCCGTAATACCAGAGGAAAGAAGCGAAAGGGGAGAGGCTTCTAGGTGACACGATGATGAACCTACATCTCAATTATCTTCTTCCCCTAGGTCCATTATGGGGACTACACCACTAATTTTTTTTCCGCCCTCTCCATGATCTGACGAAGAGCAATCCAAAAGTCTGTCTTACGCGTTCTACATTTTCAGATCATGCTTCAAATCTTGTAAACGTGGATTTGTCTCAAATAAATTCTCCACTAGCTCCTTTCACAACTGCTACTGTTGATGAAGTGAGGAAAATAATCATGTCCTCTCCAAACAAGTCATGTGATCTCGATCCATTACCTCAATACTATTGAAAGCATATCTTGATTCATTGATTAACCCAATAACAAACATAATAAAAGCATCACTGTGCTCAGGTATGTTTCCAGATGATTTTAAACAAGCGCATGTAAGCCCACTTCTTAAGAAGACATATCTGCCTAAGGATGACCTAAACAGTCACATACCTATGACTAACTTTACCTTTATTTCTAAAATAAAAGGGCATCTTCCACTGGATGAATAACAGTAAGTTAAAGTTAAATATAACAGAGGCAGCGTGATAAAATCGAATGTTTTTTCCCGACACCTATCCTGGACCAGAAGTTCACATCAACAGCCTCGGCACGGAATTTAGGAATTACCTTTAACCAAAATTTAAATTTTAAGCAGCATATTTCTCAATTGTGCCGTTGTTGTTTTTATCACATTCGTGATCTTCGTAGTATCTGCCGATATTTGTTTCTTGCTGTTGCGAAAGCTATTGCAACTTCTCTTGTTAGCAGTAGGCTATTGTAATTCCCTATATCATCGCATTATTTTCAAGATATGCACTATCAAGCACTTTACCTATCAAGCACTTTCATCCGGGCAATCGGCATATTTACATTCGCTGCTCACTCCCGCAAGAAAGGCTAGACAGCTTCGATCATCTATTTCGCATACTTTTTATTCCCAGAATTAAGACAAACATTGGAACTAGAGCTTTCTCAATTGCAGCACCTACTTTGTGGAACTCATTACCTGTCAGTGTTAAATCATGTGAAGATATATCAACATTTCGGCGTCATCTAAAAACCTACCTATTTGATCTGGCCTATCCTCTTAAACTCCTCAGCGCACCATCATCACTGTCGACGATTTCGAATTGAATTTGTATTAAGATTTGCCTAAAACTTTGGTATTGGTGCGCTGCTGAGCTCGATTTTCTGAGGACTTTTGGCGCTATAGAAGTCTTCTTTCTTGTATTGTACAGTATTTACTATCGTCCAAAGAAGTGAAATAAGATGTCTGCCAGATCAACAAAAGTGTACAGACATCATGTAGCACCAGATGAAACGTCAGACGTAACTTGCGAAAACAATATGTAAGTAGAAGGAGTCATGGGTAAGTGACGATCGGTATGTGCGAGTAGGTGGCTTTATAAACTGTTCGGAAACAATAACTCCAGTACTGACATCTTATCAGCGCTGACAGGAAATACATAAAACATGCAACGACGATACGAAAAACACGAACGGAAATGTGCGTTGAAAAAAGAGGGTTATCATCTAAAGGGAAATAGCCGAAATAAGAATGGGTAGACACGAACGACCTCAATTTCAGTACTGCGAGATAGACACAGATAGTGCCTACATAGCCTTGGCCGGCGAGTCAGTGAAAGATCTCGTGGCCCGGAACGTCGCGAGCAATACTACCGACACTGAGCTGAATAGTTACCATCCGTGTTGCGCCGACCACGAGTCCGACTGCAATCGCTGTTTACTAACGTCGGGCTGTGCACCAAGACGTACTGTTGCTTCGGATCCGTTGGAAAGTACAGCACGAAAGGTCTGAGCAAACGTCACGGCAAGATCGCAAGGACGCGTACCTAGACGTGTTCACCAATCGGAGGAGCCTTAGCAATACGAATACAGGGTTCCAAGTGAACCATTCGTCCATGTTGACGTACGTACAGGAACGAGCCGCACTCACGTATTTCAACGTGCATCGACCCCGGATCGACTAAGTGGGATAAGACTACTTTCCTAATTGATGCGCCCCCAGAAAAGATAACGTGGTGTTACGGGGAATTACAACCCACTTACGCGACGATGAACATACCCAATTTGGCGATCGAAGAAGGATGACCCAATGCTTCGTTGTTCGATCCCAGGACGAAAAACCTGATCGTCATAGATGATTTCATGGCGGACACGGACGGTCGAGCCACGACTATGTTCACCAAAAAGAGCCATTACAGCAACTCGTCCGCCCCCTATCTCGTACAGAACCTGTTTCCAATAAAACAAGGAAAGTCATACCAGTAGTATACGTATCCACACACATCAAATCACTTCCGTTTCCGGTTGCGCACAGCCTTCTGGGTAGCACGAGCGCCCCCGCCGGCTGTGGAGCGCCCCCTGGCGAATGGAGATAACCGTAACTCTAACCCCAATCTGTTGACGGCTGTGTAACCCTAACTTTCTGTCGTCTGCGGTGAACCCTGACCTTGACCATGACGGGGTGACCCCTACGCAGCGGTCATTAACAGGGTCGTTATCACCGATCAGAGAGGCTAATGAGGAAACGAGAAACCAACACAACACGGTATCGTACGAGTGCACACATATGTTAGTAAACAATACAAGCAGCGTGATGATACAACAAGGGTAGCGTGTAATATCACTACGATTACGACTGATGTGATGATGATGATGATGATGAGGCGACTTGGGGATGTTGACCATCACACCAGAGATCGCGAGCTTAGGGGTGTCTCCACCTCGCCAGAGGCTCAATCGATGTGTTCTAGCTGCCAATCAAATACGCGGCAATCGTTAGCTACTAAATCGGTGCCGAATATATTGATAAATGTTCTCATCGGAAAGCCGTTACAACGAAGCAACACATAAGCTATGCAATATTGTCCACAAACGTTAAACAGAGGACTCTGAAGTATCTAGCTATTATGAGTCCACTAGGAACAATGTTCGTTCATGAAGGTGCGGAACGCCGCGTGACGTGGCGGCAGGCCGTACGAACAGAAGTAATCGCCGCGTCCGTCGGCGGCCAGGTACAGCGCTATCCAATGTTCGCCCGGTTCGTCACCGTCGTCGGTGTTGCACATGAAGGCCGCAGGTAGAACGCCGTCTATCGTCGTAGGCAGTCCGTCTTTGGGTACGACACCGCGAAATGTCGATCTGGTGCGCGGGTCCATCGCCAATAGTCTAGCGATCTGCAGGGTGTCCATCTCAGTAGTCGTAGATGACGTTGCGGCTCTTGTCTATTTCCAGCACGGATTCGAACTCGGCGTAGGCGATGACGTTCACGGTGTTCGGCAGCGCGTCGCGGAAATGCAGTTCTATGCGCAGGTTGCCCTTTTGTACCAGATGGGAGCAGGGGCCATCGCACTGGTCGGGGGTCAAGTCAAAACCGAAGAAGGTGTAGCCGTGCCGGTAGTCGCTGCGAGTCAGCCCGTTCCCCTCGTCCTGCCACGTCTTGCCGGTCGAGGAGAACAGGCTCATGTAGCTCCAAACGAAGAGATCGTCTTCGAAATTCGGCTGGAAAGGTTTGGGGGGTACCTGTCGTCCGTCCACGTACACTGCGTGGAAGCTGATGGCGTTGTTCTTGGCGTGAAACGGATTCTAGGTGTACACATCGTTGTACGCATCGTTATCGATGCAGCACAGCACCAGACGTTTTGGCAGAATGTCGATGAACAGGTTCTCGTGCGTGTGCGACCGAGAGCCCGCAGGAATGGAGTACACCTAATCGGGGTCGACTCCGCCAGCCATAAGTGCAAAAGCGAACTTACTACTTACCAGTCGTATCTTGACATCGACGCCGTTGATCAAGAATTTATCCTGTAGAAAGAAATACACGTGGAGACGGCCTATCATATCAACGACCCGACTCCGTACGATGTTCGCCCGTCGAGTCACGAACCCTTCGTTAGCCACGGGTCCGTCGGCTATCTCAAAGGCATCCATGTGAGTGGCCGTGTCCTTGTACCACAGCTGACTCGTCAGTTGCGTGACCTTGGCATCGGTACCGTAGCTCAGCAGCGTCTCTATGTAAGCGCGATACGCATACGTGTTGGTCGAAGGGGTCACGAGCGAACCGTTCAGGTAGACGTCGACTTGACCGAACAACGAATGCAGCCAGTTATTGACTGGACCCACGGGATCGGCCAAGTCCAGATCGTCCCCATTGGCTCGTGTCACCTTCACCTGCACGTATAGCATCGTGTTGGCGAGATCCAGGTAATCGTATCCAGATCCAGGTATTAAGAATTCTATCGGTCCACCCGAGTCCTGAGAGGCCATGGGTTGATGTTCCACTACATGGCTGTCGACGATGCTGGTCTGAGTCGGGGGTACGGTAAAGAGATCCTGCTCGGTCTTGACCCCTTCGCACGACTGTCTATGTACGAACGCCATCGTCGTCGAATATGTCGGCCTCACGTTTCTTGGTCGTCTGTCTCTTGTGCCGTCTCGTCGCTGTAGTGACCCCTTTCTTCGCGGGTGCGCGTTTTATACATTTACGCGGTCGCACGCCACGGGTCAACAGACCTCGCATCAGACTCCTTCCAACATCCGTGACGCGTCGTGTGGTCGCTTTTTTATGCTCTGTCCGGACAAGACGTCGTCGGCTATGCGCACGCCAGTCTTCAACGCCCCCTTTCCGAAAGCCACGGCACCTCTCTTGATGAGTGGCATAGCGCTGCGCAGCAGACCTCCGAACAGACTGCCTAGTCCGTGACAACGTTGGTATTGGGCACCGGCGAAGTAGGGCAGTGCACCACTCGCCTGACGCGCGTAATACTCGTTGTAATTCATCTTCAGAACAGTCCGGTCCTGCGCCGTCGAAATTGAAGCGTCATCGTCACTCTACCGTACTCAAATGTCACGCGCCGTCCAGTATCGCCTTTTATATCCACCTCTATGGTCCCGAACTCCTTGCGCAACAGAGGCACGTAGTGAACGTTAGTGAAACGATCGGATACCGTGGCACCGTGAACTCCGCGAGAGGCATCGCAACAACGGCACGAGACTGTCGCCGACGATGCGAGACTCCACGATGTCCGTGTAGACGTAGGTGGTATATAACCCTTGATTCATGTTCATCACGGTATTGGCCTCTTGACGGAAAGAGTACGGGCTATCGGTAGTCTTTGGTTTGAGTTTCAACGTCACGGTGGCTGACGGCGTGAGACTTAGCTCTGGTGCATTGATTGTTTTCCTCTCCTACTCTCGGGTTAGTGTACACGCGTGTATCCCTACCTCTCACTGGACTCGTGACAAGCGACGGGTAGAATCCCAAAATGGTACCCATTGCACTCTGGTAAGGCATGATGAAGTCGGTGACCTGTGACATGTGCAACGTCATTTTCTGAGTGATGGTACTGTAGCTTATTTTTGCCCGCCCGTCGACATGCGTTTATCGCCTTGTTGACGTGGTCCAACAATACGTGAGGACTTTCGTAATACCCAGCCTCGATCTTCGTACTCGGGGCAAGACCCATAGGATTGCGCTCGTTGAGGAAGAACCAGGTGTCGACCTCTCGAACGTTGTACCAAGTATGCGGGTACTGGATCTCTGCCAGCCCGCATTCCCACTCGCCAGACACCGATATGCGTTGAGGCAAGTCCGTGATGTAATGGGCCAAGGTGTTATCGGGGTGCACCTTCATGGAAGCGTTGCTAGGTAGCGTCAGATAGAAATCAGTCGCCATTGCGTCTCAACGTGGGATTGGGTAGCAGGTAACCTAACGAACTACTCAACAGAGCCGTCCACAGATTAGAAAACAATCAATCCTACCCACCGGAGCTAAGTCTACTGGCGCATCTTTCTTCACCTCACGCATTTGGGAAGTCATCGGCAGAACTGGCCGCAATAAATATATATATATTATTATTATTACTATATAAATGCGTGGCATAACTCGAAATAAATCAACCGAAATAAGGCAATATCAGATAAAATAAATATAGTTGGGTCGCCAATTAACATTTAAGAAGGGCACACGATTTGTGAGACAAGAGCGCTGACGGTAATATGAACGTTATGTTACAAATACCTTTTGTCTTATTACGTTATTCTGGTATTATATATTTTCACCGTTATCTATAATGCATATTACACAGTAATATAGCTATCTTAGCATTGGGTATGTCATGTTATAAAATGTGTACTTTATACGGTGTTCCTACAAATTTGTCGAAACGTTGCGACTAGTAGAGCTACGTCTATAGGATCGCTGTCACAAATCATACATGCCGGTGACGTCATAGTCACATAGAGTAAACTCTGGCTCTGGCAGGTATTTGTCTTTTCTTGCTCATCAATCCCCGTCTTTCTTGCAAACACATAGGGCCATGTCCCCAAAATAACAATTAACTGATTTAAATGTAAGTTTCGTATCCTTGGCAAGTGACCGATGACGAATCGGAGGAACCATCTTCTCCGGACGTGGAGAGAGACACGTTGACACAAGCCGACGCAAGTGACAATGAGTCGGCTGACTGCGAGAGGTTTACCGGCGCGGATGGAGGTGCTCAAGTCTCAAGTAGTTATACTCCAAACAGCCCAATTTTGAGCTAACGCAGGAGCAAAGTGGGGTGAACGAAATTGCCCAAGCTTCGAAACCGCGGAGGTGGGATCGAACCGTCCTCTCGATCGACAGGCGGGTGCTTTAACAATTAGACCACCGCTCCCCAGTGCTGCGGAGCGAATGCTAACTGAGGACTTATCGTCTGAACTTGGTGAATGGCCGCCGCCTTCCCATATAATCAGAGATGCGCGAGTTTTGGATTAAAAAAGGGAGCAGTGATTTTGCAGCACAGCATGGGACCCTTCACACAGTCGGCCCAGAAACAAAGTGACTCCTACAACCGACATCGCTTCTGGTCGCTTTTCACAATAGTTCATGTCAGTGGTGAAAAAGTCTCTCAAAACTGGCTTTGCTACTCACCAACCAAGATAAAGGTGTACTGCTTCACGTGCAAGTTGATGTCAACGCAAACATAACCCGGTCTCTTTGTCAATGAAGGATTTGGGGACTGGAAGCATGGTGACCGCGCCGTTTCTGGTCACGAGGGCAGCAAACAACATCGCGAATCAATGATTGCATTGATAACTCTTGGATCTACGAGAAGACGTGTAGATGCACAACTTGTGGAAGCCTGCGAATCAGAGTGACAGTACTGGCGCAATGTCTTGGCCCGTGTTATGGCTGTGGTGACGTTTTTTGGCGGAGCGCGGACTCCCATTCCGTGGCCACAGTTAAGTCATTGGATTAGCTACAAACGGGAATTATATAGATCGACATGGAGCACAGGGTCGTAGCAGTAGATTTTTTCTTCAACTATATGCGACGAGTTCGTTATACTAATAGGCGAACACATCTTCAAGCACATTGTGAAAGAACTGAAATCCGTGAAATACTTCTCTGTCACTGTGGATTCCACACCGGACATATCCCATGTTGACCAGTTGACTTGTGTGCTGAGGTACGTACTTGCAGATGGACCGGTGGAGCGCTTCGTCAGTTTCTCAACATACACAATCATACGAGGCAGGAGTTGGCAAAGAATCTACTCGACTTCCTTGAAGAGTAGGACATTGATATTGCAGATTGCAGAGGCCATTGGTATGACAATGCAAGTAACGTGAGCGGTAAGTACAACGGGAGGCAACCCAAGATCCGCAACGTCGATCCGCTAGTTCTGTTCATTGCTTTCTGTTCGCACTCTCTGAACAAGGTCGGTTAGTGCGCTGTAGATTGCTGTCAAACGGCAGTAGCGTTCTTCGATTTCGTCCAGTCTCTTTACCTGTTTTTCTCAGCATCTACACATCAGTGGTCCATTCTCTAAAGTGAACTGAAATCGGAGGACCTGTTGGTTATCAAAAGGCTAAGTGACATGAGGTGGTCATCATGCTGACGCTGTTTCTTCTTCAATAAAAGGGTACTCCGCCATGTCCTCCCTTCTCGATAAGATCAGACGAGGAAACCCGAAACCAGTGTGATGGACGAACTGTTGCACAGGATCCTGGAGCGAATGAATGTCACAAACAAAATGTTCCAGAATCCAATGTTGGACATCAACAATGCTATAGCTCTTCTGTCGTCCATACAAGACTTCATTTAAACACTGCAACAGCAGTTTGACATCTTTGAATGCCGTGGTCAAGAGCTAACTGGCGTTGACGATTTCCAGATAAAGAAAAGACCAGCAACTCACCATGATGACGGCTACACAGACGGCACTGACTTAAATGATCGTGACATTTTCAAAATCGATAGCTTCGTTGTCATCATCGACAAACTGACAATTGCGATGTCAGGTCGCATCAAAGCATATGGTGAAGTGTGTCGACTGTTCGGTTTCTTAGCGCGATTGGAGGATATCGATGACAAAGAACTAAAGCGAGCTGCTGAACAGTTGGCAAACACCTTCCAGAACAATCTGGAGGACTCACTGGTGGATGAAATTGTACAATGTGCAGCTTTGTTGCGCACCCCGGTCATGAAATAAGCATGCGACGTCGACAAGAAAGCCGGTAAGGAATTCAACTTGTATCGCCTGCTCGTAAAGCAGGATTTGGCGCCCACATTTCTGAATATTGACATCGCACTACGACTCTACCTCTACCTGATGGTTTTTAATTGCAGGGGAGAACGCACATTTTTGCAGCTGAAACGGATCAAGTTGCGCTCAACAATTGGGCAGAAAAGCATGATCTTCCGAGATGATGCTGACATCACAGCCTGTGTCTTATTTGAACTTGATCGAAAAGTTCCAAACGCGTAGTTTCTTTATGATTCCATATTAATTTGGTATCTTCATCACCACTGACTATCAAGCCTACAAACATCTCATTTGCATTGCTTGTAGCTTCATTGTGTGACACGTAATGAACTTTCCCCTTCTTTGGCTTGTTTCTGCATACACGGACAAAATGTCCCATTTTCCCACGTTTGTTACATGCTTTCCCATAAGCTGGACAAGCTCGAGACGCATGTTCTGTGTCGCAACTACCACATTGTTTCGCGGAACTCTTCGGTTTCATCGGATTTTGGGAAGTATTCTTTTGTTGGTGTCTCCCCCTGGCGTAGTTAATTTTTGGGTTGCATTGTGAATTAAACGTCCCAACCACAACGTCATAGTTCCCTTTCTCCTCAGAATTTAGTGCGAAAGTGTTAAATTCTTCGATGGCTTGCTTTCTCGCAACGTGTAAGAACAACGCTACTTTCTGCTTATCGGGTTTAGCATCAAACCCAGATGTAGTCATGTACAGTTCACATTCTTGCTTAAACTTTTGCCAATTTTCTCCGATGTTTCCTGTGAGGATAAGTTCATCTGACTGTCGGATAGAGTCAGCCATCTTGGTGACACTGACGTCACACGCACGCCTGTCACTCGCTAGCTGTCACTGACAAAGTTCATAGAATTTGCAACTTTACAGACCTTTATTTCACGTCGCTTCGCTGGACCAATGTTACCGCGCACAACATTGTTGTTCTTACGACATATCATCGAACGTTGACAATATGTCGCCTAGCAGGTATTTCACGTAGTCCTGACATGCCTTCGACGTCGGCCATGACAACATTCTCGATTCATAGCGAACTCTCAATTCAACAGCGTCCCAATTAGCTGCACTTAGCTGGAATTACACTGTTGAGTGTGTGTCGACTCCATAATGCTGACACCATGTAATGCTTTATGGCATAATTAATGTTTATGGAACAACAATATATCCAAGTGTTTAATGTTTAATATGCGAACATCAACATACCACGTTTACATATACGTCCGAGAACCAACAGCAACCGTTGCGGGACATCCGTGTCGCAAGGGCATTAACTATGATTTAACTAATTAACACAGTCACAGTCCTAATTATGACCAGTGAGCGTACTCCTTTGTCTCGGTTGCAATTGTCCATGATACGGACCTCCGTCATGCATGATATATATATATCCGTAAAATTTACTTTCTTACTTGCTGAATAAATCAACGTCATGTTTTGTCGCGAAATATAATGTCAACAAAAACAAAGATAACGAGTAGTAATGTGCTCGTGAGTACAAGGACCGGATTGTCGTGTGCTGTCACCACGCGGTTTCATTTGCAAAATCCCTTATTAATCACCTCAAACTCCCCGACAGTGTCGCCACTCAGCATATCACCACTGCCACAACTTGATCATACATTCAAAATGGATAGTGCGGAGTGACATTTTGGCAACGCGATGGTTGTTTACGACTTGTTAGCTCGTTCCAACTGTATGTAGCATATTTTCAATCAAAAACCAATGTTGTTTTGTTCCTATACAAAATTTCAGAGCAAACGCTGTCCAGAATTGTATGCAATTGAAATTGGGATATTTATTGACAAAAATTAAATGTCGATTTGCAGAATCTGTACATCAAATGTAAGTTGTGGGAGTGGTGAACTTACATTACATTCACTATGTGGCGCCACTGGTGGGGAGTTTGTAATCATCCATGAATTAAACTGATGTAATCGCCATGCTTTTCAGTATCAGTATTATAAATATTCGTAAGTTGAATTTGTTGTAAGCAATCAGTCGTTTTCTCCAAATAGTCTTAAATTGCGAGAAATGTAATCACTACTCTTGAAGATAAATGATCAATACGGCCTACCTTCTGTGTGAACTGTAGGGCATAGGTTATATAAGTTTGTTAAAGATTACAACTCCACTATTAATATATGAACTTTCTACTTGTCTAGCAATTTCTTAGTAGTAGTATGGAGTTGTCAAAGCAAATTGGTTTCTATCACAGATAGGAGATCGTGTGAGGTTGTGCAAAATATGCTTGTTTACTTTAGTCACCTAGCGATTGAAATGTTGGTGAGTACGAGTCGTGCTAGTGGCGCCGAATAGCGACCGATGGCTAATTTAGAGATCGGAAATTTATTTGTTTCCAACTAATTATCAGATCAACGAAATGTTATTATGTTTGGTATCGTTGGAAAACTAACTGTCTTCTGATATTGTTTATCCTTGTTTTAGAACCTAATTATGGTGAAGAACGAATAAATTTAGATAGAGTCGAGGTTGTTGTTTTTGATAGGTGACAGCATAGTGCCAGGTAAACATAGTGCCAGGTAAACATAGTGCCAGGTAAACATAGGGCTAGGTAAACATAGGGCCAGGTAAACATAGGGCCAGGTAAACATAGGGCCAGGTAAACATAGTGTCAGGTAAACATAGGCCAGGTAAACATAGGCCAGGTAAATCCTTCGAATAATAGAGAGAACTAAAGGAATGTTCAAAGTGGTTTTTTTTACAAATCTGGTAGCAGATGTATTTTTGATATATAGTATCGTAATGTGTGTATAGATTCCTATGATATAAATTTTGTGCAGGATATCATGTCATTTGAATGGTTGATACTGGGGTGTCTTAGTACAAACATTACATAGCTATTCACAAGTTAACTTGAAATTTGTACAGGCAACCAGGCCTTTCTGTGGTCTACGGGCTCTTGTATGCACCAACACGATTGGTTAATCCCTTGTGAGACGACGGCTGCGATTGGTGATAATGCAGGTATAAAACAGTTACGGGCGTTGAAACAGGAGCGGAACTCCAGCCACGTGACAGGCAGGTTGCACGTAACATCTAAGAATGTACATGGTTCCTCTCGGAATAACCCTACTCGCCCAACGGTTCGCGGAAGAAGTAAGACGCGACGCACCGGCGGCAAAGAGTCGCTGAGTCATAGACGCTAACTTCCTCCGCCGTCCACCCTCGATAGCTGTCAACGTGCCGTTGACAGCTATATTGCCAGCTGCCACGCAAGACAGCCCTCACCGAGCACGCCGTACGCAAGACAGCATTCGACGAGTACGCCGTATGCATGACTACACTTACCGAGTACGCTGTATGCATGACTACACTCGCCGAGTACGCCGTATGCATGACTACACTTGCCGAGTACGCCGTACGTATGACTACACTCGCCGAGTACGCCGTATGCATGACTACACTTGCCGAGTATGCCGTACGCATGACAACACTCGCCGAACACGTAAATCTCGATATATAACTGGGAATCTTTCTTGATATATGAGTGTAAATTATTCTTGACGTGGGATTGTAATATTACTAGTTTTTTCTATTGTTTGTTAATAAACGGAAATTCCTTTACCCTTTACAATGGTTGTTGAAATATCGTAGTTGCACAAATACCGACACTGAACCTAACGAGTTCATGTCCATTGGCTCGCCGCATGTTATCCTGCCAAACTTAAATCTGTGACAGTTTCGGTGGTGATAGGCGCACAATACTGTTGTGGCGTCATTGCCTATTTTGAGCAGTACTACGGCAATGGTCCTGGCCAAGTTCAAGATGCCCGTTCGTTCAGGCGCAGTGACAATTGTGTCCGTTGTGTCGACACTCGCTGAAGGTGAACAACGCAAACCCTCTCGGAAACTTGGTGGGGAACGTACGCGGGCAGACAGGGCATTTATTGATGAATCCCACCGCGGCGACGTCTCCCATCGTCATTGCCGATGCCTTCAACTTCGGCTGAATGTGCATTAGTCTCGTTTTGTCTACTCGTATCTCCATGCTCGCAGTCTCTAAGAAGCCGCGGGAGAGACTTTCGAGCCGAATATTCGCATCGGCAGTGGTTGCATTAAGCAGGGCCACGTCGTCTGCATACTTGAGAGTCGATATACGACACTCGATGTTCGGGTCGGTATTTACATCAATTACTTTCGATATACGACACTCGATGTTAGGGTCGGTATTTACATCAATTACTTTCGATATACGACACTCGATGTTCGGGTCGGTATTTACATCAATTACTTTCGATATACGACACTCGATGTTAGGGTCGGTATTTACGTCAATTACTTCACAGTGAAGGTCATGGTCGCGGAAAATACAGTCCAGACCAACGCAAAACAGTAGCGGTGTGAACATATCTCTGTGAAGGACTCCACGGCGAATCGCAAGGATATTCGACCTGCGCTTGTAACAAAACAATAAAGGTATAAATTCAATTGGTATACATTTATTGCGATTGCCTACATGCGGTTTGTTTAAATGGGGAATACGCGTGTGTCGTGTATTTCCTGCATTGCAAAGTATCAAAGCGTCGAGTTTGCGATTTTAAACATAATATTGTAAGCTGAATTTGATCAGTGTAACATAGCGTTGCTTTACAAATACAAATGCCAACGTGCTATATTAAGTTCTTAGAAAATCATATAGCATTCTTACAACTTAGCTAATAAAACAAAATATAATGCTGAAGAACAGGAGAAATAAATAGCAAAGCTTCGGCGACTTATGTCCGTCTTCTTTAGGACCGTTCTCATCACACAGCGATTGGTTGTCCGTTTGATCGGGCGACACAGCATCGCCCAACCAATTGGAAGCATCGTTTCTTGTTGCTTTCAAGTAACGATGCGTCTAATTGGTTGGGCGACACTGTGTCGCCTGGTGAATCGGACAACTAATCGCTCGTGTGAACGTGCCGTTGGAATTCTATCTTCGACTATGTCCGGTAACAAGCGTTCCTCTTCAGCTTTCGTCGTACCATTGCGTCTACTCAGTACAACGTAACAACTAGAGTTGCGAACACAAACAGACAGCCAACAGCCAACGCGATCACCGACACTTGATCGGCGCCTGAAACAGAAAGCATTAATTATACTGAAAGTCATAAAGTTGCGTCAGCACAACTAGGAGAATGGGGACAGATTGTCGAGGACGATACAGTCGTACCATTAGTAGAGGTGCCGTAGGCATCAGACATAAAGTATTCGTAATCGGTAATCGAAATCGATTTTTGTTCAAGTATTCGAAATCGAAAGTAATGACTCGGATAATATGACATGTACGTAAATGTTTGTGGATCTTGAGTCCGAATAAAAATGATAATAATAATAATAGTAACCGTTGATTATTTTGATGATTATGTTGAAAATTACAAAGTTCGTTGTTTTCATGATTCTAACACTCTCGGTTTAAAAAGACGCACTTGTGTCACGTGTGATTATGGGTGATACAATACAATATAAAACATTTCTATTGTGGTAAAATCCTCGGGAGACCTAAACTCGGCAGCGCACAAAAACAAAAGGGATTAAACAATTCCTAATCGGTAAGCAGTTCCAGTTACAAACAGTTGGATTGGTTCAATACCAACTGGGATGTGTGTACATGTGGTAAAGAAGCCAGAAAGGACCTAATCAAATAGTTGACAATTTAGCGTGTGATTCCACTTCAAATTTCCGGTGTCGCCATTATTGGGCGTGAGAACCACATTTTTGATCAAACAGTAAAGTTCATAACGATTTATCATATAAATATCAACAAGAAAGTAAAACAGTGATGTAGCACTGCTAGACAACACAATGGCGTCTGTGTTCTGGTTGACAGTTCTCCTGCTGCCTGTCACAACACCGTTTGTCAACGCTCTTTTATCTGGGTCGTTACTGTGTATTCCATCTGGGCAACTGTAGAGTACCTAATGAACACACGCGAACACAAGTGTATACGAACACACGCACGCACGCACGCACGTACGCACGCACGCACATTTGTCAGTGCGTCGATTATTAAAACAGGTGGTTTGTCTGTTTGCGATGGCGGTCGTGTTGAATGTTGTATGTGCACATATATTTTAGAATATCCTAGAATATCCTATATAGAATATAATAGAATATCCTAGTGGCCGTCATAGACATAATTAAAGTTAGCTACTACCCAATGTTGCAACAAGTTACTTACCCGACACTTTTGGAATGGTGTCGGTAGGCTCTGAAATAAAAACACATTTTAAAATCCCAAAGGCAGTCACTTATATTCAGTCACCTGATTTTCGACTTTCATACAATACATCATCTATTATAATCTGTTGGACGGACGCAGGTGTAGCGTGTGAGTTAATTGTGTGATCCTTTATGAGCGGACTTAAGGGTTATTGCATTGGACACCTCAAGTAGGAGCGGGGTCCGCAGAAAATAACTGCTCAGCTGTCTGTTTAACTTCCCTAGGAAGACAAAATGTATATTTGATCAAATTTATCGTGAATAAACAATGTGTTATTATTATTATTATTATTATTATTATTATTATTATTATTATAAAAGCGTCACAAGCCGATAAGTGGTCTACATCAAACGTGCATTCGCCAAACGGGTTTGAGCGAGGTCGTGGTGAATGTTGTATCATCGAGGTTTACTCTGTCACATTTAATATAAATTGTCAGTATAACAAATTATGATATAATAGACTAGGTTTATGCCCCTCAATGTTGAATCAAACAGCTCACCCGTCCCGTCTTGGATGCTGGGGGTTGTGGCTGAAAACAAAACAAAAACTTAAATATCCACACGTGGTCACTAGTATTATGATAATGCGATTTGATTTTCCACTTTTACACAAGAAGTCGTTTATAATCAACCGTTGCATCATGCTTGCAGGTAAAATGGTGGTGCGCAAGTTAACTGTTTGGTGCTTTATTACGCGTATCTACTGGTTCATGACTTAAGGAATAATGATAACTAATAAATGGGGCGTCCGTCTGATGCCCATCCGATTGACTAAAGCATACTGGTATAAATAGTTTTTATTTTACGCAAGTCATTGATCAAATGATGAAATTACCCGAGTTGTCCGCATGAGAGATAGCTGGCCGTTCGCTGAAAAAAAAAAGATTAAGATATGTTACATACGGTTATAAACAGTTGGATTGGTTCAATACCAACTGGGATTTGTGGTAAAGAAGCCAGAAAGAACCTAATCAAATAGTTGACAATTTAGCGTGTGATTCCACTTCAAATTTCCGGTGTCGCCATTATTGGGCGTGAGAACCGCATTTTTGGTCAAACAGTAAAGTTCATAACGGTTTATCATATAAACATCAATAAGAAAGTAAAACAGTGATGTAGCACTACTAGACAAGACAATGGCGTCTCTGTTCTGGTTGACTTGACAGTTCTCCTGCTGCTGTCACAATACAGTTTGTCAACGCTTTTTATCTGGGTCGTTACTGTGTATTCCATCTGGGCAACTGTAGAGTACCTATAATGAAGACACGCGAACACAGGTGTATACGAACACACGCACGCACGCACGCACGCACGCACGCACGCACGCACGCACATTTATCAGTGCGTCGATTATTAAAACAGGTGGTTTGTCTGTTTGCGATGGCGGTCGTGTTGAATGTTGTATGTGCACATATATTTTAGAATATTTTAGACTATGAGTGGCCATCATAGACATAATTGAAGTTAGCTACTACCAAAAGTTGCAACAAGTTACTTACCCGACACTTTTGGAATGGTGTCGGTAGGCTCTGAAATAAAAACACATTTTAAAATCCCAAAGGCAGTCACTTATATTCAGTCACCTGATTTTCGACTTTCATACAATACATCATCTATTATAATCTGTTGGACGGACGCAGGTATAGCGTTTGTGTGATCCTTTATGAGTGGACTTAAGGTTTATTGCGTTGGACGCCTCAACTAGGAGCGGGATCCACAGACAATAACGGCGCAGCTGTCTGCTTAACTTCCCTAGGAAGACAAAATGTATATTTGATAAAATTTATCGTGAATAAACAATGTGTTATTATTATTATTATTATAAAAGCGTCACAAGCCGATAAGTGATCTACATCAAACGTGCATTCGCCAAACGGGTTCGAGAGAGGTCGTAGTGAATGTTGTATCATCGATGTTTACTCTGTCACATTTAATATAAATTGCCAGTATAAAAAATTGTGATATAATAGACTAGGTTTATGCCCCTCAATGTTGAATCAAACAGCTCACCCGTCCCGTCCTGGATGATGGGGGTTGTGGCTGAAAACAAAACAAAAACTTAAATATGCCACACGTGGTCACTAGTATTATGATAATACGATTTGATTTTCCACTTTTACACAAGAAGTCGTTTATAATCAACCGTTGCATCATGCTTTCAGATAAAATGGTGGTGCGCAAGTTAACTGTTTGATGCTTTATTAGGCGTATCTACTGGTTCAAGACTTAAGGAATTATGATAACTAATAAATGGGGCGTCCTTCCGATGCCCATCCGATTGACTAAAGCAGACTGGTATAAATAGTTTTTATTTTACGCAAGTCATTGATCAAATGATCAAATTACCCGAGTTGTCCGCATGAGAGATAGCTGGGCCGTTCGCTGAAAGAAAATAGATTACGATATGTTACGTAAAGTAGCAATAAGCATTCGCGAAGCCGCGTGTATATTGTGTCTGTGCTAACAGTCATGTCAGTCATCTCTCCAGTTGGAACATACAGTGCTGACACATCGTGGGAAGAGAGTTCCACATCATAAGCCAAGACGAAGGGCTCACTTCTTTAATGTATGACAATGTATTCTGGTATGGTGATTTCCTAGTGACCTCATTGCTATAGTTCGAAAAGTACCACGTACACCATTCGAGTGATGATGATGGCTGACGCTCGTGGGATAATACTATCAAGCCAATGGTCTAAAATGACGCTAAATGTACCCCGAAAGTCAACTTCCACATCACTTACTCGAGAGACACTTGGGGGTGCCGTTTATGCCCGATTCTGGACACCGCCAGCAAGTCAAGTCAGGGCCGCAGTGTTTGAGAGCAAGGTCGAGGTCACATTTCTCGTTTGCCTTCAGCGTCATTGTAACTGTAATGGATAGTTAGCTTTGTATTGACGTACCTCGGGTACATTATATGTAACCTTCACACGTACGCCTGCACGGACAATCAACCAATTTGAGTATCATACAAACTACAACTGCATAGACATTCATTCGTCGAAACTTCTACAGTGAATCAAATCTAAATTTAAACACGTGAGTGTGCGTGCGTATGTGCGTGTGTGCGTGTGTGCGTGCGTGTACGTGTGTGACAGAGACAGAGAGATATGTTTGACTACGCAAATGGGCCAGAAGAATATAATATGTACGACTAATCATTTCCTTTGTTGTATTTGGCACATGTAGACTAGTATGTATTCTGTGGCGCCGCTCGTCACGCCTGTTACCTGGAACCTTTGATACTAGGCGTTATTCTGCTACGTCTTTATCTTAACATTATCACCAGTACCCGGTGATTAGTCAACGGGTGATACCGTACATCTTATAAAAAATAGAATGAAACTAAACGTAACGTAACGTAAAAGTAAAATATCAGTAATCCTCTCTTGAGAGTTTAAAAATATACATATCTATATACCATTGGTATATGACCTTATTACTGAACGACAACTTACTATTCTTAGGTGTGCAGGATTCAAACAGACGACCCAAATACGACCTTGTGGAGATATTCCGGTCAGTCTCACAGCCGCATTTGTCATCAATACACTTCAACGTGTCCGTACAATTAGCGTCAGCGCGGCACGTTTCTCCGTACTTTCCTGAAACACATAAATGTTTTTGCTGCGTCGCACGATTTAAACGGTACACGACGAAAACATGAGTTGAAATAGAAGAGCCAATATCGGTCTCGACATGTGCGATCTCCTGCATGCACGCACTGATACGCGTATATAATACACTGATGCACCTGTACCATGTTTCAATTACAAGGAATGTATTTGAACAATCAAAAACATAACGGAACACAAACAAACGCAGTCACAAATGTGTTTATATGCGCGCGCGTGTGTGTGCGCGCACGCGTGCGTGTGTGAGTTTGTGCGTGCGTGTGTGTGTGGATGCGTGTGTGTAAGGAACTGAACTGGTGTACAGGGGCACCTACAAACACGTTGCACACATCAACATGGTCTATTGTCATTACCAAAGTGTAAAACATAAGAACGTATATATAAGAACGTGTATATATAAGTACGTATATATAAGAACGTACCTTAAAATAACTTTTGTTGTTGTAATTGTTGTTCACACAAACTTGCGTTCTGATTGCTTTTCCTGGTACACATACAAAGACGCACGAACGCACACGCACACGCACACCCACACACACACACACACACACACACACACACACACACACACACACACACACACACACACACACACACACACACACACACACACACACACACACACACACACACACACACACACACACACACACACACACACACACACACACACACACACACACACACACACACACACACACACACACACACACACACACACACACACACACACACACACACACACACACACACACACACACACACACACACACACACACACACACACACACACACACACACACACACACACACACACGCATATATAATCAGGTAGAGAGTTAGATAAATGCTCACGACGGCACGAAGTCTTGTCTTCAGATGGATACTGGTCGTCCCCACAAGTACATTTTCCGTTCTTGCAGAATGACTCGTCATAGCACCCGTCCTTGTACTCGTCGCACGGGTCACCGATCTTTTTGGCTGCAATAATTATTCATCAATTTGCACCGCGATACTCATGTCGACAAGAATAACATTTTAATCGGTTTTAGCACCAACCAAGACGGACTATATTTAGAACATACCCAAATAATGTCAAAATCCTGTTTTTTTAACAAGTGAGTACCACTGCTTGGAGTCCATACAATTATTCTTTGAATCTTAGTTTGGGACGACCTCTGCTCCTATTCCCTTACTACAGTTGATATATCATAACGTTGTGGCACTGACTTACGTTTGTCACACCGCTTCACGTCTGACGGCCAGAGACCGACCTCGCAAACACACATGCCGAGTTGACACTGGTCGAACCTAAAGCACACGGCGCCGTCGTAGTCGCAGTCGGAGGAGCTCGTACAGTTATCGTAGAGGTCCCCTGCAACACGACACCATCTGTGATGATATGTCAGACAAGTCATCCACAGCTCTACGTCGCTGTCAACTATCTGAGTGTATCTATGTGGCATAGGGATATGTATCGTCTCGAATAGGCCTGTATTACATGAATCGTGATCAAATTAATAACCACGATATTATCGTTGTTACGTTATTGTATGAGGTAAAACTTGTACTTTACATTTTAATGTTCTAACGTGAATGCTTAGATATGCTTTTATGTGAATGCATGATGTGACTGTTGATTGTGCAACAGCGTACCCCTTACTTACCCCTGGGAAACCTTCTCGCACGGTTGTCTGCAACAAACAACATTCTAGTACAATTCACGCAATCAGAGGTACGATCTTTTATTTTCCATATTTATGCACAGTGCTTTTAAAATAAAGAAATATACTAAAAAAGATAACTACTCACACATGTCACGTGAAAAACAGAGAAATAAAAAGAAAACTCATGTTTGTTTGGATGATCGTGTGCCTTTATATAAACATATTATTCCCAACAATAATGGTGATGTACACTTGATCTACCGGTGGCGACTGGTCGAGCCTCTGATGATGTTAAGCGCAACCAGAAAGTCGATGACGGAGAGTCACTACCGGTTATCGACTCTCACTCCGCGACGACTTACCGGAAAGACACTTGTATGTATCGCTGATCGCCCACTCTGGACAAAAAGCACAAAACAAGCCTGGGCTGCATATTTTGTCAGTTGCCTTCAAGTCGAAGATGTCCGGTGCACAAGCGTCGTTCGTCTTCTGGTCTAGAATTACTGCAACACAAAGTCAGTGACGTACACCTGGCAACTTCCTCAGACGTGTTTCTGTTGCCAGGCGTCCCCAGTGAAGTGTAATAATGTTTAATGCGAGCATTCCATAATAATATGGCAACCAAAAAAATATTTTAAACATAACTTGTGAATAACCCCCGGCGTTGCTCTCCTGTGTCACCTCTTCTGTGTCACCTCTTCTGTGTCACCTCCTCCCACCCGGAACACACATCTCAACGAGTTGTTTTCACTGCAACTGTTTTCCCAGCAATTCCTTGCAATATTTCTACGAAGTGCGCCGTGGACCAGGCTTGTCGACCAAACGTCTCGGATGAAAGGTTAACTCCGATAGGTGGCATTAGTGGTATCTACTTGAGCTAGAATTGGAAGCTAGCTGTTAATCTTTGACGAGTTTTCATATGCACACAAACACAACATAAATATAAATGTCACAAATTACACGTGTGTGTGTGTGTGCGTGCGTGTGTGCGTGCGTGCGCGCGCGTGCGTGCGTGCGTGCGTGCGTGCGTGCGTGCGTGTGTGTGTGTGTGTGTGTGTAAACATGTGTTAAATGCAATGTTACTTGAATTATATTTCTACAGGAGTAAGACAGAGAGTCAAACTCACCCTTATGGTGAACACAGACGTTGAACATCGCACCGTATGTATTCAATGTGGCGATCTTTGAGTCGTTGTTACAACCGCAAACATTGTTCGCACATATCAGGTTTGGCTCCTGCCTACAGTCGCTGTCGACGGAGCAGGCATTACCGAACATGCCTGAAACATGCAATGGTGTGTTATGTGTATTCTCTCACTGAAACGTTATGGTTAATTATTATTATTATTATTATTATTAAGATAATATATATATATATATATATATATATATATATATATATATATTATATATATATATATATATATATATATATATATATATATATATATATATATATATATATATATATATATATATATATATTTAATCTACACATTATAAAATAATATTATGGATATATGGATATATATATATATATATATATATGTTGCATCAATGTTCTTAATAATAATAATTATTATTATTAACAATAACGTATATATATATATATATATATATATATATATATATATATATATATCACACAGAAAATGCTTAGCAAGTTTTGCAAAGTTCTCAACATATGTTCCCGTAAAGTATCATCATTATGCATAACGTTCAGTCACTGTCATAAGGTTATACGTTCAATGCCCGACGTCGTACGTTTGGACGGCTACCGACAAGTGCTTCCATACAGTGGTTGTGCGACTGGGTCTGCGCACATTCCACGATCCTGTGCAGCTCGTCTGGGCACATTCCACGACGCTATGCAGCTGGTCAGCGCACATTCCACGACGCTGTGCAGCTGGTCAGCACACATTCCATGACGCTATGCAGCTGGTCAGCGCACATTCCACGACTCTATGCCGCTGGTCAGCGCACATTGGCAACAAACGGAACTCGAGTGCGCACCGCTGCAATCCTAGCGGTATTTTTCCGGAACAGTTGAGTTGCGGACTGGAGTGCACTGCCTGCCTCTGCGCGACGTCGCGTCACAGACCGGTGTACATTATGCGACCTTTGTTGCAGCAGCTGCCCGGTGTGAATGTAACCTTATAAATGCATCTTACTCACAAAATTCTCAATTACAATAATGTTTCAATTTCATGATGCTTTCCTTGGTATAACTGTAGTCAAACGTACATACTTATTTGTACGTTTTTGCTGATGAGACTATGGGTATGCTCAAAGGTAATTAGTGAATGACGCTGGCTCTTGGACAGTTGGTTTATAATTAGAGAGCGCAGACTAATATTAGTTGTTTTAATTGTGTCTTACGAGTTATATTCCCTGCATGAATTACATTGTTAGAACTAGTTACAGAATTAGATGTGTTGAATTGGGTATAACGTCACTTGAAACTGATATCCCGAGCACAAAGCGGGCAAACATGTTAGTTCACAACGAGTGGTCAGTCCCGGGATGTCTGGACGCTGGTAGTAGCGTGGACGCTGGCAGTAAACATACTGTCCACTAGATGGCAGGCAGTAATGGTTAATTGTTTTAAGGACTGCCTACACCACTAGATGTCAACTAACAGCAAGTAATGTATTTAAATGACTGTTTTACACATGCACACTTATCATCTGACAGGCATTGCATGTGTCATAGGCCACTACTATGCTTTTGTTCATCGTTTAATATTACAACGTAAGGTGTTTGGTGTAATGTTGTAATGGTGTAATGGTGTCTAGTGCGAGCCGTCAACGGTTGATGTGAAGGTTACACATTGAAGTGAGGACATCCCCGACACTTCGTTCGCAGGGGTATGCATATCATAGTATACATACCAATACAATACAACACGTGTTTGTTTTAGTCCACCATTACATAAGTAGATGCGATTACATGAGCAAAATACATTTGTAATATGGGCCAGAGTGAGGTGATATGTAGAATCGGTAATTAATATTTTAACTGTTGATTTTCATATAATAATAATAATAATAATTATTTAGTTCTTATATAGTGCATACTCCTGTAGAAAAATCAATGCGCTTTACAATAAAATAATACATACATAAAAATGCACACAATTATGCTGATAATCCAGATATAAAAATATATATAATATTGTAAATTGTTAAATAAATACTCATTTAAAAGTAGTTGAACAATAAGAAAAAAGATAAAAATGAGAAATTGTAAACTATCGTAGCAACCTGTTTCAGTGTCACTAGTCATAAAACAAGTTGAACATGTGGGTTTTTGGAGTTCGTTTAAACGTCTGTAGGACCTTGGTGGCGTGCACAGGAAAAGGCAGCCGATTCCAGAGTGGGTGTGCCGAAATCCCAAAGGCATGTCTCCCACTCATATGCTTTGAAACCTGTACACTTAGTGTCAAGTGCTACAATCTTAAGGAAACGTCTACTTGCGATGATATTCGTTTAATAGCTGAGAACTGTTATTGCATTTCTTTAATTGCCATTTTAAGATTAATATAGAATACCAAGGTTATCCTCTGTACTGGAATAGTATGAGGTTACCATGTATGGGACACACTGCCTATCTCTGTTTATTAAGATAGCCATGGGGATATGTGTGCGTTACAGTACTCGCGTCAAAAGAACCATCTGTCTCAAGCACATCATTCCACACATTCATGTAATCCCACACTCCCACCACACACGCACGCACGCACGCACGCACGCACGCACGCACGCACGCACGCACGCACGCACACACACACACACACACACACACACACACACACACACACACACATGTTGATGTCGTCATGGAATATGATGGACTGCGAAGAAGGTTGGCCATTACCTGACTGTTGTTGGTGTGAAGTGCATACTCCCTCTCTGCACAAATCACCTTCATCACAGGTTTCAAACCGGCTGCCGCACAGTTCTCCGACCTTTTTCACTGCACAAACAATCGTACAACAACATCGCATGCATTACTAACAATATTTTCGCATGACTAATTATTGACGAGGGTACTTACTTAGTTTTTACTAATAATTGTTTAGGTAAATAATTATATAAATTCCACGGTATATAGTATTAGGCAGACATTCGATCAAAATAAATAACTATGCATTATTTATCAAAATAAATAACTATACATTATTTATCGAAATGAACTACCAATAAAATGTTGGTCTTCTGTTTACCTTAGTGAATGGCTTTATGTAAATAATAACACTAAGTAGTATTTTTGTATACGATTACTCAACTAGACCAGTTCTTACTTTTCTCTTTCTATACGGGAGACCGGGACTAGTTGTTGTAATATTCAGTTAATGTAACTTTTTTTTAACAATATTTATTAATTGCTCAAACAGGGATGTGCCATTAAAAAGTAAAAAGATTTAACAAGTGTGCACATCCAAGACAAAACATCCAGATGGCAAGTGGACAATGAAGCCATTGGCTTATCGAGAGTACTAATTTTTTTCATTTATATATAACCCGCCCTTCTGAGAGAGTTGTCAATGTTGTTTGACGCTGCTAGCATTTACAGTACTGGTTACATACCAGTACGCTAGGTTTCACATGTGAAGCAAAGCGTTCACACGTCGTGATTAAATCAACTGTGTTCTTTTAGTCATTGTCAGCTGCACACAACTCTTTGGCTGAGCCGTCGGTGCGAGCCGTCGGTGCGAGCCGTCGGTGCGAGCCGTCGGTGCGAGCCGTCGGTGCGAGCCGTCGGTGCGAGCCGTCGGTGCGAGCCGTCGGTGCGAGCCGTCGGTGCGAGCCGTCGGTGCGAGCCGTCGGTGCGAGCCGTCGGTGCGAGCCGTCGGTGCGAGACGTCGGCGCCGCGAGCCGCCCGAGCGTTTCAGGTTAACTTCCACTTGGCATAGCCCCTTATTCTATATAGTAGATTTTTTTCAAGTTTCATTCACAAAACACGAAAAGTGGCAGCGTGAGTTGATATTATGTGGGCATAGCATAAACAGTTTTATGTAGTTAAAAAGTTAATTTCGTCTTCAGATTTCTTTATTTTTGGACAGTGAGTCCGCTGGTGGACTTCCAACCAACTACAGTCGATGGTATCTCCATATGTGTGCTATGGTTTCGTAAGACTACTCTGTAGCAACGTGCCCTGTGTACAACTAGCTCCGGTCTCCCCTATTATTAAATCAGTTACCTAGTGCGTATAACTTTGGGAACATCTACGTGCCGGTTTAACAGAGATTCCTTATCGGGAGATGGTTCTTGCGTACAGCAATGACTTTGCCCTCAAATGGAGATGCCACGTGTGGACCAGCGCCCTTCACTGCAATAACTCACGTCTGGACCAGCGCCCTTCACTGCAGTAACTCACGTTTCTGACACAACTTGTTGGTTTTGTCGACGAAGTAGCCGACGTCACAGTAACACCTCCCTAAGTGACACTGGTCGTACTTGAGGCATGCGCCGTGGTCGAAGGTGCAGTCTGAGTGGCTTGTACAGTTACCACCGACCACCTCGTTTCCTGGAGGAATCATCGTCACATGTATATAACCACCGACGTATTTTACTGGCACACAACAGGGAATTTTTGGTGAATTTCCACATATGAAGCCCTTTCATGTCGAATCAGTATTTGTTATTTTGCAAGTGCACCATTAAATCAGTGCTATTATTTTGCTAGCGTATTATGTCGCTAATTAATACGTTAATTGTGCTTTTTTTATTTCCTTTCAATAGTTTATCGAAAATGAAATCATACCGTCCTACTATTCGCACATATTACAAATGTTGTAAGATTATTGAGGATTAGTTCATCACGTCGGCTTAACTGGCTGAAGACATTGGTGAACGTGGTATAGTGT
The DNA here is from genome assembly GCA_033239005.1 of Lamellibrachia satsuma. NCBI lineage: Eukaryota > Metazoa > Annelida > Polychaeta > Sabellida > Siboglinidae > Lamellibrachia > Lamellibrachia satsuma. The sequence goes on along the minus strand of BSQZ01000021.1, from coordinate 4,824,899 downwards.
GGGTGAAACTAAGGGTTTCTTTATTCACCAAGTATTCCACGTGAACAACGTGCACCGTGCACTTCCTTATACTTAGTGTTAACGGGGATCGGAAAGGGTGTTTCGCTACTGTTGAACGTAGACCCAGGCCTTCACAACAACAGTGGCGCCATAAATAAACTACCACAGATACACCACCCCAACTCACCATAGTAACTTACCATGGTTGGAGCTCACCATCGCAGCCACGAACAGCAGGTAAAAACACGCTTTCTGCAAATGTCATAAACCACATAACAGTGTAGGGGCATACGACAACAAAATACTACGTTTTGACTTATCAGATCATATTACACCAGTGCTTTACTCGGAATGTGTTTTAAAAGTGGGAGATTCCGGTCATTTCTCTGGTTGACCGAGGGCTGACATGTTAACCAGCGCGCCCGATAAGCGCATGCCAAGACTACAAGTGGCGTATTAATTGAGGCCAGCACACACAGAACCAACGCACAGTCTCGAACAAACGTGTTATTTTGACAGAAAGAAGACTAGTTTAGTAAACAAAGACCAACAGATGTTACGTAAGTTGAGTTTGAACGAATATAGCATGGCCATATCCTATTGGCAAGATGCACACAAATATATTCTCATTTAGCGAGTGAATATTGGCAGAATACCAAACTCGTGATGTAGGATTATTTAACAACATGTCGCGGCCCGTGAAATTACGTTAAGATGCGGTGTGTTCAACTAGGTTTTCCTAGTAAGTCACTGGCGCTTTGCTCGAAATGAGGGGGATCAGGTGGGTCCAGGACCCCCATAAGGCAAGAGGGACCTCCCATAAGAAAGAAAAATGTGAGCTTGGGGGTCCTACATTTTATCAAATCTTTTTACAAAAATAGGCGCTAATAGCCAATACAGTGCCTGAAAAGGAGATTTTTTAAGACGATTTATTTTTCCGGTGGGGGGGTGACCAATACTTTTAGGGAACCCCCCCAAGAATCAGTTCTCATTTCGAACCCTGCACTGGCGTGATATTTTTAATTGTAGTTACAATGGGTATGTTTTAGTAACTCTTATAGGTGCATAGGCCAAAAAACGCGACTTTTGTTTCCCTTTAACAAAGACTCTTGAGATAGATTCAAAATGTTCAATAGAAAATAAGGGTGGTTGTGGGAGTAGGTGGGAGTAGGTGGGAGTAAGTGGGAGTAGGTGGGAGTAGGTGGGAGTAGGTGGGAGTAGATGGGAGTAGGTGGGAGTAGGTGGGAGTAGGTGGGAGTAGGTGGGAGTAGGTGGGAGTAGACTCTACTACCGTCACATGACCTTTCAGATAATATGCGTCTATCTAAAGAAATAACAGTAAACGTGTGCGTGTGCGTGTGCGTGTGCGTGTGCATGTGTGTTACAAATACTAAAGTATGGAGACACATGTTTGTATGACGATCACATTTCGGCAAGCAACATATATCACGTCAATTACAGGCAGTCACACGCATCGTTGAATCCTTCTGTTGTATAGGAACAGGATCAGTATAGATGTCGTGCGGTGTCACAATTCCCTTGGATAAGATGTCGTTGTCACATGAGGCGTATGAGTGATCACTCCGATAAAGTACTGCAACACTATTTTTTTAAGCAATGGTCGTAACAAAACGTTACCTATTTATAGTTATCATTTGCACGAACATATGCCTTTTGTGATTCATTGACATGGACAATTCGGCCCAAACTAATCTATGACTAAGTGATTCATTGACGACTTTACCTGGAGCATAGACGTTGTTTGTCGTCTACTCTCCGCCTACCTGACGTACACAAACTGGCCGACCAAAACGCTATTGTAGCATTAATATCACACGTGGTTTCTCTCTAACAGCCCTCCAACTAAAAAAGACCTTCCACCTCGCATTTTACACACAGGACAACGTTGTTCAGTGATGTAGGGGATATTTGCATTGTATATCCTACCACCATAAATGTCATATAACTGGTGGTACGCTGTGCGTTAATAGTCCGACATGTTCAATTGTATCCATAGTTACCGTCACGACACATGGAATACGTCTTCATGAATGGACAAGGAGATGTCTAATGGATATCAACCCTCAAATTTTGAAGAGGACGCCTTTATGCTACATGGAAAATTAGTATATCCTATTTGGAAGTATAGAAGTACACGGACTCGTTTCCAGTCAAATTGCGTAACATTTGTGTTCGCGTATGCGGCTTTGATTCTGACTGTGATTGTTGGCGGCGGTAAGTCTAAGCTGATATCATTGAAACGGTAAAGAGGAAGTAGCGTGGTGACAGTGACGTCATACCAGTGTTGTAGACCAGGAAAACATGTGTATATGTAGGCTGAACCGGTCGATCACCGTGACTTAGTCGTCCAGATCAACTGGTTTTCAATGTCTTCTTTTCTGGCCATCACCAGCGCTTTTCGTTTATAACCACGAACGAATGTATACGTTGAAAACACATTAAATATACTAAACTAAACTACATATAAATATAAAGACACGTATAATATAAATATTTTGTGAAATATCATCATGGAATATGTGGCGTGCGATATCAGCCCGTCAGCATATACGCTTGTAAGCCCGTCAGCGAATCATTATGTCAGCATATCAATATTACAGCCTATCAGTCTGTCAGCCTGTCGGTCTGTCAGCTTATCAATATGGCAGCTTATCAGCGTTGGCCTGTTTGCCTGTTAGCCCGTCAGCGTATCTGTCTGCCAGCCTGTCATCATGCCAACCTGACAGCCTGCCTGCTGCCAGCCTGCCAGCCTGCCAGCCTGCCTGCTGCCAGCCTGCCAGCCAGCTGCTTCTGTCCTGATGCTTTCGACTGAAATCCATAGTTAACAGTGGTACTCACCACTTGTGTAATCTTCCTCTCCACTCCAGTACTCACCACTTGTGTAATCTTCATCTCCACTCCAGAAGTTGTAGTTTGCTACCTCTAAATATAGTTGACACAAATGTTCGCTGCCCGGGGCCGTGAGTGTCACAGTGAGTGGTTTACTTGTGCCACCTTCGCCCTTGCACCACCGACCAGCACAATAGGGAAGACGAAAGACTTGCTGAGGTCCTCAATGACGTGTTTCATACACAAACGTCTACACTGTATGTGTCGACTATACACCAGCGAACCCAGCTGCGTACTCTTTGCAACAGTGTCGGTGTTTCCCGTTAGAGTGCTTGGACACGGTTCGTTGATTGCGTAAACAGAATAAGGGACCTTAGGCTGTACCAACAGAATAAGGGACCCTAGGCTGTACCAACAGAATAAGGGACCTTAGGCTGTACCAACAGAATAAGGGACCTTAGGCTGTACCAACAGAATAAGGGACCTTAGGCTGTACCAACAGAATAAGGGACCTTAGGCTGTACCAACAGAATAAGGGACCCTAGGCTGTACCAACAGAATAAGGGACCTTAGGCTGTACCAACAGAATAAGGGACCTTAGGCTGTACCAACAGAATAAGGGACCCTAGGCTGTACCAACAGAATAAGGGACCTTAGGCTGTACCAACAGAATAAGGGACCCTAGGCTGTACCAACAGAATAAGGGACCTTAGGCTGTACCAACAGAATAAGGGACCTTAGGCTGTACCAACAGAATAAGGGACCTTAGGCTGTACCAACAGAATAAGGGGCCCTAGGCTGTACCAACAGAATAAGGGACCCTAGGCTGTACCAACAGAATAAGGGACCCTAGGCAGTACCAAAAGAATAAGGGACCCTAGGCTGTACCAACAGAATAAGGGGCCCTAGGCTGTACCAACAGAATAAGGGGCCCTAGGCTGTACCAACAGAATAAGGGGCCCTAGGCTGTACCACACATATGTGAATAGCTTCAGTCAAAAAAACATAGTCGATTGAGTTGTTGACAAGGAAAACCTGCGTGTGGCACCCATATCCAGTCTGACGTCCGACTATCTCTGCTGAAACCTCCTGGTTGACTTGGTTGATGTTTGTATCACAATCTGACTCACGTGATAGCTAGAATAGCTCTAGCGATCCTTCAGATCTCGTGAATCGAAATGTATCTGGTATATAGAGATTGTCGCTACGTGAGCCGTGTGTTTGGAGCAAGCTCTCTTGTATGTATTCTGAATCCGATCACTAGGTCAGTGGCTGTGTTGTAAGGTCATACGTGTTGTCGACTCCTCCCTTTCTTGACCTTCTTCGTCTCCTTCAATAGTTTAAGTCTTCTTATTATTATTCACACTTTAGATTATGGCCGTTTGTATATTGATGTCTCTAATGTGTCTCACATGGCATTTTTCAGTAAAAATATTAAAATTCCAAAGGGTACCACACCTTAGTGAATTCCTATTTCGTTGCTGAATGGTAGGCAACTTTCTACAAGACAGGCGCCAAAATTACGACCTGGTAATCGTAATCTGCGAACTCCAGTTCATTGAATGCTACACTCGATACGCCCTTCTTGAGAGTCGCCTGTATGAGACATCCAGTGACCGACAGTCAAAAGAAAGACATGGACCTACATTAATAAATTAACTGCTCAACAGTAGATTAGGTCAAACATAAAATAAATAAATATTCCGGGTTTACACACTCTCAAAGTGGCACGGTATCCTGTTACGTTTATATGGTGACTCAACTAACGCCGTCTCTAGTCTCGCTTTAGCCGACTTGTGCCCGACCTACGTGAACTCGCCGTGAAAAGTGTGTGGCGACCACTGGCGGCAGACACGTGGTGTGACTGTCATCCCGGAGTCTCGATAAACGAGGCTGCACAGTATTTGTTCTTCTGTGGAGTTAGACGACCAGTGTTAACTTCGAGTGTAATTCAGCACCGTCATATATATTGTAATATAAACAAATTACACATGTACTACTACCGCCTCCTGCCGAAGAAACAAAACAGATAAACATATCATGTCGATTTAAATCGCAACTTCTCCAGTAGCAGATTGGTACGAAACGGTCCGGCAGAGGGGGCAAGTAGTACGAGGAATGTTCTGAGGGTGCTGGCGTGAAACCTGATATAGCAGGTGCTGGCGTGAAACCTGATATAGCTGGTGCTGGCGTGAAACCTGATATAGCTGGTGCTGGCGTGAAACCTGATATAGGTAATGTTGTAAATAAGCTACAAACCAATGATACAGAGACTACTGACATGTTGGCAAAGTTCATCATGCCTGATTTAAAATGTTATGTTCAATTGTCCACCTACTAGAACTACTACAAACAGAACCGCCACCACCGCCTCCACTATTACTGTTACTAGAACTACTACAAACAGAACCGCCGCCACCGCCTCCACTATTACTGTTACTAGAACTACTACAAACAGAACCGCCGCCACCGCCTCCACTATTACTGTTACTAGAACTACTACAAACAGAACCGCCGCCACCGCCTCCACTATTACTGTTACTAGAACTACTACAAACAGAACCGCCGCCACCGCCTCCACTATTACTGTTACTAGAACTACTACAAACAGAACCGCCACCACCGCCTCCACTATTACTGTTACTAGAACTACTACAAACAGAACCGCCGCCACCGCCTCCACTATTACTGTTACTAGAACTACTACAAACAGAACCGCCGCCACCGCCTCCACTATTACTATTACTAGAACTACTACAAACAGAACCGCCGCCACCGCCTCCACTATTACTATTACTCGAACTACTACAAACAGAACCGCCACCACCGCCTCCACTATTACTATTACTAGAACTACTACAAACAGAACCGCCACCACCGCCTCCACTATTACTATTACTAGAACTACTACAAACAGAACCGCCACCGCCGACTCCACTATTACTATTACTAGAACTACTACAAACAGAACCGCCACCGCCGCCTCCACTATTACTATTACTAGAACTACTACAAACAGAACCGCCACCGCCGCCTCCACTATTACTATTACTAGAACTACTACAAACAGAACCACCACCGCCGCCTCCACTATTACTATTACTAGAACTACTACAAACAGAACCACCACCACCGCCTCCACTATTACTATTACTAGAACTACTACAAACAGAACCACCACCGCCGCCTCCACTATTACTATTACTAGAACTACTACAAACAGAACCACCACCGCCGCCTCCACTATTACTATTACTAGAACTACTACAAACAGAACCGCCACCACCGCCTCCACTATTACTGTTACTAGAACTACTACAAACAGAACCACCACCGCCGCCTCCACTATTACTATTACTAGAACTACTACAAACAGAACCGCCACCACTATTACTATTACTAGTATAATAATTATTATTATCATTATTTCTATTATTATTAGTAGTAGTATTATTACCATTATTATTAGCCGATTCAACATTTTCAGCACGGTTTGACCTTTATGTCACGCCGGATTGATGGAATGGTGCGTTCCGTTTCGTTAAACAGCCCGCGTAACTTAACCACCGTGACACAACGACATGTGCTACTAATTTATCGATACATATCTGGGGAATATTCTTTCTTGTTAAACGCTAAATGTTACTGTAGTCATCTTATTACTGCTAACAGCATTCCGTGCAAGCCGTTGGAATGACACTACTAGGTATACACCATAAGTCTTCTCAGTTTCGGCGTAAACGGCTCCTTGAGCACGGCGATGGTTTCATGCTGTGATGCACCGAGAGGCCCATGGCAGCTTAGAAAGACACGACAAGGAGATGTTACAACAGGCTGACGGGATTGTTTCCGCGATAGCGAGGATCAGATTTGAAGATCGGTATAATGTGCAATCGCTGCTTGCGGTATGGGCCGAAATGACCAGACACCATCAACTGCCTCGTACTGTGCCATCCAAGACGTATCACCAATCTTGTTACAGCCCCGAAACGTTCAGTGCCCAGTGCTGAATTCCATGTTTTGACGCATATATTGTCTTCTTTTACTTAGTTGGCGTTTGGTCCTGTCGCTGGGAACGTCAGGTACGGTAGGTGTGTCCCAATCACTACAGAGCCGTGTTTTCTGGATGTCTTGACATGCATCATTGAACAGCTCTCTATAACTCGATTCCAACTTGATTTTTTTATATGATTCAGATTTGACTCAACTCGTGTGATCGCCACATCCCTCCAAAAACATAAATGACTCGACTCTTGCAGTACATCCCTGTCCTTTCTTTGGTGTATACGGTTACTTATCCGTTCTTGTCAGCAATATATCGCACTTGCGTTTCCTCTGTTTTTAGTATGTCCAAACTAATCCGACCTGTTTAGCTTTGGAGCACCCATAGCTGTGTTACAAGCCTTTCCCTGTTTTCGGGTGTTTCTATGTACTGGGTCACTTCATCCGCAAATCGGAGAATGGATGCAGAGCTCAGTCATGGGTGAAATAGTACTTGCGGTGCCTTCGTTGTTTCGAGGAATCCAGCAATGGATCGGTTGCCATAACGGCAACGTTGTAATTTAACATGGCGTTCCAGTAGATAAGGGGTCGGGAATTCAGGTTCCCAGTTTCTACGGCAAACGCGCAAATCGGAATCAGATTAGGACGAAAGTCTGGCAACTCAACGACTGGTACACTTAATTGTTCCAGTCTGTAAACGTTGGCCTACAGAATGTATGTACTGCTATCTTCCAAATGGTACCATTGCTGTTGTAATGCATTTGCCTATTGGTTCAATTTAGCGCGAAGCTGAAGCTGCCCACTTGTATAGGTCACCGGTGGCTGTCCGTGGAATATAATCATAGCGATATAATGCGCAAAACAGACGTTCGATGGAAATTATCCTTTTTTGTTGTCAAACGGGACAGAAAACTTCATCTTCTGAAAAATCGCTGGATTCTGAATAAACCAATAGCTTCCTTGTCCACTTGTCATCTGGTGTTTTTTGGGTGTCCATTGTGTTCAGTTGTGTTCAGTTTACTTTTCCTCCGCCTCCCGTCAACGTATGTAACCGCGACTCCCGCCTCGGAAGCAGTAGCCTGGGCGGTGCTAGCGACTTAGTATGACTAGGGACATTATTGATACCAGAGAGCGCTGGTTGCGTCTGGCAGCGGTGTGTGTTGGCGTGTGGGAGACTTGGACGCCTAGAGCACTTCAACGCGGCTACGCTGTGTTGTCAAAACGTCAGTAACTAGTCTAGCATAACGATTAACGCTGACAGCGAAGTGGGGTTTATGTAACGTAGTGGAGCCTTGCAGTGACGGGTCCGTCTAAATGCGATGTCCAGGGGCCTCGAATTGCACCACTTAGAATGCATTCACACGTGCTCTGGGCGCGCATACGAACCGGCTACAACAGAATGTCTAAGCTTGATACACGAACACATAATAGCCGCTAATAGGAAACTAATAGTGCTATAATGAAATAATATGGGACCACTTTTTAGATAACGTTTAATGCAACTAACTAGAATGTTTATTAGTCGGTCGTTGAAATGATTCACACCACTGTAAACACATGCAGATTGCGTTGACATAAAGCGAGGCAATAAACGCATCAACATTTCATTGAATATAAATATTCGAATTTGAGAACCACAGATTCTTGAGAGGAAAAACTGAAACGCTGATGATGGGCCCCGCTGGTTAGTTGAAGCCATTTATACGGGATAAACATCTCCGTCTCAACGAGTCGAGTCACTGCTTAGCCACCACCAATGTAATGGTCAATCACGACCACAGTAGCCACCACCAATGTAATGGTCAACCATGACCACAGTAGCCACCACCAATGTAATGGTCAATCACGACCACAGTAGCCACCACCAATGTAATGGTCAATCATGACCACAGTAGCCACCACCAATGTAATGGTCAATCACGACCACAGTAGCCACCACCAATGTAATGTTCAATCATGACCACAGTAGCCACCACCAATGTAATGGTCAATCATGACCACAGTAGCCACCACCAATGTAATGGTCAATCATGACCACAGTAGCCACCACCAATGTAATGGTCAATCACGACCACAGTAGCCACCACCAATGTAATGGTCAATCATGACCACAGTAGTTGAAGCTTGCTCAATACTCTGCTGTGTTCTTGATTGATTGAACGGTGGTGTTTGGCTTTTATCCATTGTTTGACAACGTGTTACCGCAGTAGCCTTCGTCGAAATCGGTTCCGATGTGGTTAAAAATCGCACGGAACATGCACGCGATTGGCATGCATGCATGTTCCTTGCGATTGGCATGTATGCATCCATCCGTCGGCGTTCTAACACATTTAGCAAGCGTTAAGCGGCATGAGGCCAATGGGTGGTGACCGGCAGACGGTGCAGACGGTCCAGACTTACTTCCAACAACTTCTGTGCTGGGTTGCTGACCACCTGCCTTCGCATACGACTGTCAGATGCGTCGTTAACAACATGTCTGCTTGAGTGCGTCAAATACAGTGACAGACATTTTGAATACCGGAGACATGCCGTTTTTTAAAACTACTCGCAAAAATGCCCATCCTCTGTACGGGATAACTTGGTAGTGCGTAATTCACTGTCATGATAAGAATACTGTGAAACGTTATCACAGAAATGTTCATCTATCCTAGGTACTTGGTTTTATCGGTCAATGTATTTCGAAATTGCAACGTTATACTAACTGGCAGTTATAGCAACGTCCAGCGTCGCCGTGCACGTGTGTTACATATAACTTACTGGCAGTTATAGCAACGTCCAGCGTCGCCGTGCACGTGTGTTACATATAACTTACTGGCAGTTATAGCAACGTCCAGCGTCGCCGTGCACGTGTGTTACATATAACTTACTGGCAGTTATAGCAACGTCCAGGGTCGCCGTGCACGTGTGTTACATATAACTTACTGGCAGTTATAGCAACGTCCAGCGTCGCCGTGCATACAAATACTTGCTCGATTATAGTAAGATAAGCATTGTCCGCGATTCGACTATAGTTTGTAGTAGTTAACTGATTATTGCATACTACTGGATTCTATTGACTATGTAATAAATATTTTATATGTGTATATTCTTCAGTAAATAGTTTTTATTTGGATTTGTATTTGTCACGAAGCAGGGCATCAATTGCACCACCCAATAATACACATTGGAAGGACTGTTACGTCTCAGACAAACAAACGTTGTTGTTGTGCCATAGCTGCTGTTATTCCTGTACACTAAAGTACGACCTATATCGACGTATCCAGCACCAAAGATAAACCTCGTGCGAACCCTACACTTGCCGAGTAACCTGTTTTTTGATACGATAGTGGAGACGGGTTCGAGAAGATGTACGACATATTTGCCCTGAAAGTCGAGTGCACAGGGATCGCGTTGAAGATCAGTACTCGACAGTATACACTGTCTGCGAGACAGCAACACGCTGTAGCGAAGTCGTTATTGCACACCGCCTGCTCAACGTGAATTATGGCTGTGCAGCTGCGCGTGTACCTGCTAGATGATTTCGATAAACTTCCATCTGGTAAGGCAGTGGAGGCTGGCATTCTGCAACATGTACATCCCACATTTTGAAAAGGACACGTCAGTAACATTGACAATATCTCGGTAAATGTATTCCATATTTTTACGTTCACGTAATTATGAAAGCGCCCAAATGTTTGCACAAACGGGCATTTTCTCACACACACGCACGCACGCACGCACGCACGCACGCACGCACGCACGCACACACACACACACACACACACACACACACACACACAAGAGCACAAGCAAACCTATACACGTACGTTCGTGCGTGCATGCTTGCATGCATGCATGCATGCATTCATACATACATACATACATACATGCATACATACATACATACATACATACATACATACATACATACATACATACATACGTACATTCATACATACATGCATGCATGCACTGATACATAAATACATACATACAAACGTATATATATATATATACATAAGATACATGCATACATACATACATACATACATACATACATACATACATGCATGCATGCATGCATGCATACATACATGCATGCATACATACATACATACATATATGCATGCATACATACATACATACATCCATACATACTTACATACATACATACATACATACATATATACATACATACATATATACACACATACATTCATACATACATACATACATACGATGCATACACACATACATATACGCATATATATATATATATATATATATATATATATATATATATATATATATATATATATATATATGCATACATACATACATGCATTCGTACATATATACATATGTACGTACGTACATACGTATATATATATATATATATATATATATATATACATAAGATACATACATATATACATATATACATACATACATTCATACATACATACATACATACGATGCATACACACATACATATACGGATATATATATATATATATATATATATATATATATATATATATATATATATATATATATATATATATATATATATATATATATATATATATACATACATGCATGCATACATATATACATATGTACGTACGTACATACGTACATACATACATACATGGATATATACATGCATACATAGTAGAACAAATAGTGTGTGAATCATTTGAATACCATTTTGGAAAGTGTTGATTTCGAATTACGTGCAGATGGAAAAAGCGGTACCAATTTAACGAAACGACATTAACTGCACAAAACCATCGCGATGAATATTAGAAGGTATATGTACCATGAACAGCGATACAATTACCACATACAATGTGTCTACGTGGAGCTTGGTTTAGGGACATGGAGACGATGAATTATATGGTAGAAGGTTATAACCTACAAACCTAACTCATTCAGACTAAACGTTTTCTTCGTGGATGCAGCGTTTCATGTATGCAAACGCCCAGCTGAGGTCATTCGACCAATGGCGCCCTGGCATTTCCTGGGATAACAACCTTTTATCTCGTTGTACGTGCACTGGCTGTTGACACCGAGTGGAAATACCAATAACCCAGGGGCGTTTCCGTTTGCTACTATGTGATGTTTGACATGAAACGCTACCTTCAAGGCGTCGAGCACTTAATTGCAGATCCATTAGGTCGCTTCATAACGCTCGTGTCCTTACTAGAAACGTTCGAACATTGCCAAGTCTCTACGTAATTGTGCTAAACAAAATAGTTTTCAAAATACCACCTCCTGGAGATATACCGGATCTAGGGAATTGAAAATTATCACCATTGTGTTATCAGATATATCATTATGTTAACTTAACAACCAAACATTTACATATATATATATATATATATATATATATATATATATATATATATATATATATATATATATATATATATACAATATTTTGTTTATGTCATTATAGTGTTTGAGTTTTTATCTGTATGAGACATTTTGATATGCTAGTTCAGTAAGTTTAGATACGTATTATTTAGGCATCGCAAAGGAACTAACTACATGGGGAAACTGGTATAATTCCCCAAGGACTTATTTATAATATGTAATATATTAACAAACCCACTGTTTTAATGTCTGCTTGTTTTTAAATGTTATTGCTTCATCATTACCAGGGCAAGATCTGTTTAATGAAAGTTAGATATGTTCCTTTAAACGAATATGACGTAAAAGCTACTGAGGTCTTTACCTCGAGGTTCGTAAAATCTGCGATATGTAGACCTATATGGACAATCTCCGTCTTCCACCATATTGCCACCGCCGTATCAAACACGAGAAGTTGTAGCCTCCCTGTAACTACCGTCCGTAATCATTATCTCGTGTCGTCGGGCCTGCGTTATTATGAAGCTGCGCTGGTTTCCTGGAACACTTCTCGACCGGCGTTCTGCTCGCACCCGCAACAGATATAATGTTTACATTTGGGCCCAAGCACTGGACGCTTACAAGATCTGCCGAGGATATGCAACCATAGGTGATGTGGAAAGTCGTATGTATTGGTGATGATACCGCCTGCCGGGAGGCCAGAGGGGGAGGCCAGAGGGGAGGCCATAGGAGGAGGCCAGAGGGGAGGCCAGAGGGGAGGCCAGAGGAGGAGGCCAGAGGGAAACCTATCTTAGTGACCCATTAGTTTACCATGCTACCAAGTAGTGGCGCAACAGGTAGCATACGAAACAAATAAAACAAATAGGCCAAAGGGGCTATGGCCCAATGTCCCCTCCACCATAAATACACCACTGGTCGTCGACAAAATGGGACGAAGTGTAATCGGTTGCTGCAGCGACTGGAACAAAGTACAATTCCAATTTCTTCCAGGAGGATGCACCAGTGATGATAGGGATGATAGGGATGATAGTAAAACACAACCAGTGGTAGACGAGAGTACACTCGGGTCGTTGAAGAGTTAACGCCGTCGGAGCGTGTTTTATCGTTGGCGCTGCTGCTGCTGTTGTATCAACATCCACCAGCCGGATTAAACCACATCGTGTTGCTCCATGTCCCACGTAGGCTCCCACAACAGAAGCCGACGACAGTGATCATCATCATCAATCCGTTAACCCGGAGTGTGGTTGGGGCACCAACGATGACCTCGCAACCAGCTGTGTCTACCTCTGTTTGTCGGCTGCCGCCCTTTGTGTCTCTGAGACGGCCAGGCCCGTCTACTTGCTGTCGGCCTCTGTTTCTTGCTCCCCTAACGGTGCCTTGCGGGATGGTCTTTGTCAGGCCGGATGTCGTGAGACGTGCCCACACCATTTCAACTTCCGTCTTTTTACCGTGGTCGGGAGATCTTCACAGGGCCCGAAGGCTTGTTGGATTCTGTTGTGGACCTCTTTGTTGGTTACATGGTCCTTGTATGAGATGCAAAGGATCTTTCGATAGCACCTCATTTCCATGGCTTGTACTCTTCTTTATAGTTCGGCTGTAAGAGTCCATGTCTCGCATGCGTATAGAAATACTTACACGGAAAGTGATCGCAACAGTCTGATCTTGGATCGAAGGGTGTTGTTTTCATATTTACATATTGATTTCAGTCTTGCCAGCGTTGCTGTTGTCTTAGCGATCCTTGAAATGATCTCAGGTTTGGATCCCTCATCTGTGACAACTGAGCCCAGGTACTTGAAGTTGGATATTGTTTCTAATCTTCGTAAACCTCACGTTGATCTTCTTGTTGATGCCATTTATGTTTTGGTCTTTAGTTTGTTTTCTCAGCACTAATCTCCATTCCGTAGACTCGTGTTCATCCCCTGCTAAGCCATCGATACAAAATCGTAAATTTGTTACTGTCCTGCCTCCGATGCTGACTGTTCCTACGTGATCTTCAAGGGCGTCAGTCATGATCCTCTCCAAAAATATGTTAAATAGAGTGGATGAGATAAAACAACCCTGGTGGACTCCAATGGTGGTGCGAAACCATTCCCCCAGGGTGCCATTCATGAGGACTGTGCTGGTGGCCTTGTCATAAAGAGGACTGTGCTGGTGGCCTTGTCATAAAGAGGACTGTGCTGGTGGCCTTGTCATAAAGAGGACTGTGTTAGTGGCCTTGTCATAAAGAGGACTGTGCTGGTGGCCTTGTCATAAAGAGGACTGTGCTGGTGGCCTTGTCATAAAGATGTTCTACACTCGAACAAGGTTGACATCAGTTTGTATTTCCTCATGGTTGCCCATAAGGCTGCATGCCATGCCCTGTCAAATGCCTTCTTGAAGTCAATAAAGAGGTTTTGTTGGTGCTGTACTTTTCACAGAGGATTCTAAGGTTAAAAATTTGCCGTGTAGTAATGTGTCCTTCTCGAAAGCGGGCCTGTTCTTCAGTGATGATATTCTCCGCTTGTGGCTTGACAACGCGACTTTGCCGGTGGCCGATGAGGCTGATTGTCTGGCAGTTTTGACACAATTGTAGGTTGCCTTTTTGTGTGATGACTGCTGATTGGGTCCATGGAGGAGACTAATCTCCTGTCTGCCAGATCTTATTGCAGATTGTTGTGAGAATGTTAGTCACAGCTTCCCCGCAGCTTGCATTAATTCAGCTGGTTTGTTGTCAACTCCTAAGTTGCCAAGATGCTACGATGAATGTCTTCCGGTGGGTGGTTGGTTGGGTAGATGTACTCCCCCGCTGTGCCCTGGGGACGGCCAGGCGCCGGCCTGCCCCAGCGGTTTTGGGGTCATGCACAACCATGTTTACGTGCGTTTTGGGGTTATGCACAACCATGCTTTCGTGCATTTTGGGGTTACGCACAACCATGTTTTCGTGCGTTTTGGGGTCATGCACAACCATGTTTACGTGCGTTTTGGGGTTATGCAAAACCATGTTTTCGTGCTTTTTGAGATTATGCAAAACCATGTTTACGTGCGTTTTGTTGAGATGTGCGGCCATTTCCCATATTTCTCTTAGAATAACACCCACAGAAAAATTATGCTTGATTTGAAAACTGTATATTTATTTATTTACTGTGTGGTCCAAGTAATTTGATATCTTCCACTCCTGCACACATAAGACAGTAGAGACAGCCTCCTGTCCCACACTGATCGACGTTCATATGCAAGTTTACCTACCGATGCTTCTTTTTCGTCAACATTTTGCCATATTCTATAGACACGTACTTAGGGTGTTTTATTCATGTTCTCCATCGCTCGGTACAAACACATGGTATTATCTGAGACCTGTGAAGGCCGTGTTGTACTAGCGAGACATCGCAGTGCCGAAGTTCTGGAAAAATCTTCGAAGTACTCATGGGAATTATATCGTCGCGTGTCACTCACAAGGACTCAGTGTAGAATATAGAATTACATCATTAATCATCCCCCTATAAAGTTTTACTAACGGGTGTTCTATCTATGTCTATGGTGTAGAGCCGGTCAGTCTGTTGGACTAACACCGACGATACTGCTCGGTCACGTCTGCCGTGTCTATCTCACTCGTCGAAGGGAATTTCACCGAGGAAACAACTTTAGGTACGTATGGTTTACGGGACTGTCAAATAGGTACGTATGGTTTACGGGACTGTCAAATAGGTACGTATGGTTTACGGGACTGTCAAATAGGTACGTATGGTTTACGGGACTGTCAAATAGGTACGTATGGTTTACGGGACTGTCAAATAGGTACGTATGGTTTACGGGACTGTCAAATATGGTATTTAGGTGGTCGTCGTGCGTAACACCTTTGGATAACCATTTTTCCCGTCCTACGTAACTGTCTAGGCGAGTGCTCGTTGACAGACGGACTCGATGAAACAACGTCATTGTCGTGACTATGAAGGCGATCTGTTGGTGCCAGTGCTCCTGTTTGACTGTTGATTCTGCCTCGTGATCCCCTCCTTGTGTACTCAAGATAGTAAGGTATATGGTTTATCATATAATTGGAAGCTATATTTAGATTACTGTTGAGTGATGTGCCACACGGTCTGCAACACAAACCGGTTGCACGTGTCCCCATTTACTAGCTTGCCTTAGTTAGTCCACTCTCTTCCATTGGTGTTAACAGTCGTTGATGGGATGTTGACCGACAAATTTAGCAGTACGCATAGTTGATAAATAAAACGTATTGTCTGACATTAAGGACTTTTTTAATCGAAATTCTTCGATTTAAAAATGTTTAAAACATTGCACGTTGCTCCCGGTACACGCGTCGTGGTCAAGAAACTGCTTCTTCGTTTCGCTGGCAACTCTTCGCGTACCACGGCTTGTTTACACCATCCAATTAGCCCCTTCTCGAACCGTTGGGCACGATAGGGCAAGATCTATGACAAGCGTAGTTTAATATTACACAACCCGGTACACAAGCCTCTACCACACACTCATCCAATACGTTTTTTCTTTAACTGCGTCTTTGTCGTGCATAACACCAGTCACCCTCCTCTTCAAGCTGTTGCTCTTGTTTGCACCATCTTATGTGCAGCCCTGCGGCTTCCTCTGTCCACACTAGTGCCCTGCGGCTTCCTCTGTCCACACTAGTGCCCTGCGGCTTCCTCTGTCCACACTAGTGCCCTGCGGCTTCCTCTGTCCACACTAGTCAGCCTAAGTGCGCCAAACCGTCAATTTGCGAATCATGTTTCCATCGATAAGTCTATGTAAATCTGCATAACTCGGTCTACTCTACGTTCAATCGGGCCATGCTTTCTGAATATGTGTAGGAAGACAGAATGCTGTATGTTCGCATACAGTGTCTTCTCAGTACTTCCTGTTCTGACACATTTTTTCTTATCAGGTCCATCACCAAAATTCATTCTTGTAATATCATATTATTAGCCGTAACTTCCATAGAACTAGGTAATATATTATAACAGTTATGCTGTTTCATAACACGTTACGCAACAGGTAGCCACTGGAACGTAGAGTGCCGTGACGTAGCAGATAGATATGCGTACACAACGTCGTAGTCAAGGTGACGCGGGTGCAGGCATAGATTTGTAATTTTAACCAATTTCGAAAAGGCTCCGTTTAGAATCATTTCTTCGCGTCCGTTTCTGTGTCCCACATTCGACTATCATTAAAAGTAAAGGTAAGTTCATATCCTTCTTATTGCTCAAAGCGCATCACATTTCACCCCACTGTTTATTCCCATATCAACGCGACATGGATGCGAGGCATATTCAGCCATGTCGCAATGTTGGCTTAAATGCATCCACCACTGTCTACAGACAGTTACTTGCTCATTTGTGTAGTTGAATGAACCGAGGCAACGTGGCGTGAACGAAATGTCCCAAGATTTGAAATGGCAGCAAGAGGGTTCGAACCCCGGTCCACTCGACTGAGAGTCCGGCGTCCTAACCTCTGCGCCAATGCGCCCTACAAAGTCGCACATACATTTATGAAGCCCATAAATTGACATCATCGGCAATCCTCGCGCATTTCTAGCGTTTCTGGCGGTTGTGAGGCGTCCCGCGTTACTACAAACTCGCCGGTTTCTCCAGTTTCCCGCGTTACTACAAACTCGCCGTTTTCTCCAGTTTCCCGCGTTACTACAAACTCGCCGTTTTCTCCAGTTTCCCGCGTTACTACAAACTCGCCGTTTTCTCCAGTTTCCCGCGTTACTACAAACTCGCCGTTTTCTCCAGTTTCCGCGTTACTACAAACTCGCCGTTTTCACCAGTTTCCCGCGTTACTACAAACTCGCCGTTTTTTCCAGTTTCCCGCGTTACTACAAACTCGCCGTTTTCTCCAGTTTCCTGCGTTATTATAAACTCGCCGTTTTCTCGAGGCTGGGTTGCCGTTATGGGTTTCGTAGGCATTGGCAGTGCGCGTGCAGTCTTGCGTAATCATATGGCAAGTAGGCCCTATATCAGTTGAGTGGCCACGCTATGAACCACTCCGCGCTCCACGCGGGTGGTCCACTCGCGTTGCTAGCAACGATGTGTGAAAACCGAATCGTACTCATCAGATGGCGTACTAACGTCTTCTAAACTGTCACTCACCTTCAGTTGGAATTATGGGAGGTGTTTCAACTTTCAATTTCATTATCCAACTTCAGCTGAGTGGTGTTATTAAAGCATATTAAAGCATATACGCTTTACTAACACCGCTATATAGTTATATACATTTACCATAATGAATTACCATTGTTCAATCCTGCCATCATACATTGAATTGAGTCGGTAGATTAGGCAAATGAGTAAAAATAACGCACATTCCGTATTAATATTACTTACTTAATGTGGGCCCTTGTGCAAAATAGCAGTTTGATGTCACTCGGAAACTACTTTGTGTTCCGTCCAACATGTTCGAAGACGCCATTTGTGAAATTGGGTTACACATATTAATTGTCATGTCTAGATTTCCCATAATTCGCGTCAAACGTCACATCCTGTTGAAGAGAAACTAGCGAGCCGCCTAATACGAATGGGCTTCACGCAGAAAAACTTACCCACGCGAGTGATAACAAGATTTACTGGGTTTTTTTTCAGTAGCAATAACCAGAATGATATTAGAACGACATATCGTTCAGACTGGTTGTTAGTGAAAAACAGTATTAGCGGGCGTGGTGGGAATAGTAATAATTTCCCCAACGGTGCAAATGCAAAATACGGCATTTATTAATGTAGGCATAACAAGGTAAAGGATCTATACAAGTGGAAAATTTGTGGTGTTTGTCATGCAACAAAACATGTTTGAGCAAACCAAGACTAAGACTTCAGAAGACCAAAATAACGGAGACGATGTGAAGCAATGTCATCCCGACCTGTTCCTACGTGTATGAGAGTAAAGAACATCAATGTCATCCCGACCTGTTCTTACGTGTATGAGAGTAAAGAACATCAATGTCATCCCGACCTGTTCTTACGTGTATGAGAGTAAAGAACATCAATGTCATCCCAACCTGATCCTACGTGTATGAGAGTAAAGAACATCAATGTCATCCCGACCTATTCTTACGTGTATGAGAGTAAAGAACATCAATGCCATCCCAACCTGATCCTACGTGTATGAGAGTAAAGAACATCAATGTCATCCCAACCTGATCCTACGTGTATGAGAGTAAAGAACATCAATGTCATCCCGACCTATTCTTACGTGTATGAGAGTAAAGAACATCAATGTCATCCCAACCTGATCCTACGTGTATGAGAGTAAAGAACATCAATGTCATCCCGACCTATTCTTACGTGTATGAGAGTAAAGAACATCAATGTCATCCCGACCTGTTCTTACGTGTATGAGAGTAAAGAACATCAATGTCATCCCAACCTGATCCTACGTGTATGAGAGTAAAGAACATCAATGTCATCCCGACCTGTTCTTACGTGTATGAGAGTAAAGAAACATCAATGTCATCCCGACCTGTTCCTACGTGTATGAGAGTAAAGAAACATCAATGTCATCCCGACCTGTTCCTACGTGTATGAGAGTAAAGAACATCAATGTCATCCCAACCTGTTCTTAGGTGTATGAGAGTAAAGAACATCAATGTCATCCCGACCTGTTCCTACGTGTATGAGAGTAAAGAACATCAATGTCATCCCAACCTGATCCTACGTGTATGAGAGTAAAGAACATCAATGCCATCCCGACCTGTTCCTACGTGTATGAGAGTAAAGAACATCAATGCCATCCCGACCTGTTCTTACGTGTTTGAGAGTAAAGAACATCAATGCCATCCCAACCTGATCCTACGTGTATGAGAGTAAAGAAAATCAATGCCATCCCGACCTGTTCCTACGTGTATGAGAGTAAAGAACATCAATGTCATCCCAACCTGTTCTTAGGTGTATGAGAGTAAAGAACATCAATGTCATCCCGAGCTGTTCCTACGTGTATGAGAGTAAAGAACATCAATGTCATCCCAACCTGATCCTACGTGTATGAGAGTAAAGAACATCAATGCCATCCCGACCTGTTCTTACGTGTTTGAGAGTAAAGAACATCAATGCCATCCCAGCCTGATCCTACGTGTATGAGAGTAAAGAAAATCAATGCCATCCCGACCTGTTCCTACGTGTATGAGAGTAAAGAACATCAATGTCATCCCAACCTGTTCTTAGGTGTATGAGAGTAAAGAACATCAATGCCATCCCGACCTGTTCCTACGTGTATGAGAGTAAAGAACATCAATGTCATCCCAACCTGTTCTTAGGTGTATGAGAGTAAAGAACATCAATGTCATCCCGACCTGTTCCTACGTGTATGAGAGTAAAGAAACATCAATGTCATCCCGACCTGATCCTACGTGTATGAGAGTAAAGAAAATCAATGCCATCCCGACCTGTTCCTACGTGTATGAGAGTAAAGAACATCAATGTCATCCCAACCTGTTCTTAGGTGTATGAGAGTAAAGAACATCAATGTCATCCCGACCTGTTCCTACATGTATGAGAGTAAAGAACATCAATGTCATCCCGACCTGTTCCTACGTGTATGAGAGTAAAGAAACATCAATGTCATCCCGACCTGTTCCTACGTGTATGAGAGTAAAGAAACATCAATGTCATCCCGACCTGTTCCTACGTGTATGAGAGTAAAGAAACATCAATGTCATCCCGACCTGTTCCTACGTGTATGAGAGTAAAGAAACATCAATGTCATCCCGACCTGTTCCTACGTGTATGAGAGTAAAGAAACATCAATGTCATCCCGACCTGTTCCTACGTGTATGAATGTAAAGAACATCAATGTCATCCCGACCTGTTCCTACGTGTATGAGAGTAACAAACAACAATGCTCCGCGCTATGTTTTGTCTTGATGCCCAGGGATTGTACCGTTAATGACACGTTCGACTTCTGTCAATTACTCACTATAAATTTAAGTAGCACAGGCCCTACGCGTGCAGCGTAAATGTCGGTTTGTATAACTACGACCTTTTCATGTTCAGAAATTATTTTAAAGGGCATGTGACATTCCTGAAATATGGTACCATCTTAAAGTATTCGCGTCCTGCGAAATAAAATAATGATAATATTATGTCCTAATTAGCCATCTTGAAAGACAGGAGAATAGTGTAAGGGGTGTCCGTATAACATTTCCCTAAACGGTACAATACGGCCCGAGTTTGTGAAGTGATGTGCGCATAACATAATATTTTTATCATCAGTTCAAAACACGCCTGAGGAACGAATATTTTACCTGTGCGCAGACAGCTACGCCAAAGTCTCGTGAAATCCAATCAATCCTAGTTTGCACGACGTGCTCCCTTTGAGCATGCGCGGGAAGCAGGCGGACACAGGTAGACATGTGGGTTCAGTATTACGGGTGTGCACCTCTCGGCGTTGGCACCTATGATGTGGTGTTATGATCACGCTTAATATACGTGAACTGCTCGTACGATCAATAGTGATATTACCCTATGTTATTAATCAATAGTGATATTACCCTATGTTATAAATCGGTGTCAATACCTTACGACTCGTTAATCGCATTAAATTAATAGATTCCGTGTGAGGGTTATGGAATATCAGTTGATTCTCGTCATGACAAAGTTACTGCCAATGGGCTTCCCTTCATACTGTGTTGATATATTTATCAACGCAAAGTTTGAAAGAAATATAACGCCTTGCGAGCTGCAGTATAAATATCATGTATAACAACCAAGGTGAAACTAATACCTACGCAAGTATGCAAAACAAAACATATTATCTGTACACCTAGTGCCACAAAATGCTAATGGGTTCTTTGTGTTTGTTCGAGTAGTTCATGCAAAACTACATGTGGCTGTTGTGTTGCAAATTGCAATGACTGTATGTTCGTGTGTATATGTATATGAATATGCATATGTATATGTATATGTATATATATATATATATATATATATATATATATATATATATATATATATATATATATATATATATATATATATATGCACACGTATAAACACACACACGAATACAAGCACAATATATATATATATATATATATATATATATATATATATATATATATGCACACGTATAAACGCACACACGAATGTATATATATATATATATATATATATATATATATATATATATATATATATATATATATATATGCACACGTATAAACGCACACACACACGAACGAACGTACGCACGCACGCCACACACAAACAGACAGATAGACATACATACATACGTGCGTGCGTGCGTGCGTGCGTGCGTGCGTGCGTGCGTGCGTGCGTGCGTGCGTGCGTGCATGCATCCATGCATACATACATACATACAAACATACATACATACATACATACATACATACGTACATAAATGCATACGTACATACGTACGTACGTACTTACAGACAGACATACGTACATACATACATACATTCTTACATACATACATACATACATGCATACATACATGTAGGCAGACAGACATACAGTCCGACAGACCGACAGACCGACAGTCTGACAGACCGCGAGAATGATCGACCGAGTGATCGAGAGAGTGGGCGGCATGAGTGCGTTCTAGATAAGACACCGTTCAGTCCTGTACAGCCTGCGCCCGTTGTTCACCGAGCGTCGATGCAAGTGCAGCTGCCACCGAGCCCTCGCCCGAGCACGTTCGAGTCGGCCCGCGCCAGATAACGGGACGTTCGGGTTAAGCCGAGTTGCCTACAAGAAGGGCACCGCGGTCCGAAAACGACTGCGCTATCGACCGAAATAAAACATTACGTCAAACGCTACTGGCGTCGGCCAATACGCGCACATCGGTGCGGTCACGTGAACCCTCAGATGCCGGGCGACTTATCGCAACCGTGTTCCTGGCGTTACTGCCGTGGCATCGCTTCGCGAATATCGCAGCGCCGTTCGTTGTTTGCGTATCCCGGAACAAACTCGGGTGTGTTCGCGGTAACTATTGCCCAGTGTGACGTCTGCGAGGGCCACGCGACATGCGAATGAGTGGGCCGGAGACAGGCCGTTGATGCTCCGCGGTCACACCCGCCCAGTGTGCGTTTCACGCCAAAGGGAAGTTCAGAGAGGAAGCTAATTTAGGTACGTACTATACAGGGCTGCCCGGCAGTCGCTTGTTAAATCGGTGCGTTGCTGTCTCTGTCGTCGTAACGCCGTTATTCCATCTCAGTGCACACAGATCCGTGTTTGTTGTGAGAGCGCTGGACCGAGCTGTCTAGACGTTCGGTCTTGGTTGTCGTTATCGGCCGTCACACTAAACGTTGCTGCTGCTGCGCGTTGTTTGGACGTTATATTAATGTGCTAATGAGGCACATCTTTGTGTTATTTTGCAGCTGTGCCAATTTGTCAGTTGGTCAATCTCATTAAAGAATGCTGCTCTGATTTTACAGACTATTTGCTAGTCTGTGTGTAATTTATCTTGACAAATTGACTTAGTTAGCGAATACAGTGTGGCGCACGATGCCGACTACGACGAATGAATGGTGTTTCTTATTCACTGGTGACAATGACTCAACGACAGCAAAGACGACAACGCTTGACACATAACTGGGTGTTTACAGTAATCATGGGCGGCGTCGTGTTCTTTCAGTGATAATTGCGTTTTACGAAATGTCGCAATAGCTGGAATAACCGAGGAAGATGCATTATGCGCTGGCGGCTGCAGCGCGCTGCAGTTACCTGGATATTCGGGGGTCGTCTCCGCCGATATGTTATGGGGGTCGTGTTCAAATATTGAAAGATCGCGAATGTGTGGTACATTCACACGGTAAGCTTTTCACCGCTCGATCAGACCAGGATGTGTCGTAACCGTTACCGTTATCATGTTAAACAACATTCTTTTTCTTGCTCGAGTTATTTACTAGTTTGTAGTTTACTAATTGCTCACCACGCGGCGGCCACCAGTGTGTCTATTTTGGTGTTGCTTTGCGATGTGTTATTCGCAACGGGGCAGTTAGCTACCGTAGCGATGTAGCCGGTTGCCCCAGTGAACCTTATAGTTGGGGATAGAGATCAACACACCCTGAACAGTCGCTGTTGCCATGGCAAAGTGGCTAGGACCATTAGGCCATCGGTTCGTTGGCATTGACCGCTATTGACGCGTAAACAACACGTGGCATCACCAGTTCCGGGTTCAGACCTCAGTTCTGCTTCGGGTAAAAATTTTGTTTTAAAAGTTTGTGCGTGCGTGCGTGCGTGTGTGCGACATTACATCATCAGCATACTTCATCACAAATACGGACGCACGTGCACGTACACGCGCATGCGCGTGCTTGCGTCGAATTCTGTGATCTATTTTATTTACAGTTAGGCGAATACGGTAACATTTATCCTTAAAATAGTGGTTGTATAGATTGAAGGCAAGACATGCTATTGGCTTTCTATGAATAGTTATTTCACAAATAGAGGATATATAATGATCGAATATGGTAGCTAAAACAGTCGTGTGTGTCCTGCTACTCAACCTGTCCGGTAGGGGCAGCCAGATGACGCACCAGTCGTGTGTGGCCTGCTACTCAACCTGTCCGGTAGGGGCAGCCAGAGGACGCACCAGTCGTGTGTGTCCTGCTACTCAACCTGTCCGGTAGGGGCAGCCAGAAGACGCACCAGTCGTGTGTGTCCTGCTTCTCAACCTGTCCGGTAGGGGCAGCCAGAGGACGCACCAGTCGTGTGTGTCCTGCTTCTCAACCTGTCCGGTAGGGGCAGCCAGAGGACGCACCAGTCGTGTGTGTCCTGCTACTCAACCTGTCCGGTAGGGGCAGCCAGAGGACGCACCAGTCGTGTGTGTCCTGCTACTCAACCTGTCCGGTAGGGGCAGCCAGAGGACGCACCAGTCGTGTGTGTCCTGCTACTCAACCTGTCCGGTAGGGGCAGCCAGAGGATGCACCAGTCATGTGTATCCTGCAACTCAACCTGTCCGGTAGGGGCAGCCAGAGGACGCACCAGTCGTGTGTGTCCTGCTACTCAACCTGTCCGGTAGGGGCAGCCAGAGGACGCACCAGTCGTCTACGATCACACTATATATTCTAGGAAATAAGAAATTATATTGTTGAATGTTTTGCTGACATAAAAGGAATTCTTTTCAAATGTCACACTGTTACACATAGGATTATGTTGGACTTTTGCATTTTTTATTCGCTGTACGAGTTGTTTTGTTCGTCATTTGCGTTGTTCCCTATTATCGTCATTCTCTGTAGTAGTCCCGTTCCATTGCCCCAGTATTACTGTTCACCCTATTCTCTGTTTGTTCCGTCGAACCAACGTCTTACGGTGTTGGTTCATCTCTGTCGCTTGGCTCGAGGGGCTAACGTGGAACCAACGTCTTACGTTGTTGGTTCATCTCTGTCGCTTGGCTCGAGGGGCTAACGTCGAACCAACGTCTTACGGTGTTGTTTCATCTCTGTCGCTTGGCTCGAGGGGCTAACGTCGAACCAACGTCTTACGGTGTTGTTTCATCTCTGTCGCTTGGCTCGAGGGGCTCACGTCGAACCAACGTCTTACGGTGTTGGTTCATCTCTGTCGCTTGGCTCGAGGGGCTAACGTGGAACCAACGCCTTACGGTGTTGGTTCATCTCTGTCGCTTGGCTCGAGGGGCTAACGTGGAACCAACGTCTTACGTTGTTGGTTCATCTCTGTCGCTTGGCTCGAGGGCCTAACGTGGAACCAACGTCTTACGTTGTTGGTACTTCTCTGTCGCTTGGCTGAGTTTAAAAACATATTGATGAATGTCACCTTTCACTTTTGCCTTGTCCATCCACTGCAGGGTGTTGCCGTATGCTATGGAGTTTTCCATTTTTATCTGTCTTGGCTGGTCTTTTCCATAGTGCTCCGGCGCAGTTTGGTAATTATTGCCCATCTGATCAATAGAGACACGGACACAGTATTATTTCAGCATCAGTCCCGTGTTTTGCAAAATGAAACAAGTCCTATTTTCCTAATATTATATTCCCTTGTGGAACTGACGGAAGGCCGTGGAATAAATTATTACAAAACGCCGGGGCAATTACGTAATAGAAGCCATTAGGTAACTGTTTGTCTTCTCTGCTGGTCAGGTTGGCAGTAATGACTCTGTACCGCTTCAGCAAAACAATTTCCCGCCATCATATGCTCATCAGGTAGTAACGATATGACAACCTTATTATAATGAAAGGTAAAAAGGTATAGGTACGTTCTTGTGTAGCGCGGTACCCAGTCCCTGGGACTATTCAAAAGCGCTTTACGCATGAACGCTGCATGATACCAGTGGTGACCCTACTATTTAGGTTCAACATGACTGATTGTATGAAGATGTTATATTGGATGAACACAAACATGTAGGAGACAGCTGCCGGTGATTGAAGCCATCGGTGGCTGACTGCTCAGAAGGGCACATGGGAAGAGACGATCCACACCACTGGCTGAGAGACCATCGAAAACAGAGGTCTTCAAATCCTGCGCCTTCTCAGCCTACTGCCTGCAGTAATGGCGACAGATATTGTCATCCCACAGTGGGGCTCTAGAACCACACCAGGCGACAGATATTGCCATCCCACAGTGGGGCTCTAGAACCACACCAGGCGACATATATTGCCATCCCACAGTGGGGCTCTAGAACCACACCAGGCGACATATACTGCCATCCCACAGTGGAGCTTTAGAACCACACCAGGCGACAGATACTGCCACAGTGGGGCTCTAGAACCACACCAGGCGACAGATATTGCCATCCCACAGTGGGGCTCTAGAACCACACCAGGCGACATATATTGCCATCCCACAGTGGGGCTCTAGAACCACACCAGGCGACAGATACTGCCATCCCACAGTGGAGCTCTAGAACCACACCAGGCGACAGATACTGCCATCCCACAGTGGGGCTCTAGAACCACACCAGGCGACAGATACTGCCATCCCACAGTGGGGCTCTAGAACCACACCAGGCGAAAGATACTGCCATCCCACAGTGGAGCTTTAGAACCACACCAGGCGACAGATACTGCCATCCCACAGTGGAGCTCTAGAACCACACCAGGCGACAGATACTGCCATCCCACAGTGGGGCTCTAGAACCACACCAGGCGAAAGATACTGCCATCCCACAGTGGAGCTTTAGAACCACACCAGGCGACAGATACTGCCATCCCACAGTGGAGCTCTAGAACCACACCAGGCGAAAGATACTGCCATCCCACAGTGGGGCTCTAGAACCACACCAGGCGACAGATACTGCCATCCTACAGTGGAGCTTTAGAACCACACCAGGCGACAGATACTGCCATCCCACAGTGGAGCTCTAGAACCACACCAGGCGACAGATACTGCCATCCCACAGTGGAGCTTTAGAACCACACCAGCCGACAGATACTGCCATCCCACAGTGGAGCTTTAGAACCACACCAGCCGACAGATACTGCCATCCCACAGTGGAGCTCTAGAACCACACCAGCTGACAGATACTGCCATCCCACAGTGGAGCTCTAGAACCACACCAGGCGACAGCTACTGCCATCCCACAGAGGGGCTCTAGAACCACACCAGGCGACAGCTACTGCCATCCCACAGAGGGGCTCTAGAACCACACCAGACGATGCACAAAGAGTTGACCACCACGGAGCAAACCACTGTCTTGCAAGACATGAGGATGCCGAAGTATTAGATTGCATACAATAACGCACATAGTTGTATATAAGACATTTCATTCACCACACTCACGTCGTTGGCGGTACTTGCAATATACTGTAGGCATTACCTACATTAAATTATCCCACATTTCCTTTCCAGCTTCTGCAAATATAATTATCGAGTTGCGCATGCAAACGTGACATTTAGTCACATTTGAAACACCAAATTATATGATTTGGAATGCACAAAAGTTATT
Source organism: Lamellibrachia satsuma (assembly GCA_033239005.1). Lineage (NCBI taxonomy): Eukaryota > Metazoa > Annelida > Polychaeta > Sabellida > Siboglinidae > Lamellibrachia > Lamellibrachia satsuma. The sequence continues at coordinate 4,796,846 of BSQZ01000021.1, read as the reverse complement.
GACGTCATAATAACGTAACCAAGACGTAAATGCAGGGACCTTGGGAGTTTGACAAGCATCTGTTGTGAAGATGGACGAGGTTGACAACCGAGTGGCCACGGATGCATCACAGAGAAGACCAGGAAGACAGTGCGCACTATGGCAAGACGGAACAATATGGCAAGACGGAACAATATGGCAAGACGGAACAATATAGGTGACATGGATAACATCGAGAGGAACACAGGCATACCATCATACATTATGGCGTGATGCACCAGGAGAGGCCTTTGTCCAGCAAATAGAACGAGCATGGTTGAGGAAGGCGGCTTCAAGCGACACAACATTCGCCGGCAAGACGTGGCAACGATTAAGACAGCACACGAGGCCGTCCACTAATATTTCCGAACGAAACAATGCAGTTCACGACTAATAAATGCACGAAATACCTATAGTTCATTGACAAACGATTTAATATCCCTCACACGGTCAACACATGTTCTGGACCGCAACTTGTGTATATAGATGAAATGTATTTTATTTGATGAAACACTTAAACCACACATATAGCCCTTGGTTGCATTAGTGGTTACGCCAATCGTGATAAATATAAACATGATTTAGGTGGTGAAGTTAACAGAAACTACTGGTTATGCGAGAATGTTTGGATATGATTAGTTTCAACAAAGAACATTCAAGACAAAATGCATCCATAACTATCGAGTAGAACAACAATGCCTTCTCACTCAAGAACCCCGGAGCTATCTTTGCGTAACAGTTGTAGCCTCATTTGCGGTATTCTGTCCAGTTCGCTGATCCTCGGCTTTTCGATAACAAGCGCCGCGTCATAATAAAAAGGTCTGCTTCCCGGTTGGTTGACAGGTTGATTGGCTGCTAAAACGTCTAATTTTATTGAATGTTATATTTAGTGGCTGAGTGAAAAGGAAATACATTTCAGAGTTTTCTTCAAAATTAAACTTCAGTAGCAAGTTTTAGCGTGTGGCGTTACTGAAAAAGGCGATCGTTAAAGCGTACCGATGTCAATAGGTTGCCACCGGAAATGGGGACAGATCATTATTTGTTTTTCCATATCCGACCATGTTAACGTTTCTTAGTCCTGTAACCAAAATAGTGATTCGGATGTTATCACACTGATACACGTTGTTGCCAGTCGTGTCTCTGACCTGCTGCAGAGTTTTCGTCAATTCCTACAATTGTTTCGTCAACAATCAACATAACTGATGCTCCCCGTCAGACGTCACAAACAACAAGAAGATGTCAACACGCACGCACGCACGCACGCACGCACGCACGCACGCACGCAAGCACACACACACACACCGTCTCAAAATCACTGGCACTCAATTAGTATGCCATGAACATGGAAGTGAAACTGTGATCTACGCCCAAGTGGGTGCCTGTAAGCAGCGGACGTCGTTGTGACCAATAGCTCGTCACGCTCGCCCGCTCGTCCTCGCCCAGTCAACGGAGTCTCTTCCTACCAGCTGCTCGCTAACTATATCAAGTGGTGGAAAGGAATGCGCAAGGCTGGTCAGGCCGCTCCCTGCTGGTTATTATTTGTTCTTCGCGCAGTTAGACCCACGGTTCATAATTGGTAGGAGATTTAGTGGGAAAGGGAGGGGAATGGAGAATGAGGGCGAGGGATAGAGGGGAGTGGAGACGATTGGTGGAGAAGGTATTAAAACGGAACAAGTTATGACGAAGAAGGGGAAACATAAATCGACGACCGGTATCGGTGCTCACCCCGGACTACAGGGAAAAGGAGGAGAGCAACAACAGCCTCTCATTGACATTGGGAAATCTCACTTTGGTTTTGTGTATGCGATTGTTGTAGCTGTATCGTTCGCCGTTCTCGGGACATTTTAAAACTTATTCAGTGGACTCCGCTAAGCAGAATCATGGGCCCGAGCAAATTATATTTTGTAAAGCGGCTGATTCTCTTACGCGATCGTCCGAACATGTGGATTCAGAATGATGTGGAAGTGAATATATGTCAAACAGTTTTATTTCGTCCATACTGATTTACCGCACAATATAGCTACGACATTTCTTTAATTGGTATTTTCGAACGACGATATATATATATATATATATATATATATATATATATATATATATATATATATATATACTCACTCACTTTTTCAGATTATCATTAGATATTGCGTTGATGTAAGTGTGTCTAAATTATCTAAACCAGCTTTACGGGTGAACTCTATTTCATCGCCTGCCGTGTTAGTCAACAACATTCACGTCCGTTTACACAATCGAAAGCAGGCGGCGGCGTTATCAAACACAAGGAATGCGTCTAGCAGAGAGAGTCTCTATCTAGCCGTGTACTTCTCTGACATTTATGCCTGGTCCCGGCGTCTCGTGCGTGATAGATCGGTGTGTGCGCTTTTTAAAAACGAACCAACAGATTTGGAACAGATTCCGCCCAGCTCCGCTTGTTAATTACTTACTGGAGGTCAACTACTGGAGGTCAACTACTGGAGGTCAACTATGAATGCATTTCAGGCAATCCTGGTCTTGGTGTTCAGCATTCTTGAGGTAGTTTGCATTTAGCCAGTGGTAAACAGTACGTGCTCTCCGTAATGGTTGCGCTTATAATGATGACGACACTAACGACAGTAATAACGTGATTGATATGAATAATGATGGCAATGATAACCATATTGTGCATTACTAACAGTGCGACATACCTTGATGAAGTTATAGTTTCTAACATAGGCGCAGACGGCAAGGATTATCGCTAGTACTCACAGTAATGTTTGATGTGATCGACCTGCGCAAGGGGTTATCAGCAGTAAATAAGCCACGAATTCAGGAAGGATAGATCCGAGACTTTGGAGGGACATTTGTGTCATGCAAGGATCCCAACTAAAGAGAGACAGACAGAGGAAGAACTGGACAGACAATATAATGGACAGGACTTGGCTTCTACGAGACGCAAGTGGCAGCAAAGGCGATAGTGGATACAGATCGTCAGATCATCAGATGCCCCCGTCAGATAGAATATGGATCCTCATAGACAATCGGCCCGGGGTCCATATGCTATCATAGAATATGGATCCTCATAGACAATGGACCCAGGGGTCCATATGCTGTCATAGAATATGGATCCTCATAGACAATGGGCCCAGGGGTCAATATGCTGTCATAGAATATGGATCCTCATAGACAATGGACCCAGGGGTCCATATGCTATCATAGAATATGGATCCTCATAGACAATGGACCCAGGGGTTCATATGCTGTCATAAAATATGGATCCTCATAGACAATGGGCCCAGGGGTCCATATGCTGTCATAGAATATGGATCCTCATAGACAATGGACCCAGGGGTCCATATGCTGTCATAGAATATGGATCCTCATAGACAATGGGTCCGGGGTCCATATGCTATCATAGAATATGGATCCTCATAGACAATGGACCCAGGGGTCCATATGCTCTCATAGAATATGGATCCTCATAGACAATGGACCCATGGGTCCATATGCTGTCATAGAATATGGATCCTCATAAACAATGGGCCCAGGGGTCCATATGCTGTCATAGAATGTGGATCCTCATAGACAATGGGCCCAGGGGTCCATATGCTGTCATAGAATATGGATCTTCATAGACAATGGGCCCAGGGGTCCATATGCTGTCATAGAATATGGACCTCCTTATGAAATTTAGACAGCGCCATTAAAAATGTGCACAATTGATTAGATAAAGCTCTGTAATATAATGCAGTTTGTATACTGAAACTTAAATTTCATAACCATCATTTCTATTAATTTGTTAACATGATATATACATTGTTTATTTATATTAGCCACCCTTTACATTATAAGGCCAGTTGTAGTATTCTATACGTTGTTACACGTGTGAATGAGACGGCTTAATAATAAGCATAACTAAAAGTTAAATTCAGTAATCCATTTATTGTCTGCTCGTAATGAAATGTTTACTACATGCATCTAAAAGCAACAATTATATGTATGGATATTGATATTCATAGTAAATAAATTGCATGGTAACTTTTGTATTGAAACGTTGAAGCTTGGACATAGAATAGCGGTATCTTCTTGGTTTAAAACATCTCCATAGTTAGCATCTTTCGTGAAAACCAATTCATGAATAACTACACGAGTACGAAAATTGTGGTCTGGCTCCGTTTTTGTGAAGCTACCCCTCTGTAGAAGGCTTGCGTGCTCGTAGGCTCAGGCACTCGCTGAGCAGTTGTCGCCCGAGGGGAGATTCGGTCGTGTTACCTCAGTGACTGCTTGGGCGGGTTTGTGGTAGCTTTGGATAGGACACGGACCTATACGGTACCTCGACTTGATATTTGCCGAGATTTGTCTTTGCTAGGACACCGTTAGAATGATGCCATGTAAGTGCTATGATTGCTACAAGGAAAGGTATATTATGTTATAGCAAGATTGGCTTATATGAAAACATACAATCGTATTTCACACATGAATATTGCTAATTTTCACAACTTATAACAACTTTGTATACTTATCACAGGCACTCGTTTAATGCTTGAGCTTATGATACTTTGAGTGATGACAATGACTGTTAAAGGAAATCATGGCATCATTGCCATATGTATAAACCTGTATTAGTTAATTGTGTATGCATATTGCGTTTTTGACGAAGATTTCATGGCATCTGTTGATATAGTGCTTTGAACATTGTCAACTAATTAAAAAAAAAAGTGTATAATTCAGCTGGGTTCAGACTAAAAGTTGACATTTGCATCAGTGAGAACACGACGAGGAGGCAAAGGACGCACATGTACGTTATAAAACGAACCACATATATATGGTTCGTCGGTTTGGTAATCATGTCGAATGAACCTGAAGCAAAATCAAACATTAACGTACTTAATGGAAAGTCAATATCCTCAGGTGGTATTCGATCAGCATTTATTGCAATGGATTTGGAGCTTAAAAACCTTTGTGTTGGTTGGTTGGTTTGTTGGTTGGTTGGTTGGTTTTTATTTGAATTAGTTCACTACAGGCGTCCATAAACACCAGCACGTATTGGCAAAGTCGAAAGAAGACACACCCTTCCCAATCCACGTGAATATATTTTAAATATGCCAAATCAACTGCACAACGTAGATACAATAATAAATTGGTGAAAGAAGCTTTCTTTAACAGGGAGCGACAAAGCCTTACAACAACCAACACTCGGCGTCTTTGACACAGTCCCCAAGTTGTGAATCGAGTTTTGTATTCCTGTTTCTCTTCATCACCACCCGCCCGAAGTGGAGCGGCGAGCCCGAGACTTCTCTGCCACCGCACAGCGCACACACACTGAACAGAACGATAGCCGAGCCGAAGAACTGGCTTTTTCTACTGAAGTCGGGCCTATGTGACTCATTCGTCGAATTCATGAAGTTTCCAAGTTCAAATGATTCAGCGTTGATTTGATTTATGCTGGTTCGCTACTCAGTAAACATAACACTACTGCGTCGCTAGGCGTAGCAGTTCAAACACATGTTTCTGGATGTTGCCAGGTTAGTTCTCTGCGAACGACTCGACGTAATCACGTACAAGAACATGTCTACCACTGGTAACATAAGCATGGGCGCATAACAACCACTAGTACCGCAAACAAGAGAGAATAGCAACCACCAGTAACGTAAACACGGAGTATAACAACCACTAGTATCATAAACGCGAGAGTAAAACAACCACTAGTAGTGTAAACGCGAGAGTAAAACAACCACTAGTAGTGTAAACATGAGCGCATAACAACCACTAATAACGTAAACACGATAGTATAACAACCAGTAGAAACGTAAAAATTAGAGTATAACCACCACTAGTAACATAAACACGAGCGCATAACAACCACGATAAACGATAGTATAACAACCAATAAAAGCGTAAACATGAGAGTATAGCAACCAACGTAAATACGAAAGTATAACAACCAATAGAAACGTAAACATGATTTTATAACAACTAATAGTAACGTAAACATGAGATTAGAACAACCATTACCGATAATTAATTACGTAAACATCACCGCTATAAGCCAAACACCAAATGTTATCATCGTTCGTTACTCGTGTCATCTGAGACTGTTGTGCTATTTCTGTCCACTGACGTTGCATGTCATCGGTTGGGTTCACGAACGTAACGAGATGATTACGTGAGAAGACGACACACCACACTCTGGTACGAGTTCAGTTGTCAATCTGAGGATAGAGTAGTGTGGGGTAAAGTGCACCCCGCCTAACTCGGCAGATGCCACTTTTATTGGAGACATTTGCCGCCGATCAAACGATACAACATCCTTAAACGGCTCCATAGCATAAGTACTTTAACTAAACAAAAATTAAATATTTATGTGCCCCCCATAACTGTTGCTATAATAATGTTGATTATGCTTCACATATATCCACCACTGTATTTAGCCATGCATTCATTTATACAGCGGAATAAAGTGACGCAACATGGAGTGAACGAAATTATCCAAACTTCGAAACTGCAGCAAATGGAATTGTACCCCGGGCCTTTCCACTGAGAGTCCAGCGATTCATAGTGTTCTGTCGAGCCCCACACTACATGTTTTGCAGGGAAATAAAACAGTGCAGTAGGGGTCAGTGAGAAACGACTGTATCTAGTCATTATCTTCAAAGAAATCCGAGTGTCAAGTATTGCAGAAATACACAACACCAGTCTACTAACATAGCTCGCATTTTCCGACGTAGACATGATGAGTATCGTGTCCGGTTCTGGAAATAGTAAAGGCAACATTACATGTGCCTCATAAGTGTACCTCAATTCAATTGTTTCACTCCTCTCGTTTCACACTCATTTCGCATAAAATCTAATCTCTCTAATGTCGACTGCGACGACACGCCAGTTCGTTTCTGCAAATGTGCTATTTAACTCTGATGAAATCATCGATATTGGTGAAATAATTTATGTTTGACCGGATCCGGAACACATTTAGCGAAGAAAGGGCAACATTAGTTGGGCTCTGTATACACAAGGCTGTTCACAGTTCCGTCAGTTACCCGATCTAACGATCAAAGTCGATTCTTTTATAACAAAAGTACGTTATTTTGTTAAACCAACTGTTCATTTTACTTTTCACACAGTACATATTATGTGAACATCAACATACCTGATCCGCGATGGGCTATGTGTAGCGAGGAGGGAGTTTTAACTGAACCAACGACGTGCTACGTGTAGCGAGGAGGGAGTTTTAACTGAACCAACGACGTGCTACGTGTAGCGAGGAGGGAGTTTTAACTGAACCAACGACGTGCTATGTGTAGCGAGGAGGGAGTTTTAACTGAACCAACGACGTGCTATGTGTAGCGAGGAGGGAGTTTTAACTGAACCAACGACGTGCTATGTGTAGCGAGGAGGGAGTTTTAACTGAACCAGCGACGTGCTATGTGTAGCGAGGAGGGAGTTTTAACTGAACCAACGACGTGCTATGTGTAGCGAGGAGGGAGTTTTAACTGAACCAGCGACGTGCTATGTGTAGCGAGGAGGGAGTTTTAACTGAACCAACGACGTGCTATGTGTAGCGAGGAGGGAGTTTTAACTGAACCAACGACGTGCTATGTGTAGCGAGGAGGGCTTTTAACTGAACCAACGACGTGCTATGTGTAGCGAGGAGGGCTTTTAACTGAACCAACGACGTGCTATGTGTAGCGAGGAGGGAGTTTTAACTGAACCAACGATGGGCTATGTGTAGCGAGGAGGGAGTTTTAACTGAACCAACGACGGGCTATGTGTAGCGAAGAGGGAGTTTTAACTGAACTAACGATGGGCTATGTGTAGCGAGGAGGGCTTTTAACTGAACCAACGATGGGCTATGTGTAGCGAGGAGGGAGTTTTAACTGAACCAACGACGGGCTACGTGTAGCGCGGAGGGCGTTTTAACTGAACTAACGATGGGTTATGTGTAGCGAGGAGGGCGTTTTAACTGAACCAACGGCGGACTATCAATCAATCAATCAATCAACCAACCAATCAATCAATCGTCAAATTTATAAGGCGCCACTCCAACAGTCGTTGCTCATGGCACCGTACAAAATATTTTATTTTTAAAAGGTGTCTTTAACTGGGCTATGTGTAGCGAGGAGGGAGTTTTAACTGAACCAACGATGGGCTATGTGTAGCGAGGAGGGAGTTTTAACTGAACCAACGACGTGCTATGTGTAGCGAGGAGGGAGTTTTAACTGAACCAACGACGTGCTATGTGTAGCGAGGAGGGAGTTTTAAGAGAACCAACGATTAGTATGAATTAGCGGTTGGCGTACGTTCCACTGTTTCGCTCGGCGTTTCTAATAGGTCTGCTGTACCTTCAGTATTTGGTCCTTGACGATGATAGATTCTCCGCAGCTTCCTCTTTCTTCCCCGGCTCTGTAAACAGTAATCAATCCCGCCGGGTGAGCTGGTCGGGAAGAGTTTGGCAGCGACAGGTCGGTCAGCGGGGGCAGCGCGTGGGACCTTCTAACTGACAGGGAACAGGGTCAGGGAGTGTACGGTACAGCTTGAATAGGGTATAGGCGTCATAAACGTGCAAGTGGTGCATGCACTCGTGTGGTTCCACATACCTATATATCATGTACAAGCACACACCCATTCCACACTGGGCTTGACACGATGAAATAGGTTGCTTTGAACAAGTAAAAAATTTAAACATAATTACAGTTATATAAAATAAATAATAATTAATTATCTACGTAGATTTTCCCAGAAACACGTCTACGCGTAAATACACTGGTGTGTCAAATGATAAAATGTGTTGATTGCTAGGCTGAAAATCATACACGGCCGTGTGATGTTCTACAATAATCATTGTTTTGCTATGTTGCAGGCATTTCTAATCGGAGCTACGTAGAAAAAAACGATATCCGCAGAGCCGCGATGCTGTTGCAGTGCTTACGTTTCGTGCACCTAACACCGAAGTAGCAGCGGCGGCACCAGTGTTTGACGTTCTCCGAGCGACAGTGATCCGATCCAGTGAGTCTCGCGCGTCGGCCGCGTTATTCTCGCGTTGCCCGGGTCGACAATAAAGATGGCGACTGCCAACTACAACGAGGTGACCCACAGCAACGTATCGGGCGACATTAACAGCCTCGATCCCATGTTCCACTGGGACACGCGCTTCCCAGAACGCCTCTCTAAACTGCATCTTAATTCTGAGTACGAGCCCCCGGTGGCCCGCCGTGCTCGCCGCTCGAGGACACGCAACGCCGCCCGCTACAAGACGCAGCCGATCACGTTCGACGAGATCAAGGAGGTCGACGAGGAGCCGACCTCCGAAGACACGGACAAGGCTGGGCTGAAGAACCAGTTCGCCGCCTTCTCTCGGTCAATGGACGGGCTCCTACCCGGCTACCCGGGTGCGCCCGGCGGCAAACAAAAGGCGACAAGTCCGCCGACGTCCACGGCCGATGCAACCGAGACGTCGACGGGTATCGCGTCAGACACAGCCGTCGGAACGGAGCACGCGAACTCGAGCGCCACGTCCATGTACAACGAGTCGTTTCGGCGGCGGCGGAAAAAGAGGCAACAACGAAGTATTGAGGAGGTTCCAGAAACCGACAAGACTGACGAGGCTACGCCGACAGTCGGTTAACATACATTTCGGGCACGCTCACCCATCGACGGGCAGTTCCGTTGCTCGTTCTCTTACGCAAACCGGCCTCTCTTCTCACAAGGGTTAATACATATTAACAGGTCTGTCTACGCTGTATAACAGGCATCCTTTCACACCGAGTAGTCATTACGGAAAAACAGTTTGTTATGTCTTGAATGTTGTGCGTGCGTTTGTGTGCCTCAAGATTAATGTGCGTCATAGGGTGAAGTTAATCCACACCCTGCTGTGTGCAGCTAGTGCCTTATCGTCAAAACATATGTCGTTTTTCCCGCATATTTCTGCTCTGCTCTAGCTTACATCGGTGGTGAATGGAACAGTCTGTCACTTCCAGCACGTGAACTGCATCACTAGTAGCACTTAACATTGTTGATAATACTGTCGAATACTTTGCCAAATCTCGGCTGCAACGGGAGTGCCCACAATGAGTGACAAGACGTCTCACTGTTCGTTACGTCAAATGTGTTCCTTAAAAATAATTTATTATTACGAAGTTCAGTAAACTGTCCATATACGTAGTTGTGCCTTGCGCATCGAGACCATATGTGTGAAGTGTTTTTGACAATGATATAAGGGATGTGTTCTTTCCTGTGGAGAACCAACAAGGTCACCAACACGTCGTCGAGACTACACAGAACATAATGTGATCGCCGCCATCATGTAAACTACGCTTGTTGAAAGGACAGTGACAAATGTGTTGTATCGTTGTTGCATATATATGTGTAGCGTATATAAGACATGGCGTTATGCGGCGCGTGCCAATACATGGACTGCATTTTAATACTAGCAGCGTTGTCCATTATTTATTACTGAAGTGAAAAAGTATGTCAATGCGAATGCTTAGTATACAGTCACGTCCGAGACACCTTCAACAATACAGCCGGCATTGTGGACAGGGTCCGGTGTAACCCAGAGCCCGGTGTAGCCCAGCGCCCGGTGTTGCCTAGAGCCCGATCCAGTGGCGTTCGACGGTGTAACTGCTGTCTCTGGTACAAATACAGTGAAATTCCTCATTTGATAGTTAAAACAATGGTGCTGTTTTCAATACGTTAAACTGTGTAACACATTTAGCATATCACTAAGTACTGTTTAAATGTTTCCATTAACTAGGCTCACTTTAACTTTTCGGGACAACAAATAAAGCGATTAGTCGGCCAAAAATGAGAAGATGGCGCTGGCAGACAACGGTGGCGTTCCCTGGTTGCGGTTGCTGACGACGTGGGCATGTTCACACTGCTGACGACGCGAGTATGTTCACACTGCTGACGACGTGGGCATGTTCACACTGCTGACAACGTGGGCATGTTCACACTGCTGACGACGTGGGCATGTTAACACTGCTGACGACGTGGGCATGTTCACACTGCTGACGACGTGGGCATGTTCACACTGCTGACGACGTGGGCATGTTCACACTGCTGACGACGTGGGCATGTTCACACTGCTGACGACGTGGGCATGTTCACACTGCTGACGACGTGGGCATGTTCACACTGCTGACGATGTGGGCATGTAAACATTGCTGACGACGTGGGCATGTTCACACTGTTGACAACGTGGGTATGTTCAGTCAAAATGCCACTAAGATTGGCCATGTGTCAAAGAGGTAGGCCATGTATCAGCCAATGTGTCACCACGATCGGGGAACAAAACGCACATATCCAATCACTGAATATGGCGGCTACACCCTCTTGGGATTAAATACTCCGTTTCGCTCATCAGAAATGACGTTGTTGACACCGATGCAACAGTAACGCGAAGACAACTTACTAAGTCAGTTCATAATGTTAACTAAATCTAGAATGAACTTCATACAGCGAGTTATATGTAGCTGCAAGAGCTAAATGCCTGACTATAATTGTCGGTGTTTCGTTTTCTCCGTGACAATTTTGAAACAGTGCTGTTATAGTTGACACTTAAAATTGGGATTTGGGCAGACTTTCGTACTACATAGTGCGTGCGTGCGTGCGTGCGTGCGTATGTGCGCGTGCGTGCGAGTAGTATGCATGCATTCATGTATGGATTAAATTGACCGGTTTTACGCAGATGTTATTTCGTGAATCCGGACGAACCAACCAGTTTTTAGTTATTGTGTTTGGAATCTGAACCAGGATGACATTGCCTTATCGAAACACTTACGTCAAGTGGAGAATGCGTGCTACAAACACTCATGTTTACGTGGTTGAACAGGCCAGGCCGTTCCGTGACATTCGAAGTGGTAGGGTAGAGCGGGGTAAGATGTCCCATTAAACCACTCTACCATAAATACGCAGAGTTTGTGCGATTACACAGCTATATAACCACTAATTTAAATTGTCATGTAGGATTCCCAAATATTTTTGCATTTATGTTCACTTTCAGGATAGCGATTAAATTCTACTTTACGTTTCGGTGTGCAGTTAATCAACTGGGATTAGCTTACGTACAAGCGGGTGATGGCCTGGCTTTAGTGACTGTTAAAAAGAATTTAATTTCCGGAAGTATTACAACATATGCGTGGAGTAAATCTGCAGACCGACGTCTTAAGTGGCCGCAAAAGCGATAGTTCCTAAATACAGATGGACGCTTAACGCAGGTAACTTAACATGTGAAACTCTTCATTCGGGGGAATGACAGGTGTTCGCTTGTGCAGGTTTTACTGTACATGTGATGCTATGCATCTGTGTACGAACGTGCATGGGTGTGTTCCGACTTGCATACATAGATGAAACATTGTTGGACTCGTGATAAGCTAATCAATCTGGCTTCTTTTGGCTATGTAATCGTAAGATTTGACTTTGTTGGATACCGGTAACTAAACAAACAGCAAACTGTGCCACGCCATGTCAGGATTTGCTCTAACGCTGACAAGAATAAGAGCATAAATACAAGTTTTAAAAACACTGATCACCAAATCAACAATTGTTGAACTCTTGACAAACAGTTCCTTGTCCTCCTGCCGCCTGGAGCTTGTAGTCTTAGACGGCAGCCTTACCAAACCCGCATTAAATGTGTTCCTAGCTATAACTGACCGGGTCGACAAAATCCTTATTACGTCATGCAACGTCACACAGTAGAAAGCATTGTTGATTTGACGCACGCGACATGAATGAAAGGTAGTCTCTCTAGTAGCCTATGTCATCGCTCGGATGCCACCGACAGTGAGAACCGCTGAACTACTGATGTTGTACGTTGGAACCATTTGTCGTGAGTGTTAATTCTATCGCGCAAACAACTCTGGATTATTTCACATTTTAGAATGACAACAATTGAAGTGAACCACTCAATATGGATCATAGTCCATGAACGCTGTTAAAAGTGACGTATGATGCACCGACCATTATTTCACCTTCAGAAACCATTTTATATGACGCATCGTTGAAACATTCGTGTGTATGATTAGATCGCAGTTTGAATAGATGCGTTGATTATTCTATTATATGACATTTTGCGTGTGTGTGTGTGTGCGTGTGTGTGTGTGTGTGTGTGTTCGTGTGTGTGTGTGTGTGTGCGTGCGTGCGCGTGCGTGCGTGCGTGCGTGCGTGCGTGCATGCGTGTGTGTATGTGTGTGTGCGCGCGCGTTTGGTATGCGTGTTTGCGTGCGTGCGTACGTACGTGCAAATAAATTATCCGTGATGAAGTATGCTGATGATGTAATGTGGTCTTTTCTACAGATGTGTATCGGACTCAAGGAATGGCGACAGGTGAGACACTCCCCGACAGTGCGACATGTTCTCGCTACAGCGAAAGCTGTTGTAGGGGAGACCGGCGCTATACATGTATACATGGGCAAGTTGTTACACAGGCGTTTTACGAAAACATAGCACACAGACCATCGACAGTTGTGGGTATGAAGTCCACCAGCAAACACACTGTCCAAAAATCTAGAGTTAAGAAGGCGAAATTAACGAATTGTGGACAAAAATTATTTTTAACCACCTAATACTTGTCTAGGTATGCCCATATAATGTCATCTCACGCATCCATTTTTTCATGTTTCGTGCATGAAACTTGAAACATGTCTACTATACAGTATAAGGGGTTGTGCCAAGTGGAACTTAAATGTAAATTCAGGATTTGTTATCGTCCACGTGCGTTCAACTGCAAAAATTGTGTTTGGGGAAAGTCGTTACAACTGTAACCTACTTAATACTCTCTCCACCTGGTCCTTCTTCCGGCGATCGCACGGCTTGGGCATCTCAAAGACTGTCGAAGTGGTGGCAGCGAATGATGCTTCTGGCTATCCGCGCTGTTCCTCCGCCGGAGGTTGAAGAATGTCAGCACGTACTGGCGGTAGGTCGCCTACCCTACTACGAGGGCGAGTCAACATTACCATAATTGTGCTGCTTAGTTCAACAACCCCCTAAGTCCATATTTGTAAAAAGGGAGAAAAACGCATTCAAAGTTTGGACAGTATATTCCACGGTTAACGTGCTTCGTATATAAAAAACAGATGAACGTTTTGCAGTACCTAAAAGTCTCTAAACATGGTTTTCCTTTCATCTTCAGATATAGTTCCATAGTTGCATGTCGTGGTGAGTCGGTTAAGAGGTTGTTCACCCAGTGTATTTTGCATTCAGGGCTCCCAGTAAAACGAGGATAGATAGTAGCAACACCTGTTGATCAAATAAAACTAAATTAAAAAAAAACGGACTTAGGGGGTTGTTGAACTAAGCAGCACAATTGTGTCTTCTTCGTCAGAATGTGGCTCGATTCTGTCTCGAGACGTTCGCCGGTCGACACAATGAGAAGCACGTTTGACCACTTCCCTTTTCCCTTTTCCCCTCACATACTTGACAGGTTTCACGGTCCTCTCACCATCTATGCCGTCTGCCCTTTCGATTCGGCAGACGTTGCGTTGGTCAACGCGATCAACGACCTTGTAGACGACACACGGGTGCCAAATGTCAGCAATATTGTGGCGACTCTTGAACCCGTGAATACGTGCTAAGATGCGTTCGCCAACTTGCAAAGGGGTCTCGTTCGGCCTGAGGTCATGGCGGGCTTTTCGCAGAACTGCTTCCTTCTCTAGATGCTCCCCTGCTTTTCTGTAAGCAATTCGTAATACTTGTAGTTCGTTCAAACTCCATCTTCTGCCTCTCGAGTTGTTAAATTTTCAACTGCGCCACCTGGTAGTCTCTTGCCATATACGTTTCGCTCCCAAAGTGGTGGGACCCCCCCCCCCCACCGATGGCGACTACTCCAAACGTCGGATATTGGCCATAAGGTCGTCATTTAACCGCCGCAGACTTTTCTTGGTCAGTGGCCACTCGCAAACACTCCTTCACTGCTGATAGTTGACTCGACTTGTTGCTGAGTTCTTCCTCCAGCATTTTCAGCTTCCCCTCGTAGACGCGTGTTGCAACGACGGACTTCCAGCCCTTCGTGTCACCGTCCATCGCCTCTCCCGTGGCGCAGGCACACTTTGTTGTGAGGGTGGCGGGCAGTGCAAGAACACTTTGTTGTAAGGGGGGGCGGGCAGTGCAAGAACACTTTGTTATGAGGGGGGCGGGCAGTGCAGGCACACTTTGTTGTGAGGGGGGCGGGCAGTGCAGGCACACTTTGTTGTGAGGGGGCGGGCAGTGCAGGCACACTTTGTTGTGAGGGGGTGGGCAGTGCAGGCACACTTTGTTGTGAGGGGGGGCGGGCAGTGCAGGCACACTTTGTTGTGAGGGGGGCGGGCAGTGCAGGCACACTTTATTGTGAGGGGGGCGGGCAGTGCAGGCACACTTTCCAGCAGGTACATGTTCCCATTTTCCTCCGTCCGTATGACTTGGAGATTTCGCAACGATATATTCGTAGAGCCCAGCATCTTCTCCCATTGGTGTGTACTGGACAAGAATACGAGTCTCATTTGGAATACGTCTTCCCCATACATGAAGACGGTATCGTGGTGGATCTTTGAAACATTGATTGACCAGTAGACGACTTTGAGGACTGCATTATTTCAACTTCCCCTACCGCAGCGGTTGGATTTGACATCAAATTGATGCGTTCTGCTAGTGAATAGAATTGAAACATGGGTCTCTGAGGCATGTCAGCATGTAGTGGCTCACTCACAAATGTCAGCATGTAGTGCTTCACTCACACATATCAGCATGTATTGGCTCACTCACGCATGTCAGCATATAGTGGCTCACTCACACATGTCAGCATGTAGTGCCCCACTCACACATGTCAGCATGTAGTTCCTCACTCACACATGTCAGCATGTAGTGCCTCATTCACACATATCAGCATGTAGTGCCTCACTCACACATGTCAGCATGTAGTGCCTCACTCACACATGTCAGCATGTAGTGCCTCACTCACACATGTTAGCATGTAGTGCCCCACTCACACATGTCAGCATGTAGTGCCTCACTCACTCATGTCAGCATGTAGTGCCTCACTCACACATGTCAGCATGTAGTGCCTCACTCACACATGTCAGCATGTAGTGCCTCACTCACACATGTCAGCATGTAGTGCCTCACTCACACATGTCAGCATGTAGTGCCCCACTCACACATGTCAGCATGAAGTGCCTCACTCACACATGTCAGCATGTAGTGCCTCACTCACACATGTCAGCATGTAGTGCCTCACTCACACATGTCAGAATGTAGTGCCCCACTCACACATGTCAGCATGTAGTGCCTCACTCACACATGTCAGCATGTAGTGCCTCACTCACACATGTCAGCATGTAGTGCCCCACTCACACATGTCAGCATGAAGTGCCTCACTCACACATGTCAGCATGTAGTGCCTCACTCACACATGTCAGCATGTAGTGCCTCACTCACACATGTCAGAATGTAGTGCCTCACTCACACATGTCAGCATGTAGTGCCTCACTTTCAAAACCAATACATTCATCAACGTGTTCACACATGAACTGAATGGTTGTAGCCCTCAAGTCGTCGGCTTGAACCCTTCCAATGATTTTAGCATTGGATCGTTAGGGAAACCTTTGGAATCTCTCACAGCTGTTTGAAGGGCAGGATTCGTGCTAACCACTACACTGCGAAAAAAGCAGCGTCCATCAGGTATGGTAGGGATTACAACTCGAGGTGCTGGACACGGAGGGCCTACCACAGGATGAGGGTCTAACATAGTTTGGGGCTCTACCAAAGGTTGAGGGCCTACAACAGATTGAGGGTCAATTGGAGACTGTGGGTCTACTGGAGACTTGGGATCAGTTAAATCTGCAGTTGCCGTGTGTTGGTTTACTTTAGGCATATATAAATGGGGTAACTTTGAACATTGTTCCAAGTTGCCCCGTATTATATTCAAAGTTGTCCCGTATTATATTCAAAGTTGTCCCTAACGTATTAAATTGTCACTGCCACATGCGATCGCTTTACAGTTAAAATAAATTAATTACACAACTTCGCAGATATATAACCCACGTTGTGGACACGTTTAAGAACCTGGCAGAAATGCACGTACCTGCGTGCTACTAGAAGTGTGCCTTGTAAAAATGTTGCGTTTTGTAATGACTGCCATTCAGAAATTCCTTCGGGATTACTAAAAATGTATATTAAAACAGGATTGCACCAATACAATCTTAAATACATTATACTTTTAACACAACATTTTTGACATTGCTGACTGAATCTTTTCTGAAAACAAATTCTCAAAGGTTTCCCAATATTCAAAGTAACCCCGGTTTACCGTTTACGGTACTTGAGTGGAATATGCAGTAATGTATTATAAAGAAATATATAAACAAATTACGATAACAAAATGTTCCCATGTGAGTCAATAGGGAACAAGGAAAAGAACGTGTAGCTAAATCGATGTAGAGGCTCGGTATGGGTATTTCGAAGTCGAGTCCTCGAAAAAGTGGACTCGAACCTAGTCGAGTTAGTTTAATTATGGGACGGATGATAAATGACTCGAATCGAGTATGTCAAATGAGTCAAAACATGACAACACAACATAACACAACACAACTATTCAACCCACAAACAAATCGGGTCAGTCCAAATCAAACAACATTGGCACAGCGAGACCGTTTTGCAGATTGCATTGACCTATTCGGCTGTGTGCCTGGACGCGTGCCGAACTCCACCTTGGTGCCTGGACACGGCTTGCTGCAGACTTGCAAGAACGCGTGTCTGCAATCACGCATGTGCGTCGCCTTCGACAATGACTTCGCGCGAAACTCTTGTTATATCATCACTGACGTCACCACGTTGAACGCACTTCAACAAGTCAATGGATTCCTTCATTATCCTCTGCGTTATCGCTGTCCTAGACCAGGTACTAGTGATAACAGTCAGAACGGCGCACAACTAAATCAGCAGAAAACGTGGCAACATTATTGTTATTACTACTCCTATGGTTTTTACTGCAGCATACGTGTTGCATCAACCACTACATCGTAAAGTATTGAATGCCTAGCGTGCATTGATATTTAAGTTGATATTTAAACCAGACCACATCGATGACCTCGGAGATTACAAACCACCGACGGCTGCCAACTAGGTCGTGTGTCCGATTTACTTATTCTATCGTTACTCTCTATGTTGATTCTCATCAAGCATAGGAATGTATAGTTAACTAGCTGAGTTACCCGGAGTTGTACGGAGAGCAAATGCATTTTCCACTGCTCTACATTACTACATAGTTCAGTGGTCTTCTCTTGGTGAAGCCACGGTCAGCTACAATGTTGCTATAATGCAGCAAGTCTTTTTCACGAAGGGTCTCTGGATAGATCAAATGTTGGTATGATGTAATTAGTGTTTGTTTGTTATGCTGTGTATAGATGCTTTCTCTCTAGAAACACCGCTGTGGGCTACAGACAAACTCTAATAACATAAACATAATTCACAATTGTTGTATTCATCCAGACATAATCATTATGTCTACGATGACACAAAACAAAATAACTCTACGGTTGCAACTTCCGCTACAGCCGTTTTGAAAATGTAACCCCACCTTCAGGGGGTCACCTTTGTCACCTTCCAAAGTTTCTTCCGGATCGGCCAACAAATGCATAAGATACAACAGACACACAAACATATACACAAACAGACAAATAGACAGACATTTTGATTTATAGATTAGATAGGCCCCGTATAGTGGCACACGTGTGCGCAGACGCTCATACGCACACTCGCACACACAAACACACGCACATTCACGCGCGCACATACGCACACATACACACGAACACATACGCAAGCACACATACACACACACACACACACACACACACACACACACACACACACACACACACACACACAAACAAGTGTGTGTAAGAACGTCTTATGTCTTTGTGTGCAGTAGACAGTCAATACCGCCGTCGGCATAGAATCCAACGCCAACTCACGAGTCAGGTTGGAACTCCCGGACAACCTACTACTACTCCTCCAAGTACTACGAATACTACTACTACTACTACTACTACTACCCAAGCGCCACCGCCACGTCAACAAACCCCAGACCCTGTAACTGCTACAAAGACAACGCTGGTGACGGAGCCTGTAGAGATACCAACGAGGGTTAGACAGAAGACAGAACTGCCACTAACGGTGAAGGACATCAATGTGACGGGACGGATGCCTACTCCTCAGACGGCTTACGTCGTCTTTCTCGTTGTGCCGCCAATGCTCGCTTGTTGTGGTTTCTGCTACTATGGGTAGGTTTAACATGTTTGATACAACCGTGGGAAAATAACAGGGACAACTGAAACAAATGGAAAGTAAGTAATTGTACCCATAAACCTGCCGCACTGGGCAGAAACTAATGCACTCGACCTTCCTCCGTCCTGGACCATAGCAGCAATCACGTCAAGGTTTACAACCAGTCCCTCTCTTAGGAAACATGTATAGTTACAAGTTTGTGAATAATCAATTATTAATCGACAAATTAACGAAATCGCATTATTAACGGAATGTCGTCGTCACCACCCTTTTGTCTCGCAAGACAATGGTTTGCGCCACTGAAGTGTCCTCTTCATGGCGTAACCCTGGTCGAAGTGTGGAGATACTGGGCAAAGTGTGGAGATACTGGGCGAAGTGTGGAGATACTGGGCGACGTGTGAAGATACTGGGCGAAGTGTGGAGATACTGGGCGAAGTGTGGAGATACTGGGCGAAGTGTGGAGATACTGGGCAAAGTGTGGAGATACTGGGCGAAGTGTGGAGATACTTGGCGAAGTGTGGAGAAACTGGGCAAAGTGTGGAGATACTGGGCAAAGTGTGGAGATACTGGGCGAAGTGTGGACATACTGGGCGAAGTGTGGAGATACTTGGCGAAGTGTGGAGATACTGGGCGAAGTGTGGAGATACTGGGCGAAGTGTGGAGATACTGGGCAAAGTGTGGAGATACTGGGCGAAGTGTGGAGATACTGGGCAAAGTGTGGAGATACTGGGCGAAGTGTGGAGATACTGGGCGAAGTGTGGAGATACTGGGCGAAGTGTGGAGATACTGGGCAAAGTGTGGAGATACTGGGTGAAGTGTGGAGATACTGGGCGAAGTGTGGAGATACTTGGCGAAGTGTGGAGATACTGGGCGACGTGTGGAGATACTGGGCGAAGTGTGGAGATACTGGGTAACCCATTCGGTAGGAGTGCATCTGGCACCAGCTCGTCCGCAGGAGCTGACGGAAGGATGATAAGGTTGATATCAGACCGTTTCGGGGCTCCACTCCGGTTTTTATGTTAAGTTTTATTCCCTTTGATCACTTTCCTACCAAGACCAATGTGCGTAATCTGCACAGTGCTAGTTGTCCATCATTTGTGATTGAAATGGTGAGCGTCGGTCATGCATGCTGCATCTCTGAGGCAATCTGCTCTAAGATCAATAGCATTTTCGCCTGGGGTCGCAATGTAAGCTTTATCCACGGTGCACCACAAGGAAGTTGTGCAAGAGTCGCATCGCACAGACCTGTGTAGGCACACTACACACATATCTGTGTAGACACACTACACACAGATCTGTGTAGACACACTACACACAGACCTGTGTAGGCACACTACACACAGATCTGTGTAGACACACAACACATTAGACTTGGTGTTTACACCAGCCTTGGTGGAAACAGCCGAAAACATTTCTAGTGCCAACAACTAGTTACTTAGGGATGATCTGAAACAACGATGTAATACATTAAACGAAATTGGTTTCGCGGGGGGGGGCAGGGATCGGGGTCGGGGGGGGTCAGCAGCCGTGTCGTTTATTATCTTACAGGTGAGACCGTTAACGCCTGTCAACTAGGTCGTGTGTCCGATTTACTTATTCGATCGGTATTCTATTAAATTACATTGTGATTAATATTAACAATTACGTAAATTAATGCGTCAAATAAAGAACACATGTCTCTTTATCTCTCTGTCTGTCTGTCTGTCTGTTTGCCTTTCTGTTTGTCTGTCTTACATCTACGTATTTTCCAAAACAATATCAGGGCCCGAGGTTATAAACCGTACTCAAACTCAAGCTCAAGTCTGTCCTCAAGTCTGAGATTTCATGCTCACCAGAGTTTTCGTGCTCAACCGAGGTTATAAAACGTCTTGAGTACGTACTCAGCTGAGTACGAAACGACGCGGTTTTTTCAAATGCATAAGCGGCCAAGTGGAACTCTCTTTTTGAAAAAGATAAAAAAGATACTTCCGCATATAAACAGTGGTGGACGAAGAATTTCGGCTGCAAGCGTCTCTTTTGCGGGAAAAAGCGCCGGAGAAAATCAACCCATCACCAATATCACACGGTGTGTGGAAAGTCGAGCACATGGTGAACGATTGGTAATCGTTTACTTAACTGGCCTAAATTATTACGGCTTTATGCCGACGGTTTTTACAGCATTTTTGTACCTGAATGCGTTCCTTACATCATTCCGCATACGTTCCAGTAAAAAAAAATCATATATTCTTAAAAAATATTGTGTTTTAGGCCACTTTTAATCAGTTTTACACATCAAAACAGCGGAACAGATTGCATGATAAACATGGCGCGTGTGCGATTTGCGCATTAGTCACGCCTCGGTGCCATCAGAACCGCGAAGGCGATGTTTGTGTGTACTGGGCATACAATTACGCAACATAAAAAAAATTAAGAGACAACATTTTAGAAAATATAGGCTCTAAAATGTTTCAGACGAAGAAATTCTAGAAAAAAAATTAAAACATTCTCCACAGTTTTCATATTAAACGCAACATTTGTAGAGCACATACAGTCACTTCTAACATAATATTTCATATTTTATTTAATTAAACATTTGATGTTGCAAATATTATTTGTATGAACATTATGTGGTCGATATTAGATGTTATGCGCATGCGCAATTACAAGGGGCATCTCATTGCATGTCATTGTAAATATAATTTAATTTAAAAGAATGCATGGGTTGAATTACCTGTCGTTTGCTGAGCAAAGGTTATTGTTTTTGTAATTAAAACATACTGATGATATTGCCTATCATGTGCATCTTTAAAGGGACAATTCATTGTATGTCATTGTTAATATAATTAAATTTAAAAGAACGCAGGGGTTAAATTATCTGTCGTTTGGTGAACAAAGGTTTTGTTTTTATTATGCTGATATTGCATATCTGGTTTCCTTCTGATGGGGAGGGGTATTGTTGGGAGGGAGGGAGGGAGGGAGGGGGAGAGGGAGGGAGGGAGGGAGGGAGGGAGGGAGGGAGGGAGGGAGGGGAGGTTGTCTGTTTTTGCAGCAATATCCTGCAGAGAAATCGTGATGTAGTACCGCCTTGCCAGTGATTAATGGGAAGAAGAAGATATAGCTCAGAAACAATTTTAATTGTTCATATTAAATAACATTAATTACTTTCTCATAATACATGTGAATTAAAAGCATCCTTTCATCGCGCATAAACACATTCAACAAAATATATAACATTAATTTACATATTAATAATGTAATCAATGTGCTACACTATTGTAACTGCTAGTGTGATTTTGACGTGTAATAAATAAAACATAACAGTTTACAGTTATAAATTAGCTTTCTTAGAGGGATGGAGTCGTCATAGAGTATTCAGTATCCTTGCCACAATAATTACGTAAAAACAGAAATGTATTATCATTATGGAACTACATAACTTTTCATTATCATTACAAGCCAGCATTGTCAGTTTCATTATCATTACCATCAATGGTCAGTTATATGTAAAGAACTCCATGAATCAACTATTGTAAAAGTTTCTTATATTTATTTGAATGAAAATGTCGCAAAGTAACAATGGTGTTTTAAAGCTGTCTGCTGGTGTAACTCATACTGCTGCTTGGCGGGTTTATTGATGCAGATGTTAAAGACAGTAAGCTTACCTCTGGTCTGGAACCCATATCAGTGAAGTGAGCACCAAAGAATGAATGGCGTCAATTAAAAGTCTGTCCCCATCAGGAGGCTACTTTGCAATGGACAGTTAGGTGAGGACTCTTGATAAGCCCATGGTGTCCTTGTCTGCTTGCCATCTGGGCCTTTGCCTTGGATGGCAATCTTGTTAAATATTGTTACAAATGGAGTACGGACATAACTCCTCACGGACAAAACCCCTAACGATCATTATTATTTTGACCTTGCAGTAATGCAACATAATTTGTCTGCATCTTGTTTATTTAAAATAATTCAGTCACGTACATGTTGACACTTCATATGTATTGAGTAGGAGAAATACCAGTGATGTGGCTAATTGCTTATAAGATGATCTTTACACTTTTTATTATACAAAATAAGTAGACCTAGCATCACATCATAACATACATTTATTTTGTCCGAAGATGGTAATGTAGGTATTAGTGCCCTGCGCGGGCCTAGAATTTGATCCCAAGCCCGGCCCGCAATTAGCAGTTAGAGTCCAGGCCCGGCCCAGGCCCGCAATAATTTTTCAAGCCCGGCCCGGCCCAGGCCCGCAAACTGGAATTTAGGCCCAGGCCCGACCCAGACCGTGAATGTTTGGCCCAGGCCCGGCCCGGCCCGCAAGTTTCAGGCCCAAGCCCGGCCCATACCCGCGGGCCAAAGATGGGTAAGCCCGCGGCCCGCAAGCCCGCGGCCCGCTAAGTTTAGAGAAGATAAACCTATAATCTTATAACAAAGACGAAAAACAAATAAACTGTAAAACATACTTATTGTTTTATTAAATAAAAAAGGTCCACAGTGTGCTGGATGAGTTCTAAAAATTCAGCACCACCAACTTCTTCAAACTTACAAATATCCTGAAGAAAAATAAAGAAAAACTTCTTAGTGTCATTACTATTAAATATGGTAACATTTGTTATATTTGGCTTTAATGTATTGGTTTATTGTTAGGGTAGGATATTTGTTTATCTAACCCTGACTTAATCCATATGCAAGCCATAATCCCAATTTATATTGTTAATTGAATTAGCTCAACTAAGTTAACACAATTTAATATGATATTTCAATTAAATGTCACCCACTGGCACTGACACCCAGTGGCATTTCCAGCAGGCCTGCAGTCACTAGCCTGAGACAGACAGGTTCAGACATGTGTGAATTAGTACAAGTGTGAATGAATTAGGACTGGGGAGAAATACCAATTACCAACTGGGTTGGGTACTGGGTAGTGGGCTAATGGCCTAGTGGGCACTTGGCAGTGGGCAGGTCTTTCAGGTGGGCAATGTTTGGAGGGAAGACCTAGACAATAGAATGTCCACTGGTATGGTCGAAGGGTGATAAGTTGATAGTTAATCATGGCGTGATTGCCTCTGCAAATATTTCTAAAGTAAACATTTGGGGCTGGCTACTTCCAGCCAAGTGAACTTATGGGGTCATTAGATTCCATGCAAGGTCTCAATTTGCAACTATATAATAGTAAAGAAATAATTTTAAGCATTCATTAAACGGAATTACAATTTATAATCAGTTTTTATTAAAAAAAATAAAGTAATAATCGGTGTTTTGTATGAATATTTTTATTATGTCCAGGCACAGCCCAGGCCCGGCCCGGCCCGCTCACACTAGGCCCAGGCCCGGCCCAAGCCCGATGTGTTTAAATTGTTTTCAGCCCAGGCCCGGCCCGGGCCCGCAGTATGTAGGCCCAGGCCCAGGCCCGGCCCGGCCCGGCCCGGCCCGCGAGATTATGTAGAGGCCCGACCCGGCCCGGCCCGCGGGCTGCGGGCCGGGCCGGGCTTGGACCAAAAGCCCGGCCCGCGCAGGGCACTAGTAGGTATACAGACACATCTACTCCGGATATAATTCCCCTACCTAAATGGAAACTAGGACTAAAAAACTTCCTCACATAATTACAAAACAATACAACATGCGGAATATGTAATAACCTTTATTTGCATTGTAAAAAATTAGTTACACATCTTTATTGTGGGAGGAGGGGTGAGTGCTGAGTACGAGTACACCACTTGTACAATGGCTAATCCGGCACAGGCTTTATACAATTTTCCTGTTATTGTTGTTCCGATTAACGCTTCGTATATATACCCCTATGTAGGCGCATGCAGAAATAAGGTAAATTGCTATAGGAAATCCTTGTCCAAGCCTAAATAATAACACTATTAATAAGTATTTACATTGAGGCAGTTGCACAAAAGAAATTGTGTGGCATTTGCACATACTGCTGTGACTGGCACATAACCATCGAATACACATTGAATGCACAGGATTGTGTATTCGTTGGATGTGAGCTGTGAATGTGCTATCAGTCATTCCTATCAAGAAATGTGTATTCAGACAAATCCAGTGATACTACAACTGCACATAGACACAGCATATACGCAATACATATGTGGTTTGGTTACTCACCAGTTTAGAAATATAAAAAAACTAAATATGTATTTGGTGTTCCCCCAAAATATGAATATGCATATAATTAAATTATTATTTTTAAATTATTTAAAAGAACATGTTAATGTAAAGAGAGTACATTAAATTGTAAATTTATATAAATTGACTTAAATTTATATAAATTGATTTTTGTGTGAAACACAAGATGGCAGAGCTGGGATAAAAGTATTTAATGACAGTAGTTTTCACGTAACGTATATACACGACAAGTCAATTGGCAACAGTTGTGGTACAATATAATAATAATGCATGTATACACAGTGAAACGTAAACTGTCCATAAAGTTAGCAACACTAGAATGTTTGTTAATTGTCCCAGCATGTTGTTTGCTAATTGTCCCATTGTGTGTTCTATAAAAATAAAACATGTATAGATGGCGACACAATTCTAGTTGTCTATACATTAATATGTATCAACATAGTAAACATATAAGACATTGACATTGAAATTTACTAATATGTCATAGAACAATAGGTGGGATGTCACTGAAAACGCCAAAGCCTTGATGTGTACAGGAACCCACAAAAAATTAAAGTACTCCTTCCTTCCCTCCTTAAAGATGCGCATGACATGCAATATCATCAGTATATATTTTAATTACAAAAACAATAACCTTTGCTCACCAAACGACAGATAATTTAACCCATGCATTCTTTTTTATTTAATTATGTTTATGACATGCAATGAGTCGTCCCTTTAAAGTTGCACATGCGCATGACATGCAATATCATCAGTATAATTTTTAATTACAAAAACAATAATCTTTGTTCATCAAATGACAGATAATTTAACCCATGCATTCTTTTAAATTTAATTATATTTACAATGACATGCAATGAGATGTCCCCTTGCAGTTGCGCATGCGCATAACATCTAATATCGACCACATAATTTTCATACAAATAATATTTGCAACATCAAATATTTCATTAAATAGAATATGAAATATTACGTTAGAGGTGATTGTATGTGCTCTACAAAAGTTGCGTTTAATATGAAAACTGTGGAGAATGTTTTAATTTTTGTCTAAAATTTCTTCGTTTGAAACATTTTTGGAGCCTATTTAAAAAAAAATCTCTTAATTTTTTACGTTGCGTAATTGTATGCCCAGTGCACACAAACATCGCCTTCGCGGTTCTGGTGGCACCGAGGCGTGACTAATGTGCAAATCGCACACGCGCCATGTTTATCATGCAATTTGTTCCGCTATTTTGATGTGTAAAACTGATTAAAAGTGGCCTAAAACACAATATTTTAAAAGAATATATGAACTTTTTTACTGTAACATATGCAGAATGATGTAAGGAACGCATTCAGGTACACAAATGCTGTAAAAACCGTCGGCATAAAGCCGTAATAATTTAGGCCAGTTAAGTAAACGATTACCGAACGATTTAACAGACAGAACGAGACAAATCACAAGATAAAACTGTCTAAAAATAAAAAAAGCAAAAAGTAATACCTCGCAGCCAGACTAAGACTGCCCCAACTAAGCGATTCGGCAGCCTAAGTAATTATGTTTGCCATGTTCATTTGGCGTAGTAACTAGAACTTCTGGAAATGTACCGAGGAATACGACAAGTTGTACTTGTTGTAATGAATGCAAGTGTTAATATAACATCAATTTCGTTACAAAATATATTTATGCTGTCAAAGGTAAACAACAATGACATTACCTTAATCCGTGGTTCATTATAATATTTTGTTTTAATATTTCATTAGAATGTCCATTGTTTCCATAATCTATACATGCGTGTAACAATACACACGAGGAGTACAAAAATAAACATTTTGTGAGACAAACGTTCAGTTTCCTAGTTTTGATCATTCTATGTGTACTGAATATGTAGAAACTACTCTATTCAGATCATGATGTACCTATGCTATGCCTATGGCTATACACTTGAACTATAGTCTATACACTTGTCTGGTGGAACCATACGTCAGAGTCGCATAGAAGACTATGTGTGGTACACAGTGATGCATTCAGATTGTTGCGCAGTGAACCCAGAAACTGAAGTATTTGTCAAAACTAAGAAATAGCGGTGTTAACAACTAATTTTGTTTGCCCCCTTAGCCTAGGCTTAGTTTTGACGTCGGGTGTCACATGTCTGTGTCACGGGGATTACCCACTGACACTGTTAGTAGTCTATAATTTTAGCCCAGCCTATATTTTATATGGTTGTAGTATTACAGAGTAAAGTGATTGAAATTAATAGATGATATGCCAAAACGGATTTCATTGAATATCATAGAAAGGTTTGTATTACTCCTTAATGATTAATATTTTTAATAAAAATCTATAAAATATATATATAATTGTTATAGATAATAAAACAAATATAGTACTAATACAATATCAAACAGTAAAGTGTAAACTGAAAGAGTAAGCTATGTTATCATTGATTTGTAGTGGTAATTCTTAATAATAATAATTATGATGAGAGTGCCCAAGCGAATATATTATTTGCACCTTTAATGTGCACACTATCTACTATATGGAATCATTATTTCCATAACATATTATTTTATTTATCATAAATTAAGTTATATTTGAAATAGGTTACTGCACAAGACAATATATACAGCATATGTTACTATTAGTATTATATTACATACGTCCTGGGTATATGCACTAAACATGTCGCTGTATTCACTAACACCTTGCTTAGTTTAGTGTGGCATGCCTCTTAATCATTGTATAGCTATATTTGCCAGTACTTTATATTCCGATCACATACTTTTCCCAAAGTATGATGTTCTTCTTTGCCTTAGAAAAGTCGTGATATCTTTGTATCTATTATTTTGAAAATTTGCATTTACCATAAATTACAGGAAAGGTGTAAACACTATATTATAGCTGTAGTTTGTCACCTGCACTAGTTCGTTCTTAGATTTCCTGTGGCATTGGAGTAGTAAGGCTAGAACAGCATTATGTTTAACATCAATAACCTACAATTTTACTTTTTGCGGTAGCCTAAATATAGACATATGGAAGGTTTTTCTTATATATTGTTCAATTTGAACAATCTCTTAAAAAACTCAACAACACAAGTGTTACATTATCCTGGATGTGTGTGTTGCATATTTTGCATGTATATTCTACTTCCAAAGGGCACCCACTATGTGAAGTCCTACCCCTAGGCTATAGCTGCCTTGGCCTGGGATAGCAATTTTTTTATATTTCATATACATACTGTCATACATCCTTCGCCCTGGCCTGGGCTGGGGTCGGGCTGCATGAATAATATAAATATACCATGGTATGTAAGCTTAATCCAGTTGATACAATATTTAGATTAGCTATATTATGTTATAAACACATAATTATATATTATTTGCTATATTCCCAACTCAAAACTGGCGAAATGTTTTAAATCACTGCCTAATTCTTTACAGTGACAGAACGAAGTGGCTGCCATGCCCACGGCCATGACATTGGCATTGGCAGTTCACGGAATAATTTTATTTTGCAGCACACATACACTTCGCATATATCGTATCGGTATGCTTTAATGTCCAGTATGGCATGTTATAAATCGTTCAACTAAACCACATAGTTTTAATTTCTGTAGACACATTTCGTGTGAATCATGACTCTGACTTGGCAGTTGAAATATAATGTTGTCGTCCTGCAGCAGCTGTAAATGAATGGCCAAAAAAGCCGCAACTAAAATTAAACTATCACTTGTTTTGCGGTGTCTGTCGCTGCTGCGGTTACATTTGGCAAATGTTCGTTAAATAGTGCAGTTTGAGCCATCAAACACAATCTTTCAGAAATGTCGTATTCCATCAGGTCTTCATACGGATAAAACTCGGAAGTAGGCGGCCTGGACCCTAAAATCGGACAGCTTATCTTCTCAAAACGGACGAACTTTCAACGACTTCAATAAATTTATGCGTGAGCTGCCATTTTTATTTATGCTTGAGCACGGCGTTGAGCACGGTCTTGAGCATACTCAGGATTTCAGCATTTCGTGCTCAACGTTGAACACGATTTCGTGCTCAAGATGTTTTATAACCTCGCCTGAGTTTGAGCATAGTGTGAAAGCGAGACTTGAGCATGAAACCGTGCTCAATTGAGTTGAGTACGGTTTATAACCTCGGGCCCAGTTTTTTTAGATCACTGTTCATAAGGGTGCTGACTTCGATTGCAAGTAGGCAGTTTTGCGTTTTGATTGCTGAATATAACTGAGATGTGACGATCACAACCTGAAAGACGAGGAATGTTTTAACTGTTTTCTACATGTCGATGTATTCAAAAGTTTCGTGTATCGGAGCCGGAGGGGGGGTCTGATGTTAAATTACATCGATTTCGTGTAGTATTGCAATGCAAGATGACTTTATTCTTCCATTACATAACGTTTCGTCCGTAATCACGAGTTGTTGGTTCCAAAGAGCCAAGAATGTGCCATATTCTGTCAATGAACGACATGTTTCATGCAATTTAACGTTTGTATCGACGGGGTTGATAATATAGTATCAAGAAGACAAATCGACTAGTTTTCCAAATGTCTGGTTGTCCCAGTAGCTTAAACAATAAGCCTGACAAAATACAAAGAAAGGCACTTTATTTGGGAGGGGGTGTGGGAGTGGGAAGGGAGGGGGAGGGATGGGAAGGGAGTGGGGAGTGGAGAAGTGAGTGGGAAGTGAGTGGGAGGGCTGGGAAGGGTGTGGGAGGAGTGGCGGGGAGTGGGAGGGGATTGGGGGAGTGGGACGGAAGTGGGATAGAGAACGAGCTGGGGATAGGGGGAGTGGAAACATGTGGTGGACACAGAAGAAGAAGGAAAACAAAACGTATTGGTGTCAACCTCACCCTGGACTTCAAGGATAAAGAGGAGCGCAACACAATGAAGTAGACTTAGTAACATAGCAACACATTGGAAGTAATTAATAACTCCTCCCAGAGGATGATGAATAATTGGAAAACAAAATAAAATAATAACAATTGAATCTCGATAGCCCAGTGACTGTCTTGTATTGACCACGTAGAGCTTGTGAAATAACTGATTTACGTAGCGATCTGTAGTAAATATTGCAATCAATGTTTTGCAGATTTAAGATCCGTTCGCTCACAAAGAAAGCTGCGCTGAAAGCCGATACGCCAAGTTCCACTAGTAACGTCCCGGTTCCCCCACGAAAAGCTGCGTCGCTCACGTCAAGACATGGACTAAACCCCAAGACACACGACCACGAGACACTTTAAGGACAACGTAACGCACCAGCGGTTCCATCACGAGTGTGTGCCCGTTGGACACAACGACTTCTCTCGGAAACACGCGTTAAATCAGACACAGCAATACGATTTTTCGTTCGTCTCGTTTCAGAGTAATTTCGCAAATAAAATCGAATGCGACACGCTAGCTCTTTTTTTGTAAATTTGTCACTTAGTTTGATGACATCGTCGGACAAAGAATTGCATCAATTTCGGTTCGAAATTCGGCAAATCAAATGGCTAAAGTAGCTACGTGTGTAGCTACGTGTGTAGCTCGCCCATGCACAGGCCTTTTTTAATATAAAGTAGTTTGTGACATTGTCTCTATGTTTGTCAGTTCTTTCATATCTCCGTCAGTTTCGCATGTATTGGCCTGAAATGTATTTTGTATGGGTGCTCGAGAGCCCATGGGGATGGTTCATGCATGAAAAAATAAAAATCAAGATAATACGAAGTATATTACGCACCTCAAACCCTGGCCGACCAGTTCATTCCATTCTCCATCTCAACTTCTCGGGGAAGCTTTCAACCACGCTGTTATTACTGTTGCTTTCAACCACGCTGTTATTACTGTTGCTTTCAACCACGCTGTTGTTACTGTTGCTTTCAACCACGCTGTTGTTACTGTTGCTTTCAACCACGCTGTTGTTACTGTTGCTTTCAACAACGCTGTTGTTACTGTTGCTTTCAACCACGCTGTTGTTACTGTTGCTTTCAACCACGCTGTTGTTACTGTTGCTTTCAACCACGCTGTTGTTACTGTTGCTTTCAACCACGCTGTTGTTACTGTTGCTTTCAACCACGCTGTTGTTACTGTTGCTTTCAACCACGCTGTTGTTACTGTTGCTTTCAACCACGCTGTTTTTACTGTTGCTTTCAACCACGCTGTTGTTACTGTTGCTTTCAACCACGCTGTTGTTACTGTTGCTTTCAACCACGCTGTTGTTACTGTTGCTTTCAACCACGCTGTTGTTACTGTTGCTTTCAACCAATATTAGATTAATGAATAGTTGTTTTCGGATGTTGATATTTAGAACAGAATCAGATTATTGGATAATATAGAAAAGAATCGACGTAACGTAAATCAGATCCTTAATGTTGAAAACGAAAAATTCAATAAAGTATTCCTCAAACTGGCGTGTCTTAACAACAGCTACACATGATTGTGATTGTTATTTCAATAAGATTTTTATACATTAAATGACGTGTGCAACTACCTGTGAAATGAATTGTTTTATAGTCGGAGGGCAATCAATCGAATACCGTAATTTAATGATTTTGGCGAAACACGACTCTGGGTGACAGTGTAATAGTGTCACATTGCTTGTAATTTCTTGACACTCTAAAATAATTTTACACATATATCACATAAGGAAAACACACACTTGGTAATTCAATGCCACTAAAGGTATTCGTTTGAACAGCGCATGTATTCATTGCGTTGTCGGCGACATGCGAAAAAGCATAACTTGTAATCGTAATTATCGAAGTATTACAGTTAACTAAGGAAAACCATATATTTTTGCAATCCTCGTGATGTCTTCTATCCAGTGGAGAACATATTTATTTCGCATATAACAAACACGATAACTTCACAACAATAAGAACATTTTAACATACACGTCCACCACGTAGGGTAGGGTTGGGCAATATGCCCACGTGAGGGAATATGCCCATAGCACTTTTTAATGAGCACCTAATGCAGTAAACCATGTGTTATGGTTCTTCAAGTGCTGCTGCTAAAATGGATGTCCGAAAGAAAGTATGAAAATCAACGTTTCGTATTTTTCTCAGTATTTATGTAAAATGTAATGTCTACCTTTACGGTAATAAAGTCGTGGTAACCAAGGGCGCTGTTTTGTCAAAAGGCATATTTAATCACAATTAACATATTAATATAATATAATATTAGTAGCTGTGTGCTGGAGATACAGACTATTTTGTATTCTAGCTATGCACTGAGGGTGTAGTGACTATGTATTGTAGATGTGTATTGAGGGTGCAGTGACCATATATTGTAACTGTGTACTGGGAGTGCAGTGACTATGTTTTCTAGCTGTGTACTAGGGGTGCAATGAATATGTATTATAAATATGTACAGGGTGGGTAGTGACTATGTATTATAGTTGTGTACTTGAGTTGAAATGACTATATATTTCCTGTCGTGGTGGCGTTGATGGTGGTGGTGGTCACGTTTGCATCATCATCATCATCATGATAACTATGTAACTATGTATTCTAACTGTATACTGGAATTGTAATGATTTTGTCATAGCCACGACCCTTGGTCTCGCCCGGAAGTGTTATGGTCATTCGGAATTGAGCCGTCGAAAAGATGGCCGCTACACAGTTTCTTCCCTTGGCACGACATTTCACTTAGATGATTTAGGCGTGCAGTGACTGTGTATTCTAGCTGTGTACTATAGGAACAGTGACGTGAACATGTATTCTAGCTGTGTTCTTGGGGTAGAGTGACTATGTTTTCTAGATGTGTACTAAGGTTGTAGTGGCCATGTTTTTCTACTTGTGTGCTGGGAGTGCAGTAACTATGTATTTTAACTATGTACTGGAGTGGTAGTGACTATGTAGCTGTATTCTCGAGATACAGTGACTATTTTAAGGTAAGGGTACAGTTAGGTGTATTGTGAGAATTACATTTAATGACGGGTTTATCTTTCAACTTGTTAAAATTATGAATTAATATTATATTAATAATTTGCTTGTACGCTGTTTTTTCTAATTTGACAAGTGTTTCTTTCTAGACAGTTTTTCCTAGTTTTTCAAGGGAATAAATTGATCAAGGATACTCTCAATTACATATTTTAGAATGTTCCAACATTCAAATGCGCTCTTATTCCTCAGCATGTTATTTCAATTTAGCTCTTGCTAAGTATTTTCTCATATCTTTATATTTACTTTTATGAAAGTTTCTTGTATTTTTGTATTTGTACATTCGGATTTTACATTGATGTAACAATATATTTGATTATGATCACTGTTACCCAATGGCTCATATATTTTGACATTATCCACTAATTCATTTTGTGGAGACAAAACTAAATCTAATACAATCTCTCCCATGGTTGGTTCTAGCACGTGTTGAGTAAAGATGCTATCCTGTATTAAAACTAGAAACTAAAAACCTCACCCTCTGTTCTCTCTAGAGATTTCCATTGTATGTGTCCGTTGCTAAAATCTCCCATTATGACACATTCCCAGTTATTCACTTCCTTTGTAGCCAGGGCGTTTTTTATAGAATTTTCACTGGGGGGGCAATGTCCTAAAAGGGCACTCCAAATTGTTAAAAAGGGCAGCTTTATATATATATATATATATATATATATATATATATATATATATATATATATATATATATATATATATATATATCAGTATCTTTTTATCCATATGGTTGCACACTGACGACTGCATCTCGGTATAAAATTAATGTTACATTAATATCCCAGATTTTTAATTATTCTTCTTCTTCCATTAAACGGCCAACATCATTATGTTGATGATTCTGTCGTTCGGCGCCTCTCACGTGCCGGGAATTGGTGGGTTAGAGATAGAGACCACCACTCTGAGTCCACAACAGGTTACACATTTACCCCCTGTGTGGGATCTTTTACTTCCCCTGGCATAGACACCAGGTAGAAGGGACCAACGGCTTTTAGTGTCTCTTCCGAAAGACACGAGCAAAGTGGGGTGAACAAATTTGCCCAGGTTTTGAAACGGCAGCAGGTGGTTTTGAACCCCGGTCCCTTCGACCGAAAAGTCCGACGCTTATTACAAACACATGTATAGTAGTGAGAGAAACATGACACGTCTCTAGCAACTTGCAAGTCAGTACGTTTGACAGTCGTCTCAATTTTACTAGAAGAGCCCCGTTTCGCGGGTGAATTTCCTAACGAATTCACGCTGCCCGTAGATATCCCAATCTGGAGCCCCGCTTCTTCTGGTCTTCTCCAGGAATTTGACGACAGCGGGTCGAGGGTCAAAGTAGGCGGTGCCCACACCATTCAGTGCTACCATGAGGCGGGCGTTTCTCGTGTCCTCACCCCTGCTGGTGCGGTGATTATCGACAACGAAGTTGTAGTGGCTCACGATTCTTTTGGTCTGCATATAGTGTGGACTCATGCAAGCCAGAGATGCCAACACCTTCTGAACTGAACCTGTGGTGACTGGCAGAAGTTGCCGCAATCTGACAGTCATCTTACAAGCGAGATCACAGCCATCAGGCAGGAATGGCACATTCATCATGTTCTCCCATTGCTCGGCTGCCCCGTCCGTAAAGTCAGATGCCTCGTCTGGAAAAAGACGCTTGACGACGCGCACGCCATGCTTAACGAAACATCCCAGATTGCGTGACATCACCAACCCCTTCATGTCTTTGATGATGTCCTCCTGCTCCGGGTGGATGCGTTCAGAGAGGTATTCGTGGGATGCTTGCGCGACCTCCAGCCTGATTGCTCGTACATTACAGCGGTATGTACAAACGAACTGGTGGTTCGACTTTCGCTGTGTTAGGTCCTCACTGGTGCTATCGGTTGGGCAACTCTCTTTCTCCTCTCTTCTTCCCGGGAATGGTCCATCCCTCATCAATCTCAACTTCTTGACGGCAGCGCCAGTCACAGTGAGAAGATCACTGATGAAAAAATCACTCCTTTGCAACTTCTTCTGAAGTGTTTCAAATATCTCCAGGATGTCGCCCATCAGTGAGGTTATCCATTTCTGTTGGTGGTTCCAAATTCTCAGAAACCCTTTGGCTTCAGCCTTCTCCTTTCTGTCGCTGGTACTTTCTGGTGCCTGCATCTGTTCCCACACCTAAATACAGACTGGTAGGTTATTCAGCACAGCATCCACCAGCTGCAGTTCGTTCTGGGCAAACCTAACATCGTGGTGCCGAGGGAACTGTTTGACAACATCTTCATCCTTCTCGGCGTCCGGAAGAATCGTACGAGCCCCAGTAGATTAGACTTCCACATGCCCAGCTCCGGTACGGTGTTGACGACCGACTCAATGGCTAAGTCCGATTGGTCAGCAGCACACCAGAAAGTTGCCAGACCTCTCTGCACTTGGTCAGCAAGCAAACGCCATAACCCACCATGTCTGCCAGTGTTTGCCGATTCGCCATCAGTGGTGACACCGACGAGCTTCGTGTCTTTACCTCCGGTCAGATCCAAAGCTTTGTCCACCGCTTCCAGTAGTCAAGGGGCACCGTTCTTTTCTGGCGAATGCATGACGACGAACATACTCGTTGTTGCTGCTATGTGCGGTTCAGAGGTCATATGACCCTTTCCAGCCTATCACTACAGTCCGCCCTTACGCCGCTTGCGATTGCTATAGTGCCATTTTTAGAACTTTTGTTTGCCATCTCCTCATACTCCTGACATGTTGTGCATAGAATGTGAGCCCTTGTTCGGCCACATTTCTTTGCCGAAAATGAGCGAAGCTCGGGGAATTTGTTTGGGAATTTTCGTTTTGCATTTCTGTCTCTCTTAGGCATGACTGGCAGGATATCGATCTGGACAAATTAGATGGTTAAATGTAATAACTAACTCAGGAAAAGCATGTCTACTTGAAAAAATGTTATAGTGGAATTACAATGCGAGCGGCGACATGCTCTAGACTCTAGACATAAATATACTGAAGATATAGGCATAAGGCAGAAAAGAGAATAATACAAAACATGCATACCATGTCTATCAATCAAAAGGTTGGCTAAGTACATAACAAACCAAAATATAGAAAATACGTACTTCCAAAAGTGACATGTGCAAATGTTGATTACATTTTATGTTAATATGTGGACCACCAACTTTTGAGTAACAATTTTCCAAAGTTGAAGTCCCTGCTGACCGCCAACTTTCCATCTCACATGTAGACCACTATCAACTACTCATACATTTTAAAATCTATTTGTTTAGTATGTATACAATATGCTTCTTTGAGTTACCATGCTTAAAATTTTTATTTCTAAAAGTCAAAGATGCGGAGAATGAATTGGCTAGGTTACTGCCTCAATAAAAATCTACCCTGACAGGTTTATGGCTGTTGTGATGTTTGTATCATCTTAACTACAAGAGGGATCATTATTAAAATGTGATTATTTTGTGATATTTGTTAAACGTTTCCAATTGCTTTCGTTGGACACTGGCCACTGCACACACTTTGCCAGGTTTATTTATTATTTGAAAAAAAACACAGCCGGCTGAAAGTTTGTTGATACATCGTTAATCCCCGCCCGCTCGCTCTCGACCAATGGTAATAGCAAATGGGCATGCATGTACACATATTTACATATACATAATCATTAGCTATTCTAGCACCGGAACACTGACGTCATAAGTAGACACTTCTATGGCTATGGTATGGCTATGCCAACGCACGTTTTCAGTTCTTCGCATGAACTGTATGAAGAAGCCATTCGGCAATACGTCACTGTTATTGCTATGATGCTATTACATTCCTCACTTCCTGTCGCATGCACTAACATAAACACACCATAACTCGGGTACTACTGCCTATGTCCATGATATTGCCATTATTCTTCGACTTTCGAGTCGAAAGTAAACCTCACCATTCGAGACGCATCGTACATGAAAATGGTAACATGAAAATAGTAACCTGGCATCTAGTTATGGAACAGGAAATATAAAGTCTTTTTTGAAAATAAAAGATTCCCCTCTGAGCCATATCAATAAATTGATCTTTTGTAGACATATTGCCCTTCTTTAACTTTGGTACTTTCTTGATTTTGCCACCAATGAAAATTAACTAAATCACACTAACAAGAAGAATACAAATTATGACCTACATTAATACAAGGGGCTGGTTAAGGAGAATGGGGGCACGCATTGGGGGGCAAGTTGGTTTGACTGGGGGGGGGCAAATGAAAGGGCTGGGGGGGCATTGCCCCCCCACTTTGTATGTTAAAAAACGCCCTGTTTGTAGCGTTTTGTATTGTTCTTTTATCCTCTTCGTTTATGTTTGGACTTCGATAAATTAATCCAGTAATTAATGTTGAATTTTCCTATAACCAAACGGCTTCAACGCAATTTGCTTCCCTTTCTAATTTCAATTCGTAAGCCTGAATAGATTCTGTAATATATAAAATGACTCCCCCTCCCCTTCTTCATATTCAATATATCCTGAACATTACGTATCCTGGCAGTCCCAATTCAGCATATGGTGTGCCTTTGTTGGCCCATGATTCGGTTATATGAATTATGTGACGGTTAATATCTTCTACCATAATGTTTAATTATTTTTTCTTATTTACTATGCTCCTTGCATTAAAACACACGCATGTATAGCCAACTTCAGAAATGTTTTCCGGACATTTTGTTACTGGTCTATGTGTACTAGTGGCCTCTTGTCCTGTTTGAGGTACCTCCAAGTAGCCCCCCTGCGTTTCTACTTTAAACAATATTTGCTACCAAAACTATGTTTATGCTTCCCATGCCACTGTCGACTGCTGCTGATTTATGCTTCCCATGCCACTGTCGACTGCTGCTGATTTATGCTTCCCATGCCACTGTCGACTGCTGCTGATGATAGTTCGTCAGCAAACACTACTGCACCCTTTCCAGTAAAATGAAGCCCATTCCTCGTGTACATTTCAGCCGTCCCAACAAAACATCTCCACAAATCCTAAAATCCAACATCCTCTTCCCTACATAGCTGCTGAACTAACGTGTTAATTGCCTTCCTCCGGCAATTTCGATATCCCTGTCCCCTGCTTCCCATTACCGGTAGAATCCCTGACAGAATTATCTGCTCAAGCCGTTTCTGCTTAGCTCTTCTAACTGCCTGTATTTCCTAAATATGGCAGTTGTACCCTCCCTCTCTGCGATGTTAGTCCCTATGTGTATTAAAATACAGAAATAAAGAACATCCCTTGCCCGGACCTACGAGTCCCCCCCGTGATAGCCTCTATTTTTGCCCCTGGAAAGCAAACCACCACGTCGTCCTCCTTGCTAAGCGCTCTGTCAGTCTTCCCGACTATCGAATTCCCCGTAAACACCCTCGCTCTCCGCCTCACCCCCTCTATCACTACCTTAGAGTAGCTCTTCCGTCGGATCCCTTCCGTTGGATTTTATCCCACAGTCGTGTCACCTGGCAACATGTTGTATATTTCCCTCTCGCCCATCAATACGTCACCTTTTCCTCCCGTCGCCTTCCCTCCCGTCTCATCTCCTTCCCTCCCGTCTCCTTCGCTCTCGTCTCCTTCGCTCCCGATTCTTCCCTCCCTTCTCGTTCGCTCCCATCGTCTTCCATCCCGGTTCATTCCGCCCCGTCTCCGCACGTCCAGTCTCCTTCTGTCCTGTCTCATTTCATCCTATCTCCTTCCGTCCTGTCATCTTACCTCTTCTCAGGCTGAGGTGAGCTCTCCCTGCCATCTCTCTCATCACCTTCCCCCATTTTATCATCCACTGTCCCCCTACCGAAACCACTGGCACAACCCACCTCTTCCCTCCCCACCAATGCCACAACGAGCTGCCTCAGCCGTTCCATCTCCACCTCTAGTCTCTTCATCTTCGCACACCCCCAACACTGAAAACTAAAACTATCCATCTGAAACTCAGCCCAGGACTTCTCACACCCGGACTTAACGAAACTTGCACATTGGACGGCGTCGTCACAGAATTTAGCTTAATGTTGCTTATGATGTTTTCACCTTGCTACGTTAGCCTTGAATAAGGCTGTGTTTGTTTTCAAAAGAACACTTTATTATTAAATAACTGGATTATTTAGGTTTTGATTTAATTTTTACAATAATATACTTGCTAACTGTGTTCTGTCTACAAAGCTCGCATGAGCCAAAAAAGCCTGCCACCTACCGAATACTCAGAACACTGTGTAAACAAAACAGGACTCGGTGTAAATCCTACTGTTAATTCCTTTTTACCGAAAACGTTTACTACAACTATGTAAGATATTACCATATTTATGTAAATGTATCGTTGTATCTCATATATTCAACAATGTAAGCGATAGTTTGATACACCAATTTAATTCACGAACTGTAAACAAACCCCTTTTATCACTCGTTGTGTGGGAATTACTACCTCAAAAATACTGTCTCTGACTAAATATTAACAGAAACGGTTTCTTAACAATATTATATGTCCATAACTTGTTTGTGTAT
Organism: Lamellibrachia satsuma; assembly: GCA_033239005.1. Lineage (NCBI taxonomy): Eukaryota > Metazoa > Annelida > Polychaeta > Sabellida > Siboglinidae > Lamellibrachia > Lamellibrachia satsuma. Next base: position 4,757,091 of record BSQZ01000021.1, on the reverse strand, counting down.
AACATATGCGTAATAATATTTATTTAACATTTATTCTAATCAATATTCCACATTTTCTGTCCTAAATCTAGATCTTTGTTCTGCTTCCTGAACCAAACCACCTGCGTCTTCTCGACACAGTCCATGTCTGCCAAAGATTTCCTTCCATTCCACCAACCGTTCTTGAAGGTCTGTATCACTGTCCGCTACGACCGCTAGGTCGTTTGCGCTTAGCAGTCTGCGCATATTCCTGCTGATACCGCCGGTACTGTTATGAACAAAGGTGCGCCATTTTCCTTCATAACTTCTATCATCTTCCATATCCCTCTCTTTTCTCCAATTGCTTTCGCTCTCGCTCGCCCTTTCTCCCTCCCCGTCTCTCCCTCCCCCGTCTCTCCCTCCCCGCCTCTCCCTCCCGGCAAAAATATCCACAGCGAGGCACTGTTTATTACGTCATACAACTATAACGATTGTGAAAGTGGCGCAGCACGAAGACAGTAACCTTGAAATTTTAATGATGCCTCTGATACTGTCCACACTGAGTACCTCTGTTCTTCTGCTTTTCTACGTTGCAGTCGCGTATTGTGAGTATAATTTTCAACGCACAGAAAGTTCAGACGGCTTTTTATTTTATTGTGATAGAAATTCACACATTTATAAATTACAGGCCCGTCCTCGAGGTTTTGAAAAGGGATGTTTGAACGCATACAGTCAACCGGAGTTTGTTGGGATAATTTCTGAAAAACGTTACAGTTAAACAACATGCTCTCATTCGAGCCCCCCGCCCCTCCACCTCCCCCGTCCCCCCCCCCGAACTCTACCTCCGAGGACGACATGATTTACGAAACTGATTTAATTGTTGGATCCATACCTAGCAACCAGGTCCGTCAAGCAAACAAACATGGCCACTTCTGTCGGATAATTCCGTGAAAACATAATTTCAGATGGGTTCCAAATGGCAGAGGTCCTGAATGAGTATTTCAGCTTAGTTTTTACCACAGAAGATATCAGCTCACTTCCAGTTCCATTGACTAAATTTGAGGGCAATACATCAGAATATTTAGGGCAGTTATTTGTAACTCCTGAAATGATAGCAACGAAAATTAAGAAGATGAAAGATAATAAATCACCTGGAGTTGATGGGATACCACCAAAACTGCTAAAGGAAATTGTTGACCAAATTAGTACACCACTTGCAAACTTATTTAACTTGTCACTAGAAGAAGGAATAGTTCCTTCAGAATGGAAAGAAGCAAACATTACGCCGCTGTTTAAGAAGGGATCGAGGAAGAAGCCAGAAAATTACAGACCAGTGAGTTTAACATCAGTTGTATGTAAATTACTTGAAACATTAATTAGAGACCACATGGTGGAATTCCTCATAAAACAAAAATTAATAAATACATCTCAACATGGATTCCTAAAAGCAAGGTCATGTCTAACCAATCTCTTATGTTTTTTAGAAGAAATTACAAAGTGGGTAGATGACGGGTCACCAGTGGATGTTGTCTACTTAGATTTTCAGAAAGCTTTCGATAAAGTGCCACATCAAAGATTGTTACTTAAACTAAAAGCCCATGGTATAGGCAATGATGTAATCAACTGGATAGAAAAGTGGCTTACACACAGAAGACAGAGAGTAATAGTAGATGGTAAGATTTCAAACTGGAAATCTGTTTTGAGTGGGGTACCACAGGGATCAGTGTTAGGCCCTATACTGTTTTTAATATATATAAATGATTTGGAGGATGACATATCTAGCAAAGTACTCAAATTTGCAGATGACACAAAAGTATTCAGAAAGGTTACTAATGATACAGATAAACAAAGTTTACAGGATGATCTAGAAAAATTAGTTAAATGGTCAGAAAAATGGCAAATGTTATTCAATTTTGGGAAGTGTAAATGTATACACATAGGACATGGAAATATGGACGAGGAATATAAAATGGGGGATGCTGTACTAGGTAGAACCACACAAGAAAAGGATTTAGGAGTAACATTTAATGCTGACATGAAAGTTTCAGAGCAATGTGGGATTGCTGCTTCGAAAGGAAATCAAATTCTAGGCCTAATTAGGAGAACTATCACGTATAAGGAGAAACATCTAATTGTACCCCTGTACAAAGCAATAGTTAGACCACATTTGGAATATTGTATTCAAGCATGGAGGCCATATCGTAAAAAAGACATAGATAAGCTAGAAAGAATACAACGAAGAGCAACTAAGATGATTCCAGAATTAAGAGACCTTAGTTACGAAAGTCGCTTATTACAATGTGGTTTGACAACACTAGAGACCAGGAGACTAAGAGGAGACCAAATAGAAGTGTTTAAAATAGTGAACGGTTATGAGGATGTTGATAGGAATATGTTCTTCAAACTTAAAGAAGGCAGTAGAACCAGAGGACACAAAGCAGCATTAGTTAAGGAGCAGTGTAGGTTGGACATGAGAAAATACTCATTCTCACAGAGGGTGATAAATGAATGGAACAAACTGCCAAACGATTGTGTTAATGCTAGTAGTGTGAATATGTTTAAAAATAGAATTGATAGATATCTGATAAGGGCGGGCTACACATTGATGAGAAAATTGTTGGACTCTCGATAAGCCAATGGCTTCCTTGTCCACTTGCCATCTGGAACTTGTTGTTCGAGATGGCAATCTTGTTAAATCTTGTATTTTTCGTTGCATTTCTGGCCCAAACATCTGTCTTTGTTACAAAAACAAGGGACAAAGTTATGTCACCGAAAACAGTATGTGGGAAGAGTTTGATAAGGCAGATGAATACCGCACTAGTAACATACTGTACATATGTAAATATGGGTGTTAAGAAGAAATTAGACGGAGTTCACGCTCATAATTAGGATTGTGATTTTATCGTATAGGTCTATTGCATATTTACATCTACGTTCAGATCAGTCATGTTGTTGACTTAATAAGTGTATCCTCTTTTCTGCAGATTTATATCGCAGACAAATGATTGGCCCAGGTAAGATGTCCTGCACATTTGTTGTCGCCCAGCTCTGTGTGATCAGAGGACGCACGTATTGCAGATATATGGGTGGCTATGAATATGTTCAGAAAGCTGTTACAGAGTCCTTTCCAATTATACCAATTTTAATTAGGTAATATTTTTATTTCATTAAATAAATAATCATGAAATTATACAGTTCATTCCATATATACTTATTTTCCACGCTACTGCAGCCAATTGTATAGGTGAAAGGGGTGTCGCCAATATTCAGTTGAATCCGTTATGTAGCCAATGAGCAATGATGAAACTCATAAAAAAGTTGAACAATTATTATGTTTGATTCAAAGCGTTAATTCGACGTGGGTGGTCTTATAGTTGAGCAGTTATCGTCTTCAGGTCATAAAGTTGCTTTCATTCGTTAGGAATGTTGAATTGTTTACGGTGGCTTAGCAGCTCCGATACACTCAGAATGGAACTTTATGTAGGCATATTCGACAAGGCTAATACCCACAGCTGTTGATTACCAGGGCAGGCGTACATGACAGTTGTATTAATTATGTCCGGCTACGACACTTAATAAGACAAACTTGTGGAATCCGTTATATTAAATCGATAATTTTATTTAATTAATGAGTTCAATTTACCCGTGGATGATCGTGTCATACGCCGTAAATTCACGCAATGCACTACACAACAAACGGGTTTCCCTTAAACTCCAGAATAGGGACAAATGTGTGTCATGATCGATTTAACAAGGTGTTTTACATGCCTATCACAAGAAATAAACTTTGAAAGAATTGTTAATAAAGAGCAACCTGTGAAAAACAACGTTCTTTTAAAACCAGTGTGAAGGTTAAGGAATGTCTGGCCATGTGTAACATCACCCAGTCTACGACGAAATTACCAAGATGCATGCACTGTTAAAACGTATGTTTCAATCAAACACGCACGCACGCACACGCACTGGTTTCTCATGTAAACAAATCTTGTTTCTCTATATACGTGATCTCGGCGGTCTCTCGTTATGAGTATGGCTTTTGTGCGTCCCGGTTCATAATATTGATGCTGAATGGTTCTGGTATGTGTGCCTCCGCGATTGGGGTCATGGGTATAAAAGTGTATTTACAGAGGATGATCCCAAAACGTAGTGGCAAACAATAACGCGTCCCTGTTATCATGACATCGCGCAAAGTATATTATGAATCATAGGTGTCAACATCTGCTCGTGAACAAAAACGGGAAAATGCTCGTGAAACGTGGAAAACATCTACTCCACTCAACTTTCGTCGTTGGTTTGCGTTTTTCGTCGTGTTTAACGAGTTTTTACGGGTCGCCGCGGGTCACTTGAGAACAAAGAAATAAAATATGCCTAGAATGAAAAAAAAACAAGAATCACTGTGTGTAAAGAAAGTTGTACACGCACATTACTGAAATATATCACAAAAGTATCCATTTGTGTTGAGCCCTATCAAACACATGGTTTCCACCTGTTACAGCATAACCAGAGCGAGGCCTTTTGCAGATTGCATTGACCTATTCGGCTGCGTGCATGGACGCGTGCCGAACTCCACCTTAGTGCCTAGACACGGCTTGCTGCAGACTTGCACGAACAATGACGTCGCGCGAAACTCTTGCTATATCCTAACTGACGCCAACATGTTGAAGAAACTCCAACAAGTCGATGGATTCTTTCATTATCCTCTGCTGTATCGCTGTCCCAGACCAGGTAATATTGATGAGTTGGACAGCCACACAAACTAAAACGACTAATTAATTTCTAACAACACATGGCGGATTTTCATGTGAATAATGGTCAGATAAATATACTTTATTTGCACGTAACTAACTACTTTGCTTAAGCGTGCCTTTGTTCAATTATAGTCGACTTGAAAATAACATGTTTACATCACCAGAGTACTCTTATGAATAATATAAGAGTTTCGTGGTGGAATTGCTTGCGGAGAGAACAAATTCCAAGTTTAAGACGCAAAATACTTTACTTGTGTTCATAAATACGTTGTATATTGTACTCCACTTGTTTCCCTTATTTTCAGCGGGGGGGGGGGGTAAAAACGGAATTTATGGTAACGCTGTTTGGTAAAGCTGATTGCAGTGCGCAGGAATGTTTTATACTAAGGTTGTCGTTAACGTACGTTCTTTGGCCAAGATCAAAAGTTGCATGTTGTTTGTACAGTCGACAGCCAGTATCGCCACCTCCAGCGAATGCGGCGTCAAGTCACTCCGATAATAACTGGAACGGCACAAAACGATACGAACATAACGGCCGTTAACACAACGACACCGGCGTCGTTCAATGCGACGACACCGGAGTCGTTCAATGCAACGATACCGGAGTCATTCAATGCAACGAATGCGACGACATTGAACGTGACAGTCCCAACTACAGTACGGCCAACGACAACGCCGGCAACAACAGTGGAGCCAGAAACGGACAAGCCAACGACAGAAGGACCAACGACAGCGGCGCGAGTCAAATTCACGGGGCAGGACCCGAGTGATGATTATATGACGTACGTGTGGATACTGGCGAAGCCGCTCACGTTCACTTGCATGGGAACTGTCTTTTACCGGTACGTGGCAGATCGAGTGATCAAACAGTGCAGCACAACAGTGACTACGCCAGTGTTTCACAGCCTACACAATGTACTGGCGCAGTAGTTCAGACATATATGTTACGAATCCGGTAGTTTTGTCGTCTGTGTGGAAGTAAATGTATATGAGAGGCAATGGTAGTGAGTTTGACATGTTGTTTTTTTAATATGGATAAGTATTACGTGCACGTTTAAAGACGAGTATTAGGAATGACTGTCCAAAACATACATGTATGCATGCATACATGCACCGTACACGCACACATGCACATACATGTGTACATTTGTATTGTTTGTCGGAACATAACGAGAATAACATTACTGAAATGCACCACTAGTAGCAGACAGTGGCATTGTTGAAGTCAACTATACTAATTCCATAAATATTACTGGAATAAAGTACATAAATTTGTTGTTCCAGCTTCAAATATAAGGACTCTACATTGACTGGTGATGATGACGAATCGAGGAACAATGCCCGTAGGAACATCAATATATTCCAAGTGAGTTACTTTGTATGATTAAGGTATTCACAATGGTGTGCGTGTGCATGCGCGCGCGCGCGCGCGCGCGTGCGCGTGTGAACGCTCTGATTTTATTCGAGAGTGGATGTTCCGAGGAGTGCGGGAGAGCGAGACGCCAATTTCTCCTGAGAGACGACGACACGGACAGCATCAAACCAGCGCCACCCGATGACCGGCACGTCGACGCTTGCGAAACGGGGCCTACTTTGCCCAGGCGTCGGTATATAGGAACTGTTATGTTTTGGAAATATTAAACTTCTCTATATTGTTTAACTGACATCACTGTTTTGTTAATTTGTGCGAACGTCATTTCACGAACGTTGATTATAAATTTGTGGCCCGCCCCTAGAGAGGAATCCACCGTAATTCGTGACGTCCACGCACACAAATGAGAACAGTCGTTGCGGGCATCACAGAAAATCGACTCTTTGACAGACATCGTTAGTACGTCGCCAACACTTTCGACTGTTTGTTATTTGGATAGCATGTACCGATCAAATCCAAGTGCATGGTGCAGACTGACTGCGTGGAACCTGCGATGCCGAACAAACGGCACCCGTAATACCACAACGGAAGCTCACTGTATCGAAACTTGATGAATATTATCGCAACTTAATGACTAGTATCAAACCTTAATTACCTTCGGTATTTGCAACAACCAATATGCAGCCAACTTTAGACATATAACGTGGGTTATGGGAGACAGGACCAATAATTTAACATTGAATAGAAAAATAAGTTAAAGGGTTTTACTATTTAACAACTGAAAGCGTGGCTATTCGCTTGTCTGTAAAATTTTAATGTTTTTTGTAGTAGAGTAGAGGGACAGGGAAAGGGTCAAGGAGAGGGAGCGGGAGAGAGAGTGGTGAGACAAGCTTTGTTGTGTATTAGCTAAGGACAGCCATCAAAGAACCAGCAAGCATGTGAACCATTGTTATTTGACAAGAAAACTGCATCACGATTCACAGAATCTGCTATTGATGCATGACGTTTTGCATTCTGCTGCATCTTAAATACTGGCTAACTTACTTCTTTCAGCCACAACATCATAGATCAAAGATAAGTCGCAACTATATCTTCCGTACTGGATAACTTACTTCTTTCAGCCACGACATCATAGATCAAAGATGTGTTGCAACTACATCTTGTATACTGGATAACTTACTTCTTTCAGCCACGACATCATAGATCAAAGATATGTTGCAACTACATCTTATATACTGGATAACTTACTTCTTTCAGCCACGACATAATAGATCAAAGATATGTTGCAACTACATCTTGTATACTGGCTAACTTACTTCTTTCAGCCACGACATCATAGATCAAAGATGTGTTGCAACTACATCTTCTATATTGGATAACTTATTTCTTTCAGCGACGACAACATAGATCAAAAAGATATTTCGCAACTACATCTTGTATACTGGATAACTTACTTCTTTCAGCTAAGACATCATAGATCAAAGATATCTCGTAACTACATCTTGTATACTGGATAACTTACTTCTTTCAGCTAAGACATCATAGATCAAAGATATCTCGCAACTACATCTTGTATACTGGATAACTTACTTCTTTCAGCTAAGACATCATAGATCAAAGATATGTCGCAACTACAATCACACCAATCACCACAATAATTATAAGACAAATGCATAAAACAAATTCCCGAGAAAAATCACGATGTATTTATGACAACTGTGGCATGGCAGAAGTCTTCTTAACTACAAACATAATTACATGATTTATCATTGCACTGCATACATTTCATATTCAATGTCCAAGACGGATTTTGCAATCCCGTGAAGATGCCTTCTCACGTTTTACAGTTTATCTCAAAGACTTCTGTGAAATAACGTTGTTACCACCAGCCATTACGTGTCAAACCACTTCGTTTTCGTAGCTGTCTTATTTGGCGCACCAGTAATTGCTTTCGTCAACTTCTGCTGATATTTGTGAACAAGTTTGTCAAAGTTATCTGTTTGCACTCGCCGTCGCTTCTGTTTTGATGGTGCCTGTAATGAGAAAGTGTCAAAGAATACTTCAAATCAAAACGATAATAATGTATAATTTATGATAATAGTTGACAAAAATCCCTCTCCATTATGTTTGCTCATTGCCTTTGCTGAAAAGATGTCTTAGGAGTAGCAGATGTTATGACAGACTTATGATGTGTCAGAACAACCACATTCCATGAAATATCCACCCATGAATGTCCCAACGAAGACACTACAGCTATAAAATTAAACCTGTTAACTTACATTAGATACTTCTCTCCTTTCAGAATTTGACCGCTTCTGCGCAACCTGCTTTTTTGGTTTCTTTGCAGGGGGTGGTGCTGGCCGTGGCTTGTGTCGAATCTTTGGACCCCAGTGCGATGGTAAACCCTTGGGACCCTTTGATTTCTGCAGTGCTGACTCAGGCTTAGTGGCCACTGTTGCTTTTGTCACCAACGGTTCATCAGATGTATATTTCTTGCGTTTCCTTTGCATATTTCTTGACTTTTGGTCTCCTCCCTCTGTTATGCTGCCAAGCATGGCTTGCTTTGTCTGGAGTAACAGTTATCCAGATGTGATGGTTACATCTTTAAATGAATGGGACATCAGTTAATATATTATAATATATTACTTATATTAGTTATATATGTAGATAATATGCATAATCGCATCACACCCACTGTGTTGTGTGTGCGTGTGTGCGCACGTGGGCATGCGTGCATTTCCAGGCTTATATTGTCAATATCTAAAGCAATACATGTAATTAGATAAATTAATCAATTTCTGTTAAACACTGTTCTTGTTTAAATTAACACAGTATATAGCTGGTTCTTAACAGCACTAGAAAAAGATCTATTTTATTCTAAGCTAATATGATTTTGCAGAATGTATAGATATATTATAGTATATTTTCTCACTTTTAAAGTTTGTTCCACATGTGCTTATCACTTGTTTTATACACATGCATACATGAAAATACTCTGTTGTATATAAAGTGTACCTTCATCCTTTCCACCCGTTTCTCTTTTGCAAGCAGTGCCAGTTTGTTTTCAAGTGAAAATTCAACAATAGGCCGCTGAAAGGAACATGAAATTATCAAAACCAAGAATAACAAAGGTGTGCATTATTATAACAGATCAACATAACAGGTATCGACATGTCACAGGGGAAATTTTCTTATGTGTAAATTGTGTAAGACTGGCTAATAAACATCATAGAATACTGACATAAAATCAATTACAATTGCAAATGTTTTTAATTAAACACAGCTGCATTCATAACATCTTACACTTTTGATTTTGGAATACCTATGATTGAATAAACATATATAATAATAATATAATAAAAGTGTTATTTCAGGCAAGAGCCCATATATGTACATGCAATACAAGACAAAACATAAATATACACATATGTTGAATATTAAAGGTACATGTAGTAAGAATACAATATATATATATATATATATATATATATATATATATATATATATATCGTGCAGTAAAAGTATATGTAAAATATGTTAGAATATATATATATATATATATATATATATATATATATAAAGTAGACACGTCATGAATAAAAAGCATACAATTGATCAATCCTATGTCTAATCATTGGACTTTGATAATAAATTAAAGTGTGAAAATAATTCACATAAAGTGAATTATCGGACTTTCTAACTGGCATAAAAAGCTAAATATTAACGAGCAAATGTGTTCATTAAAGGCTTTACATAATTAGTAGTGAACATATGACACTACAATGGGGTGACAAGTTGTGTAAAATTCTAATACTGTTGTTATAAGCAACAGTAATACCTTTCAGACTTTAATTTTTTTTTAATTACACCAAAGACTTGAGGTATACGTTGAACCACAGTATGAATTAAATTAAGTTGTTTTAATGGTATTGTTGCATAAGTTAAATTTTCTGGCTAAAACATTTGCCTGCGCATAAATACATCTTTTCTGCCTGGCAATATCATCATCATCAGTAAGGTTATTGTTTATAATATGTCCAAGGTATTTACATTTCTCAGTGTGAGGTAGTGTATGGTTATTGATAACAACAGGGTGAGTATTTTTCTTGTCCTCAGGTTTGTTATCAATAACCATACAGAAAGATTTGTTGGCATTGTATCAAACATATTTAAACTTAATTTACACATCCATATAAACGTTAAAAAGGTGTGGAGAAAGGATTCCACCCTGCTTAACACAGTTTGAAATGGTAACAAATTCAGAGAAGCTACAACACGATTTGACAGTGAATTTCTGAGTGCTGTACCAGTAATAAAGAATGCGCACAATAAAAGAAGGACATCCCCGGTCAATTAGTTTGGTGATTAGTTTACTATGGTTGACTTTGTCAAAGGCCTTAGAGGCATCCAACATAGTGACATACATAGAAAAGTCATTCGCTATGTAGTGTCGAAAGAGCTCTTTTAATTGCAGCATAGTGTTATCATTGTGCGTGGTTTATGTCAGAACAACTGACCGATGCATCTTGGGAGCCTACCGGAGGCCAGGGATCATCCCTACCAAGGGCCTGGGGCAATGAAAGCTGACCAATTAAAAGGTTCATCTCCTCACCGCAGGGGGCCTCTGACCAATTACAAGCATTAACCCTATGGGAGCTGGCAGCACCCCTTATATTCCCTCACTGCAGAGGGTATCTGACCAATTAGAAGCATTATCCCAGCAGTGGGATTTGGCAACATCCCTTCCTTGGGACATCTTTGTCTCGTAGCACAGACAAGGAAACACGTCACCCACCAACCAGCCCCCTTTCGCCACGTTTAAAAAAATCATCATTTCAAAACGACTGGGGGGCATTTTTTTGTAAACACTTCGTTTTGGGCTGGCTGGACACCTGGGGCGATACAGACCCCAGGATTCTCTGGTCATGTGGCTGCAGTCACATGATCATAATCAAGTAGCTGGCCCAGGACCGCAGTCCAGTCACGTGAAATATCCGGATCTCGCATCCTCAGGGTGCACCAACCAACCCCCTTTCTCGACCTTTCCATCAAGATAGGATGGCCAGCATTTCAAAAGGGACGGCTGGACACCCAGAGGATGCAGACCTCAGGATCTCTGGTCATGTGACCGCAGTCACATGATTATGATCAAGTAGCTGGCCTAGGACCACGGTCCAGTCACGTGAAATCCAGGTCTCACATCCAGTTTTCAGGGTGTCACAGCTGGCCCCAGAGAGATCTGGCTGGACTGTCCCATTTTATTACCAAAATATGAGCATTTCAGCTGAGTGGTGCTTTTTAAATCCAAACTGGTTTACACATGTAGTAAAAAAGTTGAAATCCTGGATAACATCAATGATTCAAATAATTTACTAGCAATTGTAGCTAGAGCAATGGGTCGGTAGTTGTTATCAGACAGGTCACCACCCATATTTTTATTATGAGGGCTATGATTGTTATCTTCATAGCATCTGGTAAAAAACAGTGAATTAACATGCTGCTGTTTAAAAGTGACATGAGAACGTGAAGTTTTTTATTCGCATATTTAAAATGCTTGTTACATACACTATCATAACCCGGGGCTTTGCCTACAGGCATTGCATGTATTATGTCTTGAATTTTCTTAGCATTAACAATCATTTGATCATTAAACTGTACATGGCTACAGTACTCATTGATCTTCTAGATGTTGACTGGAGAGCCAGGTATAGAGTTAAGTAGGGACTGGTAATGATGAAGCCACATATTCTTTACATTTTCCGCACCTGAAACACCACCAACATTGCTAGGATTTAGCAACCTGGCATATAGTAGCGGTGAAGGAAAGTTTATTCAACAACAACAACAACATAATACAAGTGCCTAGTATGGTGTGCTGCTGCTGCTGCTGAAGGGACATAGCTGAAGGCATACGACTTGTAAGGTGCTATGGCCTTCACAAACTAAATAAATGCAATACATGTAAAAAATAAAGTATAAACTTAGTATAGTGGTGCTTGTGCTAATTAAAAATTAACTATTTGACATAACTTTCAATTAAGTTTATAAATATGCTGTAAGTAATGACAACTTGAATGTTTTTTAAAATTGTGTTAAACTTGGCAGTTGAGTATTTCATTTGCTAAACTGTTCCACGTATTTATACCTTTGACAGTGAGTGACAGTAGTCTGAGGGTGGTCACTTTCACTTGATGTGCATATCAGTGATATTTATGGAAATCTTTTTTAGAAACTAAATTACTTTATGCTGCTAAATGTCACATTCAATTAAACAAATAGTGCAACATCAAAAGAAACAAAACACAGTGCAAATTCTTATCTAAATGTGAAAATTACTTTGAATTTATGCAAAGTCAACAAAATATCAAAACCAGAAAGACTGGAATAACATTCTAATTAAATACATTCACATGTAACTGGGCCAAGGTTCACCAACTGTTCTCTCTCTCTGCAGCTCACATGCAAACCATCACACTGACCTTTTTCTCGCCAAATATTTCAGGGCTGTTGTTTGTGCTGCGGAGGGCTTGAAGGGCGTGGGCGTGTTCTGTGAAGTTGATGAATGCAAACCCACGAGACTTGCCAACTCCCAGGCTGTTCACCTGGGTCATGTCACGCATGATTCGACACTGCAGAAGAAAATTAACAAATGACACCATGCTGAACAGGTGAAACCATGTGAAGCAGGTGAAATCATATGGAACAAGTGAAGGCCCAAGGAACATGTGAATCCATATGGAACAAGTGAAGTCAATTGGAACAACTTGTTCTGAACAAATGAAGTCATGTGGAACAAGTGAATTGATTAGCTTCCCAACTATGCATCAGTTTAGTTTGTATTAACGCTCCATCTTCAACTGATTTAGCCTATTATGAATATGGCCATTGATGTCCAAATATATCGTGTGTGAATAGTAACATCCGCAGTCCACATCCTGCGTATTTTTGTTCAAATCATTGAAAGATTGGCAGGAGAATCTTGGTGCAGCAGTGACTTGATTTTGGTGCAGAGAATTGACATGGAATATCGATTAGAATAAGTATTACTATTGTATATATATTATACATAAACTTATTGTAGACATATATTAGTCAGAGGCAGTATTTTAGCATAAGTTAAACTCGAAAATTTAGATAGCATAATGAATTGTCAGAAAAAGTAGAATATTGGTTAGAATCAGTAGTACTATTACACATATATTATACACAAACTTCTTATAGACATATATTAAGAAACCGTTTTTTTCAACAAAGGCAGTATTTTTCCAGGACTCAAATTCAGTGAGTGATAAAGGGGGTTTGTTTACAGGTCGTAAATTAAACTGGTATATCAAACTATCGTTTACATTGTCGAACATATATGAGATAAAGTGATAAATTTATATAAATTACATACATAAGGTAATACCTGACATAGTTGTAGTAAATGTTTTTGATAAAAAGGAATTCACTGCAGGATTTTAGCGTAAGTTGGTATACACTGAGTTAATTGTTTTGTTTACACATTGTTCTCTGTATTCGCTAGGTGGCAGGCATATTTTTTTTGGCTCATGCGAGCTTACTAAAAAAGACATATTTAGCAAGTATATTATTGTCAATATTAAATTAAATCGTAAATAAAGCAGCCTAAAGTGTTCTTTTGAACACAAAAACAGCTTTATTCAAGGCTAACGTAGCAATCAAATTAAGACTAAATTCTGTGATGGCGCCATGCAAACAGCAGGTAAAGGCCCGGGTGTGAGAAGTCCCGGGTGTGAGAAGTCCTGGGTGTGAGAAGTCCCAGGTGTGAGAAGTCCTGGGCTGAGGTTCAGGTGGATAGTTTTAGTTTTGAGTGTAGGGGATGTGCAAAGATGAAGGAACTAGAGGTGGAGTTGGAACAGCTGAGGCTGCTCATTTTGGCAGTGGTGGGAAGGGAAGCGCAGGGGGGTTACTTAGAGGTGGCTCAAGCAGGACAAGAGGCCACTAATACACACAAACCAGTAACAAAATGTTCATAAAAATGCTAGTTATAAATGCATGTGTTTAAATGCAAGGAGCATAGTAAATTAGAAAAACAAATTAAACATTATGGTAGAAGATATTGACATTCACATAACTAGTATAACCAAATCATGGACCAACACAGATATAACAGATGCTGAATTAGGAATGACAGGATGTGTAATGTTTAGGCGATATTGAATAAGAAGAAGGGGTGGGGGAGTTATTTTATATGTTAAAGAATCTATTCAGGCTTATGAAATATAATTAGAAAGGGAAGCAGTTTGCGATGAAGCTGTTTGGTGCAAAATAGTTTTGGGAAATTCAACATTAACTATTGGATTAGTTTATGAAAATGGTCTAGAAAGAAACACTTGTCAAAAGAAGCTGTTAAAAAAATAGTTTTCAAGCAAACTATGTGGAGGGTTTATAGGCGTACCAGAAAGGATGAAGACTATGCAAACTACAAAGAAGCACTTAATGCAGCTTCAACTGAAATTAGACAATCTAAAAGTAGCTATGAGCAAAAACAAGCATATAACATAAAACATAACAGCAAGAGCTTTTATACATGTCAGGAAAAACGTATGAGACAAGGTCAGACCTCTACAAAACGTACGAGACAAGGTCAGACCTCTAGAAGATAGTGCTGGAAATATAATATCAAAAGGGTTTTTAATGGCGGGAAGACCTAAATAATTACTTCAGTTCAGTGTTTACCAGAGAGGATATTAATTCACTACCAGTTCCAGATGCTAAATTTCAGGAGGCTAAATTTAACTATTTAGGGCAGTTAATTGTAACTACAGAAATGGTAGTTAAGAAAATAAAGGCAATGAAGGATAACAAAATCACCGGGAGTGGATGGGATTCCTTCAAAATTACTAATGGAAACAGTAGAACAAATCAGTATACCACTTGCAAGAGTATTCAACTTGTCATTAAAAGAGGGAGTGGTTCCTTTTGAATGGAAAGAAGCAAACATCACACCATTATTTAAAAAGAGTTCGAAAAATAAGTTAGAGAATTACAGACCAGTGAATTTAATGTCAGTGATGTGTAAATTATTAGAACAGTTAATTAAAGACTATGGTGGACTTCCTAGATAGGCATAAATTATTAAATTCATCTCAACATGGACGTTATGTTTTTTTGGAAGAAATCACCAAGTGGATAGACAAGAGATCGCCAGTAGATATTACCTACTTAGATTTTCATAAAGCTTTTAATGAAGTGCCACATCAAAGATCACTACTTAAATTAAAAGTCCATGGTATTGGGGAAGGCATAATTGACTGGGCAGGACAATGGCTGACTGACAGAAGACAGCGTGTTTTAGTAGATGGAGAGGTTTCAAACTGGAAATCAGTTTTGAGTGGCGTATCACAAGGATCAGTATTAGGACCTTTATTATTCTTAATATATATCAATGACTTGGACGATAATATGACAAGCAATGTACTGAAATTTGCAGATGACAAAAAAGAGTTTAGAAAGGTTAACACTGATGGTGATAAACAACATTTACAAAACGATCTAGACAAGTTAGTTAAATGATCTGAAAAATGGGAGATGTTATTTAATTTTGGGAAATGTAAATGCCTACATACAGGACACAGGAACTTGGATATAAACTATAATATGGGAGATACTATTCTAGCTACTACTATATAGAAAAAGGACTTAGGAATAAAAATAAGTGCTGATATGAAAGTTTCAGAACAGTGTGGTATCGTAGCATCAAAGGGTAATCAAATTCTTGGGTTGATTAGGAGAAACATAACACAAAGAAAAAAGCTAATTACATCTCTGCATAAAGCAATAGTTAAACCTCATTTAGAATACTGTATGCAAGATTGGAGACCATATCATAAGAAGAATATAGATATGCTAGAACGTATACAGAGGAGAGCAACTAAAATTATTCCAGAACTGAGAGACCTTAACTGATAACGTCAATGTCACAATGTCACATACCTCAGTAATGTGGGCTTTGCGATCACTAGCCGCCTTGAGGAATATGGTTTTGAGTTGCTTGTCGTCCACACGAACAGGAATGTTATGAACACAGAGACGAGTCGTCGACACAAAGATGTTCTCATTCTTCAACTTCTGTCGTTTCACGGTTTCTATCTACAAGTGCAATTTATGCAGACTGTCACTTTTCTTCCAGGAAAACCAAAACTAATTTTTAGAAATGTTACTTGAATGAGACAGATATCCAGTCTAAAATTAAACAGGCAAGACTGACTAATGTGACAAAACTGTAGAAGAGAACAATACCAGGCTTGCCTACCTAACTAAGAACATAAACTATTGTGGGAGTGTGGCAACTTATGGTTTAAATAAGAATGTTAACAACATTAGTTAGAATTTGTTGAGGCCAATGTGACATGTTTTGGATACTATACTAATTAAAAAAGAGGGAATAGGAGGTCGGCTAATCTTAATTTATTTATAAATAACCAGTAGTCAAACAAACTGCCCAAGAATGCAACTAAGCTATACATTTCTATGAAGGCTAACAGAAATTCTAATCATAAATCTAGGGTAAGCATCCAGTTTCAAGTGGGTGGTAGGTCTATGGGAGCGAGGTCCTTGCCTTCATTCTCTTTGTGAGGTCTGCTTGTGCCAACCCCTGGGCTGACTGAGTCCCAGGACGAATCACTGAAATGAAAACATTACAAAGTCAACGCTGTATTGTTGGAGGAAAAACATGTTTCATGAGTGCAATAAGTTAGCTAACTATTAATTGATCAGGTTGTTATAGGGCCCAACATTATCTCTGGCCCATAACCTAAAAAATATCATTAATGTGGAGCTGCGAATGTTAAAAAATAGTTACTCCTACACCTCTCCCTAATCTCTTTAACTGCAACAGCCTTAAGTGACTACACTGGCTAGTGACATAAAATACAAGAATTTCTTAAGTGTCAACCCGGGATTGATGTATACAGAAATGAGAGGTGATGTGGCTATGTACTGACAGGCTCATGGGTCAGCACTAAAGCACTCAACCAACTTAGTCAAATATGGACGTCTACACTCCCACAAAAATTAAGCAATGATTATTAATTGCACCAGTCGAGACTATGTTCCTCTATGAATGTGAATCGTGGACAATGACAAATAATTTTGAAAAAACAATTACATGGATGTTACACAAGAATGCTGCGAACTCAACTTTTAACGGTAACAGCATTTTACCAACATAGAGCTCTACAGCAGAATGAGTAAAGTTACAGACAAGATACAGGAAAGGAGACTTGAGATTTGCAGGGCCCTGCTACAGACGAAATCGCATCAAGGACCATCACGTGGCTGCCAACACATGGAAGAACAAGCCAAGGCAGACCAGCCTCGACATTTATTGACTGTCTATAAGAAGATGTGGCACTGGAGCCAATAAACATGACAATGAGGGATAGAGGCGTCTGCAGACACGATGTTTGGAGCCAGCACAGTTCGACCCCTGTGGCCAACATGATAATGATAATGATTGATAGGAATCTTTCGTTTGTCAGTACGCTGCTGCCTTCTGTACTTACATCCCCCGCGGACAAGGTACAGGTTTCTGTTGTACTTACATCCCTCATGGACGAGATACAGGTTTCTGTTGGACTTACATCCCCTGCGGACAAGGTACAGGTTTCTGTTGTACTTACATCCCTCGCAGACGAGGTACAGGTTTCTGTTGTACTTATATCCCTCGTGGACGAGATACAGGTTTCTGTTGGACTTACATCCCCTGCGGACAAGGTACAGGTTTCTGTTGTACTTACATCCCTCGCAGACGAGGTACAGGTTTCTGTTGTACTTACATCCCTCGTGGACGAGATACAGGTTTCTGTTGTACTTACATCCCTCGCGGACAAGGTACAGGTTTCTGTTGTACTTACATCCCTCGTGGATAAGGTAAAGGTTTATGTTGTACTTACATCCCTCGTGGACGAGGTACAGGTTTCTGTTGTACTTACATCCCTCGCGGACGAGGTACAGGTTTCTGTTGTACTTACATCCCTCGCGGACGAGGTACAGGTTTCTGTTGTACTTACATCCCTCGCGGACGAGGTACAGGTTTCTGTTGTACTTACATCCCTCGCGGACGAGGTACAGGTTTCTGTTGTACTTACATCCCTCACGGATGAGGTACAGGTTTCTGTTGTACTTACATCCCTCGCGGACGAGATACAGGTTTCTGTTGTACTTACATCCCTCGCGGACGAGGTACAAGTTTCTGTTGTCCTTGGCTTCTTTCGTTACACCAGGTTTCTTCAGCTCCTTGGCCTTGTCTCGAGGCACAGCCACCATCACATTGAGCCTTCTTCCTTCCAACATTAGGCCAGCACCCTGTCAATGTCAGACACACTGTGTATTATACATGCACAATCACATTACTGATTAACTATGTAGTTTCCCAGAAGGAGGGATACAAGTTTGGTTAGACCGTCACAAGGTACCAACAAATGTATGCTAAATGTGTTCTCATAGTTGTTGATTTAAATGTGTTCCCATAGTTGTTGATTTAAATGTGTTCTCATAGACGTTGATCAACTATGAACTAACACAACCTGCCAAGTAATAATATCAACAAACCCATTAAAGTCTTAATCCAGGTTTGAACATCACTTAACTTTGCTGGAGGTGTTTAGGTGAATGTGGGATTTTTTACAATCTGTATGAATGATTTAGCTTTGCTAATATAGGTGGTCCAACAATTAACAAAAAAATAAATGCCTACAAAAATTAAAATCTATTGATAAATGTTTAATGATGGCCATCTTACTTAGCATGTATTGAACAAACACGTAAGTTGAGAAAGAGCATGCAGCTGATGAGCTATCACATCCCACCTGCTCGTCCCTTGAAGTCTTGAGACATTCCTCAGCAGCACTCTTCTCCTTGTACTGGACAAATGCGCTGCCTGCCGATGCAAAACAAAATGCACACTGATTACACCTTTCTTTCACAGGTTTGTTTTTGTGAAAAGATTATGAAACCTAAAATCTCGGTAACATTGCCAAGTGAAAAGATCACTCACATTTGAGTTGAAACGGAGGAAGAAGACTGAAGACAAGCTGCACTCAGCAAGTTTTAGTATCATCTATTTCATCCAGATTCTAAATATACACATTTCACATGAAGCTACTGGAACTACTAGAAGGGTGCCAACTGGCCTAATTTTGTATATTATTTTATATTAAACATTATTAATTTGTATTATATCTTATGAGGTATATGATGTCTTATATGAGAGAATCATACTTTAACAAGAATCACAGCAGTGGAAGACAAACAAGGAGATGTACTTTGTCATGTGACGTAGGAGAATGTTACGAGATAAATACATCAAAATAAAATATGACTACTTGCCCCGGGAGTGTTCTGTTTTTGGGTCCATCACTATACGACAGTAGCATAATTCTCCGTATGGCTCACACAGCTCCTCCAAATCCTCCTCATCTGCATCAAATGGGAGATTCCTGGAAAGAAAATGATGGAAGAATATGAGAAACAGAAAATATGGAAACCAAGAAAATCACAACATCCAGTAAGTCATATCACTATTAGAAATAAAAAAAAGTAACACATAACAAATCTTGACTATGACTTAGTGAGACCTAGAATTCAATTAAACAAAATTGATATTCACCTGATGAATAATGTCCGGCCTTGGTCTACATCACTTTTCCTTTGTGCTGCATTCTTCTTTCTCGTCATCTCTGCTGATGGAGCCAAAGCAAAATTCATTTAACTTTTCATCCAGAAAAGCCACAAACAATGATTTGAGTCATCACACGACAACAATTTATTACTACATATGATACTATATTACTGAAAAGTTCCTGTCATTGTTGTCAATCTTCTTGGAGGTCAAGAAACTATAATGCTTTCAATAAACATCGAAGTTTGCAATCAACTAAGTCCACATTGTAATACCACAATGAAACACATCATATACATATTAGAAACATTTGTTAATTTATATTTATTTGACAAAGGGCTTTGATGAGCCCTTCGTCAAATCTTAAGAAGACTCACAAGATTACATGAAAGTAACCCTTTAACTTGCTACATGAGAATTGGTAATTATTTAGCTAGTTTTATGGCAATATGGTTCAATATAAATATTACGCTGCATACAAAGTTGCTGAATACAGAAATGATGGCAACAGACAACGGACACAAATGACCTTTGGCAACTGTCAATGGATACAAACACAGTCAACAGAATGTGTCAACAAAAGGTGTGATCTATGAATATAGGGCAATGACATATAATCCCTGATGTCTTCAAAGAGGCCAGACAAAGACAGATTTGCTATCTGTAAAATACTATGTTGGGTAAATACATTAACATATCAATTAAGCAATCTTTACCTTGTTTGTGTTCTTCTGCATCATCTTCACTTGTATCCTCATCACCCGATTCTTTCTCATCTTCATCAATATCATCGTCATCATCATCACTACTGTCATCATCATTGTCAACATCACTATCAGAAGCTGTGTCTTTGGAAACTTCAGCCTCCTCATCTTCAGACTTCATCTCTGCTGCAGAAAGAGATGATAATATGCCAAAGATGCTCAGTTATTATATGACAGTTTTACTAAATAATTTTTCTTGGGACAATAGAAGCAATGGAAAGGACAGTTAATGGTTCATACACATTTAAAATGTTATGGTAATGCAATGGTGTCATTATTATTTATTAACTCTTCTGGTAGTAAAATATGTTTAGCAATATCAGTTATGATACTAATATTACTTTAGAATGCACTGGATATATTTACAATCATAAAAATGTGGTGAATTATGTCAGTGCCTTAATTATAGATCTCTTAATCATAAACTGAGTATGATGTTTTTTATAAAAGTCGATATGAAACCAGATAAAAAAGCAGTCATAACATTATCTATACTAAAAATTAAAGTACCGTCTTCTTCCTCTTCCTCTTGGTTGTCATCACTTTCATTCTCATCAGTTTCTTTGTTTTCTGCCTTTGGTTTCTGGTCTGATTCACCATCACCTGAAATATTACAGCCAGCCTGATATCTCTTTGATTAGAATACAATAAAGTAATGGACTAAAAGTCCATTTTTGCGTCAGAAGTTAGAAAATAGACACATATCTAACCAACAACATGCTGCAGATTAAAACAGACTTCTATTGTTTTGACTCTTCAACAGCGATATATAGTATTTAATTTTTTTAACATTTCCATGAAAAATTAAATCAGCACTATCTGAGGTTCACATCTATGTCAACAAGATCAATCAAAGAATAACACCACAGCACGTAGTAGTCCAGGAGCCAATTTCCAAAAGAGGCCTAGAAATGGATTTGGTTTAGCACCCACTACACAGGTGGGTTGCCACTACAGGCTACTTGGAGATGTCTCTGGAACATTTCTAGCCCTGATCTACAACTGAATTGTGGTATGACTACAATTTTGCAGCCATTTTATACATTACGGTTGTTGGCGGCCAAGGCACAAATCTTAAAAAGAAGTGTTCTTTCTTAACTCAGATAGCTCAGATTCTGTAATAATTGTTGTTAACATGTTCCTGTGGTATCACTTACTGATTTGCTGTGGAACCAGTTACTCTTTGCATGGGATTTGTTATGTTAAGGTAAAAGCAAACACAAAATTGTTCATAAAGTATGTACAGATTTTTAATATAATTCAATAGTACAGCACTTGGATGAGCCACAAGTATACCGTGCTACTAGCTTTGCAGGAAAGCAACCAGTGTTGAAATGTATGGTATTTGAAGAAAAATATGGATGTTTCCCTTCCCCTACCCCCAAAACACAATAGCCAGATCATAGTCCAGTTCACTATTTCCATATCTTGGCATCTAAGCAATGTAGGACCTTGATTTTAACAGCTAAACCGACACTTTCTGGGTAAAGGAATCAAATGGTACTACTCACAATATGATTGCTGTGACCACTGAAGTAGCTAACTACTCTCTGGTGTGTGCGCCATTTATTTCCGGCATATACCAAAATGGCATGTCGCTTTTATGCCGGAAATAATAATAAATGGTAAATAAATGGTATAACATGGCATCGCCAGTACGTTCCATTGACTAGTCATATGTCCTAAATAAAGCCTATACACCTTGATGAGATATAGTCATCTCATCTAAGGAACATGTTGCTAATTATATATAAATATAAGTCGCCCCAATATATATGCTTTTCTGGGTATTCGACAATATAATTTTGTGTTTATTTTACCTTAATGTAACATATCCCACGCAAATAGTAACTGTTTCAGCAGCAACACAATAACTAATACAATAGTAACATGCAATTTGTATAGAATCTGGGCTATCTGAGTAGAGGGAAAACACTTCTTTGATTTTTAAGATTAATTTTGTGCTTTGATCGCCGTAATGGAAAATCGGCTGTAAAATTCTCTTGATACCACAATTCAGTTGTACATCAGGGCTAGAAAAGTTCTATAGACACCCCCTAAGTAGCCTGAAGTGGTAAACTCATTGTGTAGTGGGTGTTGAAAGATACCATACTGAGTTGGTCTTGGCTCCTGGACTATGGCACAGCCATTGCATATGCCACCATGAAATGAAAAATAACGTATTTGTTCCACTTGGCAAAATTAATTAAAAAAAGCCTGATCATTTGCATTGATGAATTGTACATGTGAGAATATAATGGTTAGTATTGAGCTACTAAGATATCCTTAAGTAATGTGTATAATTAAACAATTACCTAAACCTATCTATTGGTTTTTCTTGCATTAATGTTGTATAACCTGTGGTACATTGATGTAAATGTCACAGAGACTAAGAAAATGCACTCTAAAATCATTGTATTTTATTGTTTCATGAACATAAATAGTGATGTAACCCCCTTACCTGACTGCCCAACAGCATTCACAAATTTACTCTTGGGCACGGCCCAATCAACAGCCACTGGTCTACCTGGAAAAACAACATCACAGCAATATTAATACATGTATTTAGTAAAAACTACATGTTTCTGGAATATGGTTTCTTAGTTTGTACTTCTTGATGAATAGTAACCAATAAAACTTTATGAAAATGTTCTTGTAAAGCAACAAAAACTATGCAGTATGTACAAATGAAACATATTTTAGTAATCTTAATGGACAATGTGTATAAGAAATAGAAAGAACAAGCTGTTTGGAGAGGACCTGCAATTTCATGTAGGAGGAGAGAAGACAGATAGAAACATGGTAGATTACTAGTTTGTATGAAGATATGATGAACATTGGACATCAACCAAAAGATATGATGAACATTGGACATCAACCAAAAGATATGATGAACATTGGACATCAACCAAAAGATATTATGAACATTGGACATCAACCAAAAGGTATTATGAACATTGGACATCAACCAAAAGGCCAAACAAGCCAAGGAATTGCCATAGTCTAAGACTATTATTGTCAGATTGTTTAGAGAAATGGTCACCTAGATATTATACGTGTCACCAATGATATTCACATAAACGTAAATGCATACAGACCACCATCAGCGGAGAAAACCAAGATATAGGCCCCATCAGGTTTTATATTGCTTAGTTAAGCTTTGACACGTATATTTGCCATTTATTATTTTGCACAATGAACTATAAATATATTATATCAATATATTACATTATATTATATATATATATATATATATATATATATATATATATATATATATATATATATATATATATATATATATATATATATATATATATATATATATATATAATACAGTGCATCAGTTTATCATTGACACAAACCTAGAATGGGTTTCGCATTCTTCTCTGTCAATGCTTTATTAGCATCAGTGATCTTCAAAAACTGCACAAAGCCAAAACCAAGCATCTTGCCATCTGGAAAATAAACAAAATCAGTGCTCTATTTAAGACTAAAGGTCACAAAAATGTTACATTATTCCTGGTAAGACGACAAACAAGTTAAATTTAACATAAATAAATAAAACTAAATTTAACATTTGTTCTAACAGCTATACACCTTGAAAAAACACACATTCTACAAAAAGGGATCGGCAAAATATCCTGCATTATTTATAATTTTAAATAAAAAAAAAATATTTTCCTACAGGAATATACAACATACCTGGTTTTACTGGTATCTTAACTTCCGTAAGTTCGCCAAACTTGGTGAATTCTTTGCGCAAATCTTCTTCCTTGCACTGTAACAGATATAGCCTCATAAAAAATCGCATAATTCAGTGCCTCTTCTTGTAAGGATTCTTGTTCATTTTGAGATATTATTTGCTTGATGATGTGAGCTTAACTTTATCAAGCTGTGTAGCTTCTATGAGAGGTTTATGTAGATTTCACAAACTGCAATGCATTTGGCCTGAAATATTGAAATCTTCAACATGTTAGATATATGGCATCTAAAATGTCATCAACAAAACGAACTTTAGTGACTGACTGTCAAACTAACTCAACACATGATCAGGTATTGGGAGCCAACCTGGCTAAATATTATTAAATAATTATTCCCAAGCTATGTTGATGCCACCAGTCCACAGAACGTTAACGACCATGGTCCATCTAGGATCGAAGCGAGCTGCAAGCACAGATACAGGTGATGTCGGCTCACTGTGAATTCAACCTAGTGGACAGCATTTTTGGTGATTTTGGCCCACAATTCTGGTAACTTCGGTCTCAGAGCACAACGGGCATAGTGATCTCAGCCCAAACGATTGTGTAGCAAGCACATCAAGTTTATTGTTTGTCTTACTGTGAATAAAGCATACTATTTATTCTCTCATTTGTTAATTGATTTTGTTCCACATTAACCTGAAATTGTTACTTTGTAACTGCTTTTATAGCTTTTGTTTCTTTTTGCATAAAATACGGTGCTATATTCTTTCCATTTTAACACGCATTCAACAAGACGATCATTAGAGCTTATACAATTCGTTGTATCCTTAAGATTCATATCATATAATTTATTGCACCAAATACTGTAATATTATATACAGCTGAATAATTTAAATAAATAAAATTACAATTATCATAATATCTTGTTTCTATATTTGAGATGTTATTTGAGATGCTATCATGCAGAGCATTCATCAGTGGCTGTGTCGTTGTGAATATAGGGCCACACAGAAGGAAAAGAGGAAGGCCGAGAGTGAACTGCGAGGACTGCGTGAAGAGAGATTTGGCAGGAGTAAAAGGGGAGTGGAGAACAAGAGCGAAGGATGGGGGGAGTCAGCAGTTAAATGGAATCAGTGACTAAGAAGTGAAAAAAATTGACGATCAGTGCCAGCCTCACCCTGGACTACAGGGATAAAGAGGTATCAGTGCCAGCCTCACCCTGGACTAAAGGATAAAGAGGTATCAGTGCCAGCATCACCCCGGACTTTAGGGATAAAGAGGTATCTGTGCCATCCTCACCCCAGACTGGGTTGAAAAAATCATGATTTTTTTCGAAAAAATCAATTAAATTGGATTTTTTCGATTAAATCGATTTATTTGATTTTTTCAACATTCTCGACAAATCTTATAAGAAATAATATGTAGTTCTGAAAATAAATAAATATGTGGAATATCATAATATACCCAATGGGCGGAACATTTTATTCTTAGCCTTTCTAAAGAATTAAAACAAAGTTGTTATGTACAAATTTAAACTTTATTAAAAAATATGTACAGTTAAATCAACTGGCAGTAGCACGCAACAATACAGACAATCAGAATGTTCTGCC
This sequence comes from Lamellibrachia satsuma, assembly GCA_033239005.1. Classification (NCBI taxonomy): domain Eukaryota; kingdom Metazoa; phylum Annelida; class Polychaeta; order Sabellida; family Siboglinidae; genus Lamellibrachia; species Lamellibrachia satsuma. The sequence continues at coordinate 4,731,290 of BSQZ01000021.1, read as the reverse complement.
TACAAACTTTCTAAGCCTAGATACCAGACTGCCCTGTGTCATGTCTTGCTGCCCTTATTCCCTGGCTTCTCAGTAGGATTGGCAGTCCCTTCCCTCAAGAAATATGTGGCTTCACCGTGAAGCCACATATCAACTAATTAAATCAAAGCATGCAATTAGCTGCAGTCAGTTGGTCCTTTGCAGGTGACAATACAGATAAAGGTATGCCTCTCTGCCCTCTTCCCATTCAGTCAAAGTCATGCCTCGGTGATCACATAATCTGAAAAAAAATCTAAAAAATCAATATCTTGATTTTTTCATATTGATTTAATCAATGATTTAATCAATTTGATTAAATCAATGCCAACTCTGACCCCAGACTTCAGGGATAAAGAGGTATCAGTGCCAGCCTCACCCCAGACTTCAGGGATAAAGAGGTATCAGTGCCAGCCTCACCCCAGATTTCAGGGATAAAGAGGTATCGGTGCCAGCCTCACCCCGGACTACAGGGATAAAGAGGTATCGGTGCCAGCTTCACCCCGGACTACAGGGATAAAGAGGTATCGGTGCCAGCCTCACCCCAGACTACAGGGATAAAGAGGTATCGGTGCCAGCCTCACCCCAGACTTCAGGGAGAACAACAACATGGAACACCACTAACGATTAATTTGTAGAATAATAATTTATATATCAAGAACAAAAATGTTTGCATTACCTTGAATGATAGGTTTCTCACAATCAGACGGCATTGTTTCATGTTCTTAGGCATTGTGAGGATCTCCATCTGTGAGAGTCGCAGCACAGTGAGTGAACCGTCTACAACTGAAGACAACAGAAATACTGCAGCAGACGTGGCAGTTCAGCAAATACAGCCAATCTCACACAAACAATGATAGCTCAGCAAGTAAAGCCAATCACACAAAAGCTATGATATCTCAGCAATTACAGCAATTCATGCACAAGCTACGAAAGCTCAGCAGACAGCAAATCACACAAGTTATGATAGCTCAGCAAGTACAGCCAATCACACACAAACTATAATAGCACAGCAAGAAGGATATAGATACGCTTGAACGCATACAAAGAAGAGCAACTAAAATGATTCCAGAACTGAGAGACCTTAGTTATGAAGAACGCCTGAAAGAATGTGGTTTAACAACTCTAGAGACAAGGAGGTTAAGAGGAGATCAGATTGAAGTTTTTAAGATATTGAATGGGTATGAAAATATTGATAGAAATATGTTTTTCTCACTCAAGAAGGATAGCAGAACTAGAGGACATGAGGTAAAATTAGTAAAGGATCAATGTAGATTGGACATCAGGAAGCACTCGTTCTCACAGAGGACAATAAATGAATGGAACAAATTGTCTACAGATTGTGTAACTGCTAGCATCGTGAATATGTTTAAAAACAAGGTTGACACATATCTCAGGAGGGCGGGTTATAAGTAGATGAACATTGTTGGACTCTCGATAAGCCAATGGCTTCCTTGTCCACTTGCCATCTGGGCCTTTGGCTTGGATGGCAAATCTTGTTAAATCTTGTTAAAGTACAGCCAATCACACACTAATTTATAACATTGCAGCAATCATGTAGCCAATCAGTTTGCCCTTTGCTGTCATTTTATTCAATCTGATACAAATTCATATAATGTTGATACACTTGCCCTTACTTTCTCCCGGCTTCCATTTCTGCAATGTCCGCGTGGCCTGCACCGCCTCTTTCTTGTTTTGGAACCTTACAAATGCTGTCGGCGGGGCCCAGCCCTCAACAGGAAATGTCAGTTCTGCCCTCTCTTTAATTCCACTGGAAACAATGCAAAGGCCAGTGAAAACTTTGGCGGTCTTCTGAACACCACTGCCACTTGTGGCTATGGCTATCAACATTCTGTTTCTGATATAATACCTCCAGACAAACAAATTGATTTCTTTTGTAATTTAATTAAAAAAGATATGCATGTATTATTATATAGTATATTCTTCATGGATATGTATGAAGAAAAGCACTCTCTGCATGCAAAGTTATATTTTATACTCTCAGGTATGTCTTTAAAAAATCTTGTTCGGTGCAAATGTTCATACATTTGGTAGGAGCACAAATTAAAAATGGAGTAGAAATTATGAAACCAAAATGTAAATATCACAACTATGTGTATATTGCTAGTGCTACAAGATCTTGCTACTTTCGTTTGCATTTATCATTATTAAAATGACCAAAATCGCAGTGATTTGCAGTAATTCCAGTATTCTCATTTCCTTCGAAAGTAGAAAACAAAGTTATGCACCAATATATAATTGTGGAATAAATTATGTCTCTAACCTTTGCTTCAACAACCGCTGAAGCTTAGTCTTGGTGACGCCTTTCTTGAAGCCTTTCAACACCACTGTAGCAGCTGCTGTTTTACCTTTCACGCTGGCTGTCTGAGTGCTGTGTTCAGTACTGGTCAGTTTCTTCTTCTTATTATTCTTGGGCTTCTGTTGCACGACGATGCTTTCTTCTGCATCATCATCGCCTAATGTACAGTCATTTATCAGCAGCATCAAATGAAGAAACATGGCCACAATAATTGCCCTTCTGTTTTAACACTTCAAGCGGCATCAGAGCAAACATAGGTTGGAAGAAAAGAGTAACATAGGATGACTATAATGTTGATTCATCATCATAAAAGTAATCATAATTGCAAACATAACTTAACTAAATACTCATGTTATGTAATCAATATTACTACAGACACAACCAAATTTTTTTTACAAACATGCCAATGAAAATATTGCCATAAATAGACCACTCTCTGTGGGTTATGTTTACTACAATCCCGATCAATCAGATTGCGCATTTCGTATGCTGTAATCCCAATTTTGCCAACTAGACATTTTATATCTTTAGTTTGTCATGTGACTTTACCAGGATCTTTTGGCTCAGCTGCCTTTTCCAATTTGGTTTCTGATTTACTGGCTTTCTTCTTGGTCTTGTCTTTTGCAAACGCACAACCAAGTCTTTGTCCATTTAAAGTGTGTGTGGCTGCACTGGCTGTGTCTGCATCTTCTCTGAAGGTCAAACAGGAAAAATAATCATCATAAGATGCATGTAAAAGTTAAATAGTAGCTATATAATATAAGGTCTTGAAATGGATAACGGGTACTAATAATTATACATTTATTTCCAACATTACGTATTATATGTAATGACATATGGATTTCATGCTAACGCAAGACATACATTGACATTATACAAATCATGCATTTAACAAGATAGAATACATTTTGTTAAAGGGAATAACAAAAAGGCACTAGCTAAAATGCTTTTTTCAGAGCAGTTCAGCGACACCAGTAGTCTGCCTTAAAATTTGCTTTCTTTCTGACATAACCACGAAAATGTCCATGCAGAGCTGCCAAAGTTCTCATATATCTATCATATGCATACACATGTGACATGGTCAAACATTATTCATATTTCCATATAAAGATCAGAATAAACAAAAACTTGTCATCTCCTATGCATAGAAGATATGGCTAGCTTTTGTTTTTGTAATTTTTTATCGTTACATGGACGTAAGAGTAATGTTTGACCATGTGACATGTATGGTAAATATATGAGAAGATTGGCAGCTCTAGGTTGTCGTTTTTATGGTTAGGTCAGAAAGTAAACATCACAATAGCAGGAGTAGCGCTGTTGGGTGGTGGTGATTTTGGCCCATCGAGAATTCGGCCCAACTGCCATGTTATTTCAGTGACTGATATGACAGGCAAGATCTACCGAGTTATAGCTAGTAATTGATTAGCCTTCACTTTAAGGGTTTGTTATTTCTGTACTTGTCATCAAAGGGATGCTAAGTTTAACTAGATACTGTTGAAGTACAATGCTTTGTTTGTTTCATACAGTGAGCAGGTGTGAATAAAAGACCATGCTTCACATTCAAAATTATCTAATGAAAAACACTGTATAGATCAAAGACCATTATGTAGGTGGCTCCGTTGTATTCACAATACAATAATCGCTTATCACTGTCATTGCTCTGTATTTGATTTAATAAAAAAATAGGGGGAGAATTTCCCCTGATGAGGGGAAATGCTTGAAAATCTTAAATATAGAAACTAGATATTACGATAATTGTAATTTTATTTATTTAAATTATTCAACTGTATATAATATTGTATAAGTTTTTGGTGCAATACATAATATGATATGAATCTTAAGGATACAATGAATTTAATAACCTCTAATGATCGTCTTGTTGAATGTGTGTTAAAATGGAAAAAATAGTGCGCTATTTTTATGTGAAAGGAAGTAAAAGCTATAAAAGCAGTTACAAAGTAACAATTTCAGGTTAATGTGGAACAAAATCAATTAACAAATGAGAGAATAAATAGTATGCTTTATTCACAGTAAGACACACACTAAATTTCATGTGCTTGCTACACAATCGTTTGGACCAAGTTCACTATGCCCGTTGTGCTCTGAGACCAAAGTTACCAGAGTTGTGGGCCGAAATCTCCAAAAAAATGCTGTCTAAATTCATCAGGCTGAATTCACAGCGGGCCAACATGGATTTGTGGCATTCTATGGATTTGTGGTATCAACATAGCTTCGACTACTGGGAATAATGTGGGCACATCATCTTCTTTCAAAGAGATTTTAGAACTGGGATAACACAGGGCTACAACCTTCTCTGGTCCAGGTCGCAGTTGAAACAAGTTTTCTCAAAACCAGCAAAGTCAATTGTGCTTCGTCGGATTGATGCTTGTTTTTCTTAGACAAAGTTGGCTCCGTAGGGAACTTAAATTAACTACATGTTATTTTATTCTTACTACTGTTTGCAGTACAATAAAATGATGCACAACAAACCATACTGATGCTCGCTTCTAAACAACCACTATTACTGTGAATGCTGTGGTGAACGAATGGAAAGTCCCAATCTTGTAGCACTTTCTTACCATCGACGTCTCGTCAAAGCTTGCCAATTAGCACAGGAAAAATATGATACAGGATGGCAGAACAGAGTATTATTTGGAATTATTACTTAATGGAATTCTAATTAATTTTTTTGGTATTGCGGAAAAGGAAAAATACTACAAGATGTAATAGAATATGATTTCAAGCAATCATTGTTGGTATTCCCTTTAATTACAATCACAATGCGCTATGATTTTATTAGAACTAGAAACAGAGAGAATAGAAGTGAAAACTTATGTGCACTCTCCCATATTACATTTATTGACTAGATATGTATATATCTATTATTATTACTATCTACATTACAGGTCATTGTGTGCATTGTGGTAGAGTTGTATCACTGAGTTGTGTGTGAACTAACCGTAGTGAGAATGTAACATAGCCAAATCCTCTTCCACGTTCAGTTCCTAAAACAAAGTCAGTAGATTGACAATAAACATTGTACTTATTCATAAACAGCACTGCCTTTGGCATCATGACTTATAAGAATACACTCCAAACAGCCCTGTCTAGGGCTAACATGGGAGTGACATATTTTGAGAGTTTTCAATCTCTAGAGTTATTGAATCCACACCAGGTTTTTTCCATTTCCCTGTGTAGGATCTTATACTTTCTCTGCCATAGACACCAGTTAGAAGGGACCAATGGCTTTTAGTGTTTCTTGAACTGAACTCTGAGGTGAAATTGGCCAAGTTTCGAAACGGCAGCAAGTGGATTCGAACCCCGGTCCTCCCGGGTCCATTCGTCCTCCCCACCAAGTCTGACACACTACCACACAGCAGATCCCACAGCCACCACGCCCAACAATAACAATGGCAATGCACATTCATGATTCAATACATCATTTTGCAAAATGTTTAAAATGGAATGTTTCGAATAATATTAATACAAAGGACATATTAATATGCAAAGACATGCGTACAATACAAAAATAAAAAAGTAACTGAAAAAAAGTTCTATAAACCAAATTTAGAAATGTTGCATTATTAGCTTCAGAACAACTGTGAAAAGGAAACGGTAGACTAAGGAAATTATGTTCTGAAAAGGGCTGATTAGTTGAATGAGACCTCGTAACAACATGAAATTGTAGTAATCACAATATACAGACTAGTCAGACTCAGCCCAAAACCAAATCCCGACGGCTGTCCACGCTGCGTTGGGCGATAAAGGGGTGTATTCAAAAGATTTGGCAAGTGCTGGACGATATACCTTTCTCTCTCACAATAAAACAACGCTTCAGTGGACCAAAATCACTAAAGAGTGATTCAAGTTGTTCAGTAGTTGCATCATGCGGCAAATTCCTTACAAATAACGTTTTAACATGTCTCTCTTTCCCGTCCGCCATGGTTAGCCACGCGAAATTGTAAAGTGTTACAGCGGGCTTCGACTAATGGGTGTTTACGAACTTAACTCGGCCAATCAATTAACTTGACCCCCCCAAAAATGCAAAAAAATGGCAAAATATTAGTTTGCAAATTATACAACGCCACATGCAAACTGCAAGATATATTAGATATACTGAAACGTGTCATAAAATTATATCATACATCAAATAATTATGTTCAATTAAAGTTACGTTAATTACAAATTGTACCAAATAAAACTGTTGAAACATCAACAGTGAGGTGCTATATAAAAAAATCGCACTATTCTGTTTTGGCATCATCTCGTAGTAAACAAATAAAATAAAATAAAACTGTTGCCCCGCATATCTAGTTTGCCGCCTGTATAGCATCACATCGTATATATCGTGTTTCTAGAGTAGATTAGATGAGGAAAACGAAAACGAAGAAAGGGAGAGGAAGAAGAAGAATATGAAGAAAGAAGAAGACGACGAGGAAGACGGGAAAGGAGAGGAAGAATGAGAAGAAGAGAAACAAAAAGAAGAATGAAGAGAAGGCGGGGAAGAAAAAATAACACGAAGAAGAAGAAGAGAAGATGATACAGTTTAGAATAAATGCAGGACATGCCAGACTGGGCTCATATGGAAGTCTGTGTTAGAAACGGAAGGAGTTCAGAAGTTTATAGAAGTAGGAATGACAATATCTTGTCGAAGGGTACATGCATTTTTTATCGATACTCGACCAAATGTGTTTTTATTTTGATTGACGTTTCGTCCACAGTCTATGGACTTCTGCACACTGACCATATCCGATCGAGTAGCGGTAAACATAATGTCATATTCGTACGAGAGGCGTCAATTGTCCCTCACAGCGGTTCATCACATTGGGAACCCTATTTTCCAGTGAAGAACCTCACGTAGCTGTCTTAATTGTCTTGTGCCTGGATCTTCAAGCTGTCCCCAAAACATATGGGAAATTGGAGGTTGGTGTGAATTTTGGGAATAATTACCCTTAATCATTGGATTATGCGGTATCAAATATGTGATCTAAATTAATTTAGGTGCTCCATTAAAATACGTGCCTGATACTGATTATTCAACAATTCAGGCATAGCCACAGGGGCTATATTTTACAAACCTAAATGTAATAGTTTCGTCATAATAATCATCTTATTTCAAAACGAGGTTGTGTAACTCGGAACTCGTCGACGTCGTCTAAAGTGTGTGTATATTACAGGTAAGATTACAAGAATGTCATGTAATACTAGTTGACACATTGATGTATTAGAGTAATGAACGCATAGTACTGTGTGAAATTTGCTTGTTAAATCCTCCGCTTGGATATAATGTTATCTACTGAAGTTTGCCTGCGCATTTATTTTCATAGTCTAGCCCTATTATAGGTTGGTGAGGACAGTGTTGCTAACCACGTCTTGCTAACAGCCTAGCTTAATTTCGTGTCTTTATATGCAAAGTTCGTGCAGTTATATAATAATGTTGTCATTTGTATAAGGACGTGTCAGCCTGTCGTCCAGATAACACATTGGTGCGTACGTTTAACGCTTGGATTGTTTCGTATAATATTATATATTTAGCTTGTCCCCTAGCAGCGGCGTAATACAGTACTAGCGCAACAGTGAAAGGGCAAACAATGCGCACCTTTCTCCATAGCGTGTCGCTCAATGCAGACGAAATACGTCGTCATCGAGTTTTGTGAGCTGGATGCAAAGTCAGTTTAGCGTAGTTGCCGGTGAAAGAAACGCACTTTTGTTTTGAATATATGTAGAAAAGCAAGCAAAGAGGTTCAATATTCCTCTTGGTCGCTGCCGAAGTAGGGGTTTACTTCGAAACGGAGTCACGGAACTAGCACGCTGCCGAGAGGAAAAAGCGTCTGGCCCCCATAAGAGAAACTTTGTAACAAATCTGGTAGGTTCGCGTGTGTAGAAAATAAGTATTTTGTCTAGTGCAGCATAAACTGTGAAGACGTTCAGCTCCGAATATTTTCCACAAGTCTATTCGTTTGATACATCTTACGTTGGAAATTGGTTCCCTTGCCTTGGCCTGGGCTTGGAGCTTGACCGAGGTAATGGTCAGTTCGTACATATTGTGATCATGGGCTTGGCATTTATGAACCGTTATAATGACAATAACGCCATATTACGGTATATTAATAATGGTCGAGGCATGTAGGCCCTATCATGCTGTACGGGAGGTACTTTATTTGGTCGGGGTGTTAGAAGCCCTCGTTCAGTATAGGATATTGTTGATAAATTTAAATGAAGAGGATTGATGATTACCTGACCCCGTCCTCCCGCGTGCATTTATATTAATAGTTTTGTTGAAGAGTGGCCAGACTGTATAATTTGAAAACAGTCTAGACTAGGCTAGGCAACAGCTTCTTTGACTTAGTTAGAGCTAAACAGTCTATATAAAGCGCTTTAATGTCTCAATATTTTGAAATAAGGCAAACAGGAAATAGTCTGTATTTTATTACAACACCGTTATTAACCATTGCAACGAACGCTGAATGATTGTTAAAAAATAAATAGTTGCTGTAGTCAAGGCTTACTGCTCAGGCCGGCCTCGAGCCCTGACGTCAGACGTAATGACTCGTCATAATCTGGCTAATACGTTGCACACTGCGGCACGTTAGACGGTGAATACGCTTAACTACAAAGAAATAGTTAACTGCGAATAACCAATCAACTGCATGTAGATAATCAGTGTTATAATTAATAAATACCATTTTATTACATTGTCCAACATCTTACGAATTTCTCGCTCAGATCAACATACCGAATTCGTGAAATTGGAAACATTACAGTTTCGGAAATGATGACACTACCAGCCACAAAAACCAGCACCACAGAACCCCAACAACTTAAGCTCGAATCCACTCATACAGTTTCAACCGAACACGACTAAGCAACATCCACTACATGCGCACACAACCCTGACCGTTTGGCTCCTTAGCAGTGTTGGCCAGTATTCTACACAAGATAAGACAAGACAAGGCAGCTTCAGACATACACAACCCCTTAGTTTCACACGACCCTCTACCAGAATCATAATCATGTTATTCTTCCCCAGAACTGTCGTGAATTGGAATAATCTTCCCACATAGGTGATGCTGGCCTCCACACTGAAGACCTAGGCCTATACATTAGAGCGTTACATACGCATCTTTACTGTTGTATTTATATGTTCACGGTTTTTCCGTTTAATACTGTTTTTGTTAGGCTGCGCACCAGGTGTTCATCTCCGCTTCTGAGAGGATATTCGTCAAGAACGAACGAACGAACGAACGAACGAACGAACGAACGAACGAACGAACGAACGGACCTGCCGGCGTGTCTGGCGTAGAATGCTAGTGGTCGTTTCGATCAAGAACCGACCGACCTCATCGTATTAACCGCCCATCAGCGGCGATTCCAACGTCGTACGGAAGGACGGTAGCGTGTCAAAAATTCACAACTACTGTCGTCAGAAGACAACGATGATTCAAGGGAAGGTGGCCGTGGCACGCCCGGCCACAGTCGCGGCCCTAGTGGCGGCGGCGGCGGCTACCAGCAACGGAGAGAAGCCAAAGACGCTGAAGGGGACTTTGTGGCTCGACACGATCGTCAAACAGATCAGCATATCGTTCCCGGTGACCAAGCTAGCTGCCGGCGGGCGTGCTACTCTCGGACGTATCATCCCGGTTGATGAGAGACAGCGCGCTCGGGGCCACGTCGCCACTGCATCGTTCGCCCCGCGCAAGCCGGCGACTGGTGTCCGAGCGGACGGGTGCTACATCCCGACGAACTGCGCACCGAACACAAGCACCATTGCCACAGTGAGCACGTCCTGCACGCGCCCTGCCGTCGCCCTCGTGCCGTCGTTTGCGTACAGGTTAGTAAGGGTGCTGCTACTGCAGCAACTTTGTAACATTTGCTTCTATTGGCTGCAGCTGTGTGGTAGTTGTGGTCTGATTGGCTGCAAAATGCTACGATCTTTTTCCGATGACTTCACTTTTTTATTAACACAAATCGACTATTTACGTTTGTTTCCAACGTCTACGTTCCAATATAATTTGTGCCGACGACACACGCGTTTGCTCTACTTAAAATTCGTAAAACTTTGTTGATTAAACTAAAACTGACGCGAAACATGTGTTTTGCAGCTTCACCTGGCACGCGGACATTATTGGCAACAAGTTAATGGTGCCTCGGTTGCATGGCTGTACAGACAGCAGCCGGAAGACGGTGCAATGGACACTGACCAGTCTCGTGCCGTTGCGTACGAAGCCATTTTCCGCCGAATCGTCGACTGGTGATCTGAAGCGCCGTCTGATGAGTATCACCAACCAGCTGCACGCACGGATTATCGTATCGGTGCCACGTGGGCTGTCGGGACAGCCGAAGATCGACCGGAAGACGTTGAAAAAGGCCAATCTCGAACACATAATTAGCAACCTCCATTCGTGCATCCACTCCGCTCGGATCACGGGAGGCCCGACCGATCGGGAGCCGCACGTTCTCGTTCATCTGGACGGTGTGACGAACCGCGTCAAAGTCATCGAACAGATCCCGGTGATTCAGGGGGTCGCGGAAGGCAGTAGCAGCAACACCAGCAGCACCAGCAGTACCCGTAGCAGCGATGCGAGTGCCGATCTTCCACATTTGCTGAACGCCAGCACCGAATGGGACGAATTCCGTAAGCTGAGGTTGCAAGACAAGACGTTGTGGGTGGACGGTAACGACTACCCGGCTGTCTGCAACCAGCGCTCGGAGAAAAGGAAGTGTCCCACGGATGATCCGTGCGGCACGAGCAGGAATAACACTAAGCAACGTCGACGAAGTCAGCCCAAGACGGAGCAATCATGTGACGTCGTCCGGACATCTCCTCGCAAGAGAAGACTTAGCGAGCCAGACGCCAACACAGAGCGAAACGTTTACCCGAAAAGGAACGCTTCCGGCGATTCAGAATACAACGGGGGCCCCGAAACAAATGTGGACCATAAACCGCGCGTAACCGAAACCGAAACGCTGTTAATAAACACGACGGACAGTAATTGCGGAAGTGAAACTGAAACTAGGTGTCACCTTGCCGAGAAAACTGACACACAAGGTGGCTTGGCCAGCAAGTCGAGGCGCATGGTGAAACCTGTGCTTAAGGATGACTTCATATACTTTTAGACGTCCCGTGGCAGAGTAGTGTTATTCCTCCTATGATTATGTAGTTCTGCGTTCTCGTGGACTGTGAAGTCCTTCAACGTTTTGTAGGCCTAACGTTTGTTGTTCTGGTGTTGTCCGTGAAACGTCGTAAAATGCTGACAGCACTGATCACACGACAGAAACGTTTAGCCAAATTGGAATATTTGGACTCTTGCGAGACTGATCATGCGACAGTTTCATCCGCAGAGTCCTTTGTGGTGGATTATTGATATTTTGTTATGAAAGTTTGACAACATTAAAACAACGTTTCTAAATAGTGATGACGCAAAAAGTTCTGTTTATTCGGCACTGCGTCCTTTGCTTGGATACCACTCTTCCTCTGGTTTATGTCCTCGCATATATTCCTGGACCACTTATCGCATTGATTTCTTCTCTCTGCCTTTCCACTTTCCCGAAGCATACTAAACATTGCTGATTGTTCAGGAAGATCGTCGTCGACCCGTCGGACAAACATAGGGAATAAATTCACTTAATTAACATAGTTTTGCGTTTATCCTTGTCAAATCTTCTGATCCACTCGTTTCCACCTCAAATATGGCACATCTTCAGATGTGCTTTCAATATTATATTCTTCGGTTCCATGTTAGTTAAAACTGTCGAAAGTAGTGAAGAACAAGCTTATTGTGTGGTTTCCGCTATCACTCCCACTTAATTTAAAGGTGCCTCATCAATTCGAATTTTTTGCTCGTCTCATTTCCAATTAATTTTGCGAAAATTCAAACCTACCTAGTATCCACTACGACATGCTAGCTCGTGTGTGCAACTTTTGTATGTAGTTTTTTTTGTCAAATTATCAGAAAAACTATTATATTGTTTAATTCTCCATGTATTGAAGTGAAAATGGAAACGCTGAAAATTCACGAAATTCGCCCTTGGTGAAATTTCATAAGTTTGTCATATGATCGGCGAGAGGATGGACCTGGTAATGACCACAAACCCTAATCTGTTCCAGAACATTTCGTCCATCCCTGGAATTAGTGATCATGACATTACCACCGCTAATCTCGACACGAAAGTACCCATGAACAAAAAGAAAGCAAGAACTGTTTTTATATATAAACGAACAGACACGGGTGCAATGACGAAAGAGCTGGAGGAATGTATTTAAATTTGATGGGCGAGGACTTCACGTTGCGATCAGTTGATGATAATTGGAACATGTTGAAATCAACTTTGCTCGAAACCATGAATAGATTCATTCCAACGAAGAAACTGTCAACCAGGAATAACCTTCCGTTGATGACACGTGACATAATGAGACTAATCTGCAAGAAAAAGAGACAATAAAGACAACAAAGCCAAGAAGACGAGAAACGATCATGACTGGGCTGTCTTCAGAGAACATCGAACCCGTGTTAAAAAAGAACTGTCTGCTGCATATCACAACTATAATGACAGTATGCTTGACATTGAGTGCCACGAGGAAATATCAATATCCCAGAGATTTTGGACATACGTAAAAAAAATATACGAAAGGACTTTGTTGGGTCACCACCACTAAAATACCATAATGGTAACATTGTTTCGCCTAATAATGGGAAAGCCAATACATTGTCAAGCCAGTACCAAGTTGTTTTCACGAAGGAAGATCTTAGGAGCATACCAGCAATGCCTCAGTCGCCATATGCCGGTATGCCACCGTCACAGTAAAACGGGTGCACAAGCTGTTACTCAGACTGAAACCTGGCAAAGCACATGGACCTGACGCTATCCCAAACAAGATTCTTACGGAGACAGCCGATCAAATCGCACCTTGCCTGACCAGAATATTCCAACAATCCATCGACTTGAGAACATCTCAGCAGTGTTCAAAAAGGATGACAAGTCGGTCGCGGCCAACTACAGGCCAGTATCACTAACGTCAATGTACTGCAAAATATTTGAGCATATTATCTAGGGCAACATAATTTCGAAGGCTTTTGACACAGTGCCTCATGCACGTCTTATCAACAAGCTGCATTATTACGGGGTCAGTAGTGAGGTTACGGAGTGGATTGAAAACTGGCAGAAGGTTGTAGTCGATGGTGGGTCATCATAAGGTATTATAGTGGAGACCGGGTGCCACAAGACACCGTACTCGGCACACTTCTGTTCTTGCTCTCTGTCAACGACATGGGGAGGGCACCGACTCGAACATCAGGCTGTTTGCAGATGACTGTATTTTATAGAGAAACATCAACAGCAACGAAGATACAGAAGCCCTTCAGTACGACCTACAGAAACTAGTCGACTGGGCTACATCCTGGCAGATGCATTTCAACATAAAGAAATGCTCAGTTATGCATATCACCAGGAAGAGAACTGCCCACCAGTGCCAGTAGGCTATATCATCAGTGGAAACCCCATCTAGGAGTGGAGTTCTCCGACGACCTCACGTGGATCTTTCACATCTCCCACCTGTCTGCCAAAGCGAACCAAGTGCTGGGCTTCACCAAGAGGAACTTGTACAACTGCTCAGAGAAAACCAAACAATCTGCCTACTTCACCCTGGTTCGTCCACACCTCGAATATGCGAGCGCCGCTTGGGACCCGTACACCAAAAAAAAAATAAAGAACTAGAGAAAGTACAGCATCGAGCAGCGTGATTTGTGAAGAATTGTAACAGCTGGGAAAGCCGTGTGACTGAGATGATGAAAGATCTTAAGTGGGAGTCACCGGAGCGACGTAGATCGAGAGACCAGTCGCCTAGTGATGTTTTACAAATCACTACACGGAGAGACAGCTCTTCCCTTGCCATATCATCTTGTTCGGGCGAACGGCAACACGTGTGGTAATAGCGAGAGGTTTTTGTAGGTGTCGGCTAAGCCACTTAATTGTTTATGCTAACACCTTCTACAACAGAACAGTCAAATACTGGAATGGACTACCCGAAACCGTTGTGTCTGCATCCACCGTAGGCACTTTTAAAGTTAGGTTGGGCAGGCAGATTGGTGCGTGTATACATGTGCCGTGTTTTCCTGTTTCGAGATAACATTTTCAATGTGGACACGAATAAGGCATACATGTTTTTCAAATTAAAAATAAAAAGAATAGTAACTGTTATGACCCAACGCCGTTTTTGTAATAGAAGTTAGAAAAACAACATAAAGATTGACATCTGTTTCGTTGATGTGCTAAGCGGCCATACACATAATGTATGCACATAACATAACAAACATAGCATATACATGTATATATAAGCATACATGCATGCATACATGCGTGTGTGCATGCATACATGCGTGAGTGTGTATGTGCTAACGTGTGCGTATGTATGCACGCATCATGTATGTATATATGGTATGTATATATATATATATATATATATATATATATATATATATATATATATATATATACATACATACCATATATACATATATATGTATGTACGGACATATGTATGTACGCGCATGTGTATGTATGTATGCACGTATATTTGCGTATGTGTATGCATGCATGCGTATGCACATGTATGCACGCATCATGGATGCATGTATGCATATATATATATATATATATATATATATATATATATATATATATATATATATATATATATATATATATATATATATATATATATGTGTGCGTGCGTGCGTGCGTGTGTGTGTGTGTTTATATATATATATATATATCCCCTCTCTCTCTCTCTCTCTCTCTCTCTCTCTCTCTCTCTCTCTCTCTCTCTCTCTCTCTTTCTCTCTCAATGAAGGGGGTATCCTTTTGTTTTGCTCTTCGGTGAGAATCCAGGCCTATTTGTGCCACAAAACCTCTGCCGCAGTCATCACAGAAGACGGTAGGTATAGAAGCACTTAGATCGTGCTCATGTTGTTACTTCTGTTTTTACTTTTCTTCTATTTGAATCTTTCCCTGATGTATGGCCCGCCTCCACTGTTACCGGTCCTGTGCAGTGGATTCCCAGGGGTTTACAGGGATGTGTGTGGCTTAGATGTGTCTTTTTAGCACATCTTTGTATCGTAAACATTGTCCACCACGAAGGCGTTTCCCACAGGATAATTTCTCATAGAACACCGCCTTTGGGAGTCTATCGCTGCTCGTTCGGGTAACATGTCCAGTCCAGCGGAGTTCGGATGCAGTCAGAATGGCTCCTATAATTCATATGATGGCCCGTCTGAACACGTCTACATTTGAAATGTAATCTTTCTATGAGATCCGAAGGATTTCTCGTAGATGCCGGAGATGCACTTGCGAAAGTTTTCTGACGACAGTAGAGAGTATACGTGTCAACTGAGATCAGTAGTGTTGGTAGTACAATCGCCTAGTATACCTTGCACTTTGTGGAGATTGCAATGCCATGTTGTGCCAATACTCACTTCCAGAGTCTTCCAAAAGCTCCTGAGGCAGCACGTATACGGTTGTTAATTTCCACATCGATGGTGTTGTCATATGCAATATTGCTGCCCAAGTATGTGAAGTTCTTGACTGACTTTAGTGAGGTGCCATAGATTTCAGTGTGTGGACCGTTTGAAGTTTGTCAAGGTGGAGGTTGATAGAGTGATACAGTTTTCTTTGTACTGATTGTAAGTCCAAATTAGGTTGGAGCTTGCTCAAAGTGTCTAAAAATCTCTTTGATGTCTTACAGTTTGTGCGCAACAAAAGCAGCAGCATCTGCAAACAGCAGTTCACGAATGCACAGTTTACGAGTCTTTGTGTTTGCTCTCAGTCTATAGCCAAGTTGATCTAGTGAGGATGAAAACACTTATACCCAAGTGTTCTGATGCTGCAGATAGTGTTGTTCCACGAAAGAGAGTGAACAAAGTGGGTGCCAAGACGCATCCTCTCTTTAATCCATGACTGATTTCAAATGGATCTGTAATTGTTCTAACAATAGACACTGAACCAGCCATGCCATCATGAAATTCCTCAATTAGCTTGACAAAGGTCTCAGGACATCCACAGGGTTGATCTGTCCACTGTGTCGAATGCCTTTGACAAGTTAATAAAAATCATGTAGAGGTTGTGTTGTTGTTCAACAGCTTTTTCCTGTAGTTGCCGCAAGGTGAATATCGTGTCAATTGTGGAGCGTGAGGTGCGAAATCCACACTGGCTTTCGGGGAGAATCAATTCTGCAATTGTTTGTAGTCTTCTCAGAAGGATTTTTGCTAGGATTTTCCCCGCAGTTGAGAGCAGTGAAATGCCCCAGTAGTTCCCACAGTCACTACAGTCACCCTTATTTTTGTATATTGCGATTATCAAAGCTTCTTTGAGCTGCTGTGGTAGTTCTTTTACTGTCCAACAGGTGCTGTAGAATTTCAGGAGTTGAGTATGAAGCTCTGCACCTACATATTTATAAATTTCAGCAGGTAAACCACCCAGTCCTGGTATCGTTTCTGACTTTGTTGATTTGATGGCAGCGAAAATGTTGTCAAGTGTTGGTGGTTTTGCAATGTCTTCCTGTGTTGGGTGTCGTTCTATCGTAGCAAGTGCTTCTTCTGTAGCAGTCGTTGGGCGATTCAGTAGCTCGCTGAAATATATTCCCTCCATCTGGACACAATTTCTGGCTCCTCTGTGAAAACTTGTGAACCTTCTGCATCTTTAACTGGTGCATTAGCAGTTCTCTATGGACCTGTTTGATTGCAGCAAAAGGAATCCTTTTGAGGAATTTTCATCAACTAGCTGTTGTAGTTCGTCAGCCTTTTTGTCCTACCAGGCATTCTGCATCGCTCGTAGCTTGTTTAACCTGTTTTTTGCTGGTTTCGACTTCTTGTCTGTCGTGACAGCAATGTGTCATGTGCCATATGCCTTTCGTCCAGTAGCGATAATATTTCATCATCATTTTCATTAAACCAATCCTGATGTTTCCTTGCTGTTTGCCCTAGTGTGTCAACAGATGTTTAGACAGAATACATGTCATGTATGTGTGTGTGTATGTATGTATGTATGTATGTATGTATGTATGTTTGTATGTATGTATGTTTGTATGTATGTATGTATGTATGTATGTATGTATGTATGTATATTGCTATATATGTATGTGTGTATATGTTTCGTGTGTTTTTCGCAGCTCGATACCCCGTTGACTCCCGGTGTATTTGTGTTTCCAATGAAATGGAGACACGCTTATGCAGACCTTTCTCTGTTTGTACAAATACACCAACTACTTTGTAGGTTGGTAACGGGCAATCCAATTTTATTCATATCCAACAAGGATTGCTGCTGTGCACACAATAATAGTGACAAAGTCTGCCACAAATTGTGCACAGCCTGGTACATTACTGATTAAGCTGGTATGTATGACCAATTAGTAAACAATACCAGATAAGATTTAACATTAGTGATATTTTCTACTGTAGCTAGCAACTGCCGAAGACAGTCTTTACCAAAAACCCTTGCTGCTCTTATACAAAGCGACAACATACAAAGAGGGGAAAGATACCTATGTGCAGACAAGCATACATAATTATATGTATATAGTGCTAGCTAGAGTATTAACAAACGATATACATAAAAGTGGGGGAATAAACCCCCCGACCCCACCTGTGTGCAGGTGGTGGCCCAACTTTGCATTCATGTATGCATGTATCATGTATGTACTATATGCAGTGCTTTCTCACACATCCCCCATTGGCGTAATGACCTTCGGGTTCTTGCCAACTACCATACATAGACAACTGCTGACGTCCGGGTTGGACGCGGAAGCGGAGCTTTGCCTATGACCGATGTGATGAAACAGGACGCTGTTATTGCGTGGGAAAATTGTAAAAAATCTTCGTGAAAAATTAATACATCCATTACAGATCGGAATATATATGACAACCTTTCGGATATACGACATAAAACACACCGGCAATAATGTGATGGTAGTTGTTGGCGTTAATATAACAGTTTGGAGGAGCTATATGAATACATTACAGTTGCGAATGTCTAAAGCGCCGCGGAAATGTTTGGAACGGTGCCATACGGAAAAGACTGTAGGTCAGATGTCTAGCAATATCCGTGTCCTACAGGAACCCATCCTACTTGTGTATTTAAGCAGACACCGCCTGTCAGTCTTCATTTAATTCACTGCGATATCCGTGTAGACAGTACCAAGAATTGTGAGTATTACTATGATCAATTTCGTTTCCGATTTTTATCTGAGATGCTGAAAATATGAGTGATAATTGGGAAAGTTCCACGATCCATTGTCATTGACGCGTTTTGCATGATTTGATCGCAACTCGAGTATTTACGCTGCACATTGTTGAAATCCACTTTTTTTTGCATTGCATCTATAACACACTTGTGAAGAATGTGACTAAGCACTACAATTATTTTCATTTGTTAGTTTTAGAGTTGTTTGAACCGTGCAAAGAAACATGTCTGCCCGTCTGAAGGAGAGTCTCATGGTGGAGCTGGTGTCGCCACAAAAGCACCCCTCAGCCAAGATCAGCATCGTGGGAGTGGGACAGGTTGGCATGGCGTCTGCATACAGCACCATGCTCCAGGTGAGTGGAAAACATGATTATGTTAAAAAAAACGAATTCTATCTATCTACGCTATTCGTGTTCTTTCAGTTTTAAAGGACTGCTCTTACGAGCGTGTTTAGCCCATTTGTGATAGATGTAATAATGTATAATGGTCTGAGCTCCAAATAATTAAAATGGATGGAAACCAGGGTAGTTTTAAAACAGTTAAAAACTGCAATACTTGATCAAATATACTTCAAAAAATATGTAACTAGTACCTTTCAAGTATGTCTACATATACGATCAAGTACTCTGTTTAAAGCTGGGTTTATACAATGCAATATTGGCGAAGAGGGGATGGCTACATCATTAGGAAAGGTCACATGACCATTTCGTATCACACATGATTGTGCGCATACGTCGGAAGCGGTAGCAGTTCAGAAAACAGCGCGGTATTTTTCTTGCAAATTATAGTCTTACAACGAAAATCCAGTGTTATGATAACTAACACACGGAGATAAAACCCACCTCATCATATAACAGCAAACCTATACCGAAATAAGAAACAAAAAACGTAGATTTTCGTCTGAAAAGGTATTGAATGTTTGGCGCCGAGTCCATAGCAACGGGCACGCCTAGCACCCCAAGTAAGGTTAGAGGTCACCGGTCCTGATTTCGTCTGGTTTTAGCAGTGGGCCTGAGAGTAATTCAAATGTTTATAACTGAACAGTTAATTATGGGGAGTAACAAGTCTCAATGAAACAAGTGACAGCGTCTGTGAGGTAAGCAAATAACTTTTCTACTACGCCCCAGTGAAGGAAACAAGTAAGTCCAGACCAAAGTTCAACGTCAATGAAGCCAAAAAAATCGGTCAGTGAGACACAGCTGTTATGCGACACATCTTCAGAACATGTTGATAAAATGTTACAATGCGAACAATGTGCAAGATGGATTTGCCTCGTTTGTGCAAATATATCAGAAGCGAAGTTCAACTTACTGAAGGATGACGATATGAACTGGTTCTGCATCACATGCCGGGGTCCTGCTATACAAGCAGCCCAAACAGACAAGCTTATTGAAGGTAGATGTAAGCACCACATGACAAAGGCAATGGAAGAAATCAAGAAAGTGAAGAGTGAGTTGAAAGGAGATATAACATCTGTCAACACCAGAGTCAACAAGCTGACAGAAGATGTTACTGATCTCAAGAGACTAAAAGATGATATATCCACGATAAAAGACCTGCAAGAAAATTTGGCTAGTCTAAAGGAAATACTAGGGAAGCCAAATTCAAACTCTAGAGATGTTCAGGAATTGAGGAAGCAACTTTCAATGATGGAGTTTGAACTAGAGCGAAACAAAGAGGAAACCTCAAGAGAAATAACACATATGCAAAACCAACATCATTGCTTTCAACGTACTTGAAAGTAAATCGGATGATCCAGATAACAGGAAGCAACATGACCAAGAAAGCTTTCTACAGCTGTGTCGAGAATTGAAACTGTATGATGTCGAAGTGGTTGCAGTGACATGGCAAACAAGCACGAACAGCGAGTCAACAGATAAAGAGAAACCCAAGCCACTAAGAATCAAAGTGAAAACTGCAAATGAGGACACTGATCCTGAGTAAGGCACGACTGCTAGCTAAGTCAGAAAACAAGAAATTCCAGAGTATCTTCCTAAAACGCGATGTCACCCCTTTAGAGAGGGCAGAAATGCAACGCAACAGAGAAAACCGCAAAAGGAAGGAGGGAGAGCCACAAAAGGAAGGAGGGAGAGCCACAAAAGGAAGGAGGGAGAGCCACAAAAGGAAGGAGGGAGAGCCACAAAAGGAAGGAGGGAGAGCCACAAAAGGAAGGAGGGAAACCCACAGCAAGGAAAGAGGGAGACTCACAACACGGTCATCCTGTCAACAAAGAGTAAACTCAATCGGTAATGTAATAGTTGTATGAATTGTATGTACTTTAATGCCGACTCGTTGTTGAACAAAAGAAATGAGTTAAAGGTGATGATAGGAGAGCAAAATCCTTTGGTGATCGGAGTGACTGAGATGGTGCCATAAAACTGTAAAGTACAAACGCAGGAAGCAGAACTGGTCATTGAAAAATACAAGTGTTTTACAAAAATTTGAATTGCGCAAAGAGAGGTGTATGTATCTACACACATGAGTCTCTTGGGGCCACTGAATGCAGAGAAATGACCAGCACAAATGGAGATGAAAGCGTATGGTGCGAAGCCAAACTGATGAAAAATGACAAATTACTGACTGGCTGCATCTATAGATCACCAAACAGTAATGTCACAAATAATGCAAAAATAAATGATACACCGAAAAAAGCAAACAATCTAGGTTTCTCACATGTACTAATATTTGGTGACCTGAACCATCCGTGCCTCAATTGGTGTGAGAACACTTCACCACCTGATAGCAACCACCCAAGCACCATCTTCATGGAAGCTGTCCGGGAATCCTTCCTGACCCAGCATGTGACTGAGCCCACTCACTATAGAGGAAACAACACCCCAAACACACTCGATCTGATATTCACCAACGAAGAGGGCATGATTGAGAAACTCAAGTACCTAGCACCAATAGGAAAGAGCCGCCATTCACTACTGAATTTCAACTTTTGTTGCTACACCAAGTCCATCAAATCCAGGGTCAACAAATACAGATATAACAAAGGAAATTACAAAGAAATTAGAGAAATGATGACCTCTAGGAACTGGAATGAAGCTTATAGAGATAAATCAACAGAGCAATGCTGGGCAATCCTTGAGGAATCTATAAGGAATGCATCCAACAAACATATACCGAAATGCACAATGGGAAGTAAAGCAAGAAAAGCCAGACCACTTTGGACAAATAGCAAGACCATCACGGCAGTTAAGAGAAAGTCTGAGGCATATATGTTATACTGTGAGACTAGAAATGAACAGCATTATATTGAATACAGAAGAGCATCAAACAGAGTCAAGACAGATGTGAGAAAGGCAGTCCGTGATTTCGAAAGACAGATAGCCGGGGAAGCTAAGGCCAATACCAAAGCTTATTACAAGCACGCCAGGTCAAAGATGAAGACTCGTTCAGCAGTGGCAGATCTTGAGCGTCTGGATGGGACAATGACCGAGACTGATGTTGACAAAGCCGAAGTACTCAATACCTTTTTCACAAGTGTCTTCAGCCTAGAAAGCTTTGAGAATAGACGGCACAACACAGAGCTGACTGACTTCCTGATCACAAACGAGGAAGTCGAGAAGATTTTGAAAACACTAAAGACTACAAAAACACCAGGACCAGATGGGCTCCATCCACGTCTTCTGGTTGAATTGACTGATGAGCTAGTAGAACCTTTCCAAAAAATATTCACCAAATCACTTGCCGAAGGGCAGGGTTGTTTGATTTAAATCAGGGTTCGGCAACCTTTTTGAACGGAGGGCCAAATTAGTTACTTGGAATAGGTCAGTGGGCCGCACATACACGCACGCGCGCACATAAGTAACACGTACAATATATATATATGTATATACATACACAAATATACATATATACACATACACACACACTTACACACAGACACACACATGAATTTGAACAACAGTTCGATGGTCACTATGCTGTTCAAAAACACACATTATTCATGTTACGTGTTCTTGGCATGCCGCTGATGACATGTTGACCCGTGTGACACTGACGCCTGATGCTAGAGATGTTGATGCTAGAGTTGCTGCGCCACCAAGTGTCCCATATCTGGCTGCAGACTTGATACTGCGAGCCTCAGCATGTCATCCAAATGTCCATCTGTTAGATGCGTTCATGGCTTGCATTACACGAAGTTCAGCTTCATTGTTTCACTCCCTGTTGCGAGCCCTGAGATTGTCAATCGGTCAGCAAACTCCCGTCTCAGCAGCTCAGTGAATGCTACGAAGGCCTACGTGTCCGGAGTAGCTAGTTTGTTTTCTATGAGTGTCGGGAAGTAATTTGCATCCCGCAGTTGTGTTTCCCACAATCGAAACCTGGTCTCGAAAGCGGAGACAAACTGGCACAGTTCATTGATTAGTTGTTCTCTTCCCTGGAGTTGGAATGAGGTGCTCCGTGACGCAGACTAAAATGCAAAATCGCACATCCATAAGGGGTCAGTGAATGCCGGTACTTCTCCACCCTTCTTCTCCATGAATACACTAATCTCATGTCTCAGCTCGTACACGTGGCACAGCATGGCAACCCAACCTAGTCAGGGCACTTTGGTTTAGTGCAGAAATTGTTAATATTGCAAATTCATCTGGGACGGAAGGTGCTGGAGCTGCCAGTGATTTAACGAGTGTTGACGAGTGTTATTCAAAACAACACATTATCACTCAAACACAAAAAGATAGAAAATTCATGTCTGCTGATGTGAGCAAAACTTAATTAATTAAAGTTTTAAGGAAGTGAGAAATGTTTGATATGTTAATCGCGTGGAAATGGTATTACTGAGTTGTATTATGTGATATGTCTCGCCTAGACATCTCGTCTAGAATTTAGTCTAGATAAGACGTACTATTTTTATTTTATATATTAATATTGCGGGCGCAGGCCCCGCCATGCATAATCTCGCTATCAGTCCGCGGGCCGCATGAAATAGCTCTGCGGGCCGCAGTTGGCCCGCGGGCCGCAGGTTGCCGTCCCCTGATTTAAATCATTTGATCTAAATCATGATTTAAATCACTCCAAAAAAAATTTTTTTTTACTTCCGGTTATCTTAATCGCTGATTTATATGAATTTAACACAAATAATTGTTTACAAGCATCGATATCAAAAAAGTTTTATATGTTTTTTAATACAAAACACAAAGTGCACCCACTTGTGTAGCTGTATTGTCACCAGATAGCCTGATAGTCAAATATTTTATGACATTGTGTATGTTTGAGCTATTCCCTTTCTGAATGCAGTGCAGCCACACAAACTTGTCTTCCAGAGGAAGTATCTTTTTAAATCAGAAGCCCTGAGTTAAAGTCCACTTATAGCTTGTGCTAATTGTTACCAATTCAGTATGTTGACTCAGTTGTTTAATAATGTACCAGTTTGTATTCTGGTTAGAGACCCTTAGAGTACACAGAGCCCTGGACAGGTGCTAATCCACCCTATAGGCAAACAATAATTACCACTGCTACAGCCACAGACACACAGCATGCTTTCCTTTCCAAGACAGATTATGCAACTACAGGGGGTGAGGCCTTGTGGACATTGTCTAATGTCTTTATATAAGCAAAAATCATGTACCCTCTGTTAAGACAAGAACCCAAATCGATTTGAATAGAACATGTTTGAAAGAGTTTACAAATTTAAACATCTATATAAATATCTATATACCAGATTAAAAAAATAATAAATAAATAAATCCGATTTAAATAAAAAAAATCCAATTTTATATTTTTTTTATAAAAATCATGATTTTTTTCAACCCTGCTGAGGGGACTTTACCACAGAACTGGAAAGAGGGAAACATCACCCCAATATTTAAGAAGGGCCTGAAACACTTGCCAGGAAACTACCGCCCTGTGAGTCTCACTTCTGTAGCCTGCGAGATGATGAAAAAATTGGTTAGAAACGAAGTGATGGTGCACATGATAAGAAACAACCTACTGTCAAGTCTTCAGCATGGCTTCGTGCATAGACGCTAATGCACTACACAGCTACATGAGGTCCTCTCCCGCAAGGAAGCGTACTTGGGCCAATGCTTTTTGTCTGCTACATCAACGACATGCCTGATGTGGTAGACTCACCTATTCACATGTTCGCTGGTGATACCAAGATATTCCAACAAATGACTGCTCAATCTGACCAAGTAACATTACAGACAGACCTAAGACAACTAGAAGCATGGACTAAAAAGTGGCAGCTTCGTTTCAATGAGGAGAAATGCAAAGTTATGCATCTGGGACAATACAACCACCTCTACGACTATACTATAACCAGTGGTGGAAAAGATACCCCTCTGGGGGAGACCACAAATGAGAGAGCCTTGGGGGTGCAAATAGACCATGATTTAAAGTTTGATCAACAAGTGGAGATAGTAGCAAACAAAGCCAACAAAATGCTAGGCCTTAAAAGAAGATCATTTACATACCTGGATGGACCAACGAAGCTAGTCCCAGAACTGAAGAACCTCGAATGTGGTGCCAGGGTTAGGGTGCTTAAGCTGCCAAGTCTCTACTATAGAAGAGCAAGAGGAGACATGATTGACACATACAAATTTCTCCATGGAATCTATAAAGTTGATAGAATGCCACTTGAGCTGGACAACAATACGGTAACCATGGGACACAGCCTGAAACTCAAGAAGGAACACGTGACTGAAAGACAACGAAGGCATTACTTCAGGCACAGGGTAGTAAACCGGTGGAATACCCTCACAGAGTATGTAGTTTCAGCGCCCTCATTAAATATTTTCAAATCAAGACTAGACAGATTCTGGTGCGCTTACAGTTTTGAACAAAATGACAACTTTCCACCCATGACCACAAACAATTGTCAAGACCAGCTAAAAGGCTACTAGCCTAGAAGAGCTGAAGAGGATGATAAATAGGACCAGTTCTATATATCCGTGCTATGGTGATCAAGCTGCGATCTAGTCGTATGCAATGGCATCGTCTCATCGCACGCCACTTTTGTTCGTTACTTAGAAAAATCATGAAGGATACATTAGGCAACAAATAATAGGCATATATTTGTCCTAGGTACAAGATAACTGCTTTGTAAGAAATGTTCCATTACCTTTTTTGGAACACCTGTTAATTGTGAACTCTGATAAGCACCTATAAATGTACTAATCCTTGCAGTTACATTTCATCAGGGTGTGGCATCTGTGATAGCCCTGGTGGACGTGAACGAGGATAAACTTCGGGGAGAGATGATGGACCTACAGCATGGCCAGTCCTTCCGACAGTCAGTCACCATCACTGCAAGCACAGGTATTTGTTCA
This sequence comes from Lamellibrachia satsuma, assembly GCA_033239005.1. Classification (NCBI taxonomy): domain Eukaryota; kingdom Metazoa; phylum Annelida; class Polychaeta; order Sabellida; family Siboglinidae; genus Lamellibrachia; species Lamellibrachia satsuma. The sequence goes on along the minus strand of BSQZ01000021.1, from coordinate 4,705,442 downwards.
ACGTACCCCAGAGTCCCTCGTCACCGGTGGTGTAGCCATCATTCTCAACCAATTGTGCTGTATCTTGCTCTGAAATATTAGTTGGATCACAGTGCTATATTTTTATTATTATTTTAAGTTTGTCTTCATGCATTATGTAGCACTAAAGTAGTTGACTACAGACACTTGAAAACATCTGCAGTATTTCACAGTGTTTTTTATTTGTTTAGCTATTCTATAATATGGTTTAACATCTAATGTTAATATGATACATCTTTTCCATAAAATAATTAAATTGGTTTCTACGGTACTGTTAAATTAACAATTTTAAACTATATATAAATTACATAGCTATGGCCTATGACAAAAATAGATGCATGCACTAACGCTGCTAAGTACTGTTATTCTGGGCGACCGAGATAATGCTTTTTGCAGTAAGCACTATCCAACACATATATAAATCACATTAATGGGCATAGTCCTTGACCTGCTTACAACTGCCTCAAAACAGACCCTTTCTCACACCTCTCTGTCTAACATAGATGCAGCATATTAGATGCACCCGTCTTGAGAGCCTGACCACCTGTGTAATGGCATTTGGCACTAGGTAGTTTGCCTTTGACTCGAGACAGCAGGTTAAGGTGGCCAATTACCTTGAAATAAATGTAATGAAACTTTACATTTTAAAGGTTGTTTGAAATCTATTAGACCCCAAAAAGGCCAAAAAAAGTTGACTTTGCTGTGCAATTTTTTTTTATATTTGACATAGTAACAGCTACATCACCAGCAAAATAATCAAACTATTGTGCTCTGGTCATAATCAGTCATGACATGAGATTTATTTAGTATATAAATATAAAACTTGCAGGAATATTGCAGTTGGACATGTTCATATTATATAAAGCATAATATGTCAGACTCGCATAACAAAAATGGTAAAATAAAAATAAAAAAAATTATTTTATGTAATTTATTAAGTCACTGGAAAACTTCTCCATTTCAACAATATCGATTTCTTATTTGACCCACAAGGAATTATGTCACTTCAGCAAAAATGTTTATTTATTATTTATCTCTATAAAAAACAAACTAAGTTAGGAGGGTCCCATGCAGATCTTTGAAATATCTAACATAGTAATAGCTACGTCAGTGGCAAAAATAAAAAAAAATTTAACAAGACCCATATTTGACCACAATGAGTAATGGTATTTCAGTAAGTTGGCCAAAATTTTTATTTATTAATTTTTTCTATACACAAAGAAAAAACTTCAAGTCCCAGGCACAAATTTACATTTTTACTATCTTGAAAGCACCACCCTAACCAAAAGTTCTTGTAAAATGCCAAATTATGGTGACATTGTTATCAAAACCCAAATTTTACCCACAAGGAATAATGTCGTTTCAATAAAGTTGGCCAAAATGTTCGTTTATTATTTATCTCTGAGTCTAACACTTCAAATCATGAAGTGTCAAAAATCATGAAGTGTCAGACAGAGATTGTGGTTTGCTGTTTTGAAATCACACTCCAAACAAAATTTTCTGTAATGATTCCTCAACAAAAGTTATACCGCTTATCCATGAGAGGCGCCAAATGTAGAACATTTTATTTCTAATGGTTTTGGTTCTTCTTAACGTTCTTTTACCAATAAATGTATCATTTGTTTTTATTATTTGGCATTATATACAATATAACTGTTATATTGATGTAATCGCTGTCGTAACAATGATGCGTAGACTGATGCACAGATAGCTTAATTTCAGGGTAGTCAGCCACCTTAAATGAAAATGTCTAGCTGACAAGATATTAAGGAAATACCTGTGGTCATATTTATGTAATTTCTTGTCTTGCTATGGCTATCTGGTTTTCTTGTTGCAGGATTAACATTAGGGACATCCCTGTTTATAATGAAAATATGTATTTGTTACAATCCAAGTGGCACATGAATAAGAACGTCAACCTGGAACTCAACGTAGGAAATCTGAGACTGAGAAACAAACTGATATTTGTTTCTTTCAGTTATAACACAAAGGTACATTGTTGCAGATTACAGCGTGACAAGGAACTCGAAGGTGTGCGTGATCACGGCGGGGGCGAGGCAGAGAGAGGGCGAAACTAGACTCGACCTCGTGCACAAGAATGTCGAGATATTTAAGCGTATGTACCCACCCACATTTATTGGTAGATACAAGCCACAAAGTTCAGTATTGAAAATAATTATGTTTGACACAGTGATGTTGTTAATGACTGTTGCAAACCCAAGTTTCATATAGGGTGTTGAAGATTTAATATTGTAAATAGGGCATGAGTTTGTATTAAATAATACAACTTAGATCGCCAGCTATTACATTTGCCATTTTGGCAAAACATTGTTCATGTTACTTTTTATTTAAAGGAAATGGTATTAACTATGATGTTTTATAGGATGATACATCCTGAAGGGGGTAATAAGATTAGATTTCTGGTTATACTTGCATGTTTATGCATGGGTGTAAATTGTCAAATTGTTAACCATGTCTACTAAAAGACATTTTATTCTCTTTTCAGATATTATTCCGAATTTAGTGAAGTACAGCCCCGACACAATCTTGGTTGTTGTGTCCAACCCAGGTATGTAAACGGTGTTCATATACATTGATTGTAGAGATACATTGCGATGAGTTTCAGCCATGTACATCTTCCAGTTATACACAATTGAAAACAGGAATTTTTGCAGTATTGGCAGAACATCTCATGTAGCAGCTTTGTGTGTATGCATCGAATTTTAAAAATATCCCTCGTTGTTTTACAGTCCAGCCTGCTCTTGTTGTGGCTAAATTATCATGTGAAGTTTAAAAGTCATTCTTGCTGCAAAGATAACGAACACTCTGAAAGTCCAATAATTATCTTTGTAAGTATGATTCCACCGTCATGTTTCTGAAATGGTAATGAAGTAGCAAATATTTATCTTAAAAAAATTGGTTTGTTTGCATACTGTTTGTTTACGTGCTGCCAACTATACAACATGTTTTTTTCTTTTACAATGCAACTTTTGCTATTATGACTATTTTAAGCAGATTTTAATTCAGTTGTATACCTTTAGTTTTGATAGCTCAGTACACCATTGCATCAGAATTCTAAGCTTATTAGCCATATTGACTGATGCTGGTTTGTGCCTTCTGTTCCCAGTTGATATTCTCACCTATGTGACATGGAAGCTGAGCGGTTTCCCAAAGAACCGTGTCTTCGGCAGCGGGACCATGCTCGACTCTTCCCGCTTCCGCTTCCTCATCAGTCAGAAACTTGACATCGCCCCCCAAAGTTGTCATGCTTACATAATTGGGGAACACGGTGACACAAGTGGTAAGTCTCAAGTTCTAGGACAAAAGACAATGATTTGGCCAGGAAAATGGTTACAGTAGTTGACCATTGAAAATCATAAATAAATTCATATAGTTAACCTGAATAGTAATATTTTGCAGATACACACGTTATATTAATAAACCTTAACATATATATTATAATTTAGTTACATTGTTCAATTAATCTCACAAAATACTGCATGCAGGTATTTTTATATTAACTAATTAGTTGAATAATAATTCCATATTAAAAATCGTAAGAAACTGGAGATATTTTCGAAAAAATTAGCAGCGAGTTCCATGACTATCATATTAATTATTCAGAGTCAGCTATAATTTATGGGATGTAACTCCACCAATTGTTAGGCCAGAATGAGCCAGATTAGAATTTTAGGAAACACTGACAGAAATGTGATTATATGAGAGACACTGTAAAGGAGAGACCACAGCTGATGGAATAGAGCACCCAAAGAAGACAGTCAAAAGATGATATGAGATATATAGTTTGATAGAATTTAGATTTTTAATCTTCATGGAGTTTTGTACCTTAATTGTCTCTTTCTTTTTTCAGCCATTCTGGTAATGCCTTTGACTAATATTTCAACATGGTATATTCAAGTTTTCTTTGGATATCCCTGCGATTTGGAGATCCTGTAAAGTTGTGTTGATTATTTTAACATTTACGAAGCAATTAACATGTTAACAAATTAACTTTAATTTTTATTGTTGCTTTAATAATGTTTTTAATTATGTTTAGTTTTGTTTTATTTTTTGTGTCAAAGAATAATTCATTTGTTCATCAGCAGATTAAGAACATGTAAATTTGTCAAAAGCATTGTACAATTACCACCACACCGTTCATATATTCCTTGTATGTGAATTATTTATTAATAGTTGCCATTAACTAATGCTACTATAACTCCTCTTGCTCCACCACATATCTCTGAAAAAAATATTTCTTCATAGTCATTCAATATTTTAAAGTTTTGGTCTCCTGGTCTGAACAGTTGTCAAGCCACTTTCAATTGGACATTTTTTTCAGATAGGACATCTTAATTCTGGAATTATAGGAATTATACGGACATGCAGGCGTGCGTGCATACGTACATACGTACATATGTACATACATACATTTTCTGCATTACTATGTTGTTTGTTTACGTACCCAATGGTGCTGTTTTGACGCTGTGTTTGCTGTAGAGTGTGTTGTTTCTTTACGCACCCACTGATGCTGTGGAGTGTGTTGTTTCTTTACACACCCACTGGTGGTGTGTTTGCTGTCGAGTGTGTTGTTTCTTTACACACCCACTGGTGGTGTGTTTGCTGTCGAGTGTGTTGTTTCTTTACACACCCACTGGTGCTGTGTTGCAGTGGCCGTGTGGAGCGGGGTGAATGTGGCTGGAACACATCTCCTCGATGTTTCACCATTGGCCGGGACAGAAGAAGATCCGGAGCATTGGGAGCAGATTCACAAGGATGTCGTCAGTAGGTGAGTGGGGGAATAGACTGTCGGTGTGAAAGATTCATGCCGGTTTTCTGTGGTCTTTTCTGTGGTTCCTAGGAAGGAAAGGCCAATGTTCATCTCTGGGCTAACTTGTCTCCAGTTAGTGACGATACTAAGGGCAATAACTTCCAGTTGTCAACCTTTGCAAACTGGAAATTACGCTGTGACATTGGGTTATATTTTATCCATGTTGAGGCGGCACCATTAAGTTTTGGTGGCGCCTTCAGATGGATAAATGTTAACGAAATTAGTTTTGTATCTCAAAATATTTGTCAAGCATACTGTATGCATAGTGGGTTGAATACAGTAAATGATGTCTGCTGTATTTAGTTACTAAACTTCAGCTGCAGACAGTTAAGTTTTTGGTCAGATCTTTCTACAGTCAAGTATGAACCCATGGTCTGGTCAATTCCTTGGTGCAAACCAAAGAAAATTTACATTTCAGTGATTTCATAGATGTTATTATAGTTACAATCTTGTTTTTCAAAGTTAAGTAAATCCTGTGTATAGTGTAATGTATAGTAAGTAGTAAGTACCGTATTAACACTGCTCAATAACAACCCTGAAGCTAATATTGGCTGTAGCACATTAGCAACATGGCTTGTAATCATTATTCCAGTGTTAGTCAGACCACAAGACATCAGCAGTGTGATTGTTTCTCCACAGTGCCTATGAGATCATCAGACTAAAGGGGTACACAAGCTGGGCCATTGGGGTGATGGTGTGTACCCTCTGTAATACAATCTTGAAGAATGAGCGGAAAGTCTACACAATGTCGACAGTTGTGAAGGTATGCAGTCACTCACCAGTGACATGACACTGAATTATTTTTATGCGCAAAAGAAATTGTTTTATGTATTGAGTAACAATGCTAGCAATAACAGAGAGATTACTGGTAGGCTGGACCCAGACCTAACCAGTTCAGTGCAGTGGAACTTATTAGTTATTATGAATAGTGTTGTGCTGCAGGTAGTTTTAAATTTGTAGACACAACATTTATCTGTAGTAGGCAATTTGTTTGCCATGGCAGGTTTTTCCAAAGCATGTTTTTTAGTAAAGTAAGTAAAATATAAAATGATTCAGATATGGTTGTATATGTCGTAAGTATTAATTGCTAAAAAGCAAGCCAAATAATAGTTGTTTCAAAAACACCATAGAAGTTATGTGTTAAAATTAATACATAGATGCTGTTATAAGTTAAAGTATGCAGTGCTGCCATTCAATGCAAGAACCTAGTGAGTCACGTTCATAAAAACCTCAGATTATTTTGGTTTTGGACTTGGTAGGTACTGCCAATGTCTCTACAGAATAATGCATTCAAAATACCTCGTAAGTCAATCAAAGATGATTTAACCCTCAAAAAATTATAAATTAATTACGTATGTTGTTTTCATTTACCAGCAACATTGAGCAAGGACAAATTGATGTAATATGATATCAAGTTAGTCAATTGGGCCATAACTAATCAGCGTTCTTGACTGTGATGTTTTTTTGCATTTTTCCTAGAACTTGCAAAATGAGACAAAGTTATTCCATTGGACAACAGAATGCTTCTCCCTGTGATGCAATGTTAGTGCAGTGTGTATTGTAGTGTTGTCCACCAGGCGGCAGCACAGTGTCAGGTTATTTCAGATGGCTGTACTGTTGTAGGGGCTGCACGGAGTAGACCAGGACGTGTTCCTCAGCCTGCCGTGTGTCGTCAGTGAGAACGGCATCAACAGCATCCTGCGGCAGAATCTGAGTGCCAGTGAGACCAAGCGTCTCCAGGAGAGTGCCAGCAGCATGGCGGAGGTGATCAGTTCACTGAAGCTCTAAACGTGGTCAGACGGGCCATACTACAGAGGATGTAAGCAACATATGTTATGTTCAAGGGAGATATACGCATTACCATCCATTGACCTACCTGTTCACCCATCTTTGTAGGATGCTGTAGCGCAGTGGTTAGAATGTTGAACTCTCAATCTGGGGTTCAAATTTACTTGCTGTCATTTCAAACATAGGATAATTCGTATATTCCACGTAGCCTCTGTTCACTCAGCTGAAGAAATGAATACCTGGCTTTGTACAGACAGTGGTCGATTTATATGTATGAATTGGTTCCGTGCAGTAATTGCAGTGTAGCTAAATGCTTCCCATAGAAGTCGAATTGGTGTTGGAATGAACAGGGATGACGTGTAAAGTGTTGGAATGAACAGGGATAACTTGTAAAGTGTTGGAATGAACAGGGATAACATGTAAAGTGTTGGAATGAACCGGGATAACTTGTAAAGTGTTGGAATGAACAGGGATGACGTGTAAAGTGTTGGAATGAACAGGGATGACGTGTAAAGTTTTGGAATGAACAGGGATGAAGTGTAAAGTGTTGGAATGAACAGGAATGACATGTAACGTTGGAATGAACAGGAATGACGTGTTAAGTACTATGAGTGGTCCAAATAACTAGACACTGCGCTACATAAGAACTTACCGTTGTAACCTTTATCTGCCCACCAGTGCGCTGTTGTACCTTCATCTGTCCACCGGTGCTGTTGTACCTTTGTCTGTAAATCTTTCTATAACTGGTTTATATTTGTTCACAAAATCTATTTTATACAAATATTTTAGTGCACTAGTAAATATTTACAATTTTAACAACAAAAGTTTTTTAAGATTTATTGTCAGATATTGTGTTATGATGTTATGAAATATAATGAACATTGCAGTATTTTTTTATTGTCGTTTTGGTGTTGTTTGCAGGTAATTACAGAGAAGTGATTTCAAGATCTGATCAGCTGTGAATACCGAGCGTGATGGAAAAAGGCTAAATACTTGATATATTGAACTGTTTGAGCTCCCCGCCACAGCCCTGATGTGTCTGTTAAATACTGATGTAGTACTTTGTGTACTAGTCTCTATATAATCACTGCAAACAGTAAGATGCATGGTGGTAGTGTTATGTTGCTATTGCAGGCATTTTATGCATATTGTATGCTACCTACAATAACACTTTGAAATATTGCAAGATAATTACATCCCTAGATTATTGAAACTGTTGAAATGATGTCCTTAGTAAATAATTAACTCAAAAACCTCACAGACTTGTATTCCTGGGTGTATCCAGCAGGTATTGACAATATTTCAAAACAACGGGTATTTCATATATAGAAGTGTTGGCACTATTTTTGTATTACGTCAAAACTAAACAAATTCCTTTTTACATTGTTTCTGCATTTAATGTTGCTGCTTATTGTGTTGTTATAATGTTAGAAGTCTATTGATTTGTCTGAAGTGGTCTTGCTGCTGAAATCAATGTTTAATTAATGTGAAATATGTTTGTTGAAGAAAATAACTATGTTTGTATGTATCACTTTCACTTCAGTCTTAACTACAACAAACATTTATATATAGAGTGATGTTAGTGTGATGATTTCTTATTTGGACTTGATGTAAATTAGTCTGGCTAACCAAATTATGAAGCAGTTTTTACCCTGCATGTTTGACTCCAGCTCTGTTTCTACAAGCACTTTGAAATAAACAGTAGGTTATAATGTACAGTTTGCTCTAGGCTGAGATTCTCCATGCCACAGTGCTCCTATTTAAAATGGCCAACAGCTACCATTGATCCTTGCTCTATGTTGATAGACTGTTTCACTTGATGTGTTCTTTTCGGTCCTTTCATATGTTTGTTTGCACCTCTTGGAATGAGTTAACAAAATACACACATAATCATGTGTTTCATCACATTTGAAGTATATATTCAATATATTGATTGAATCTAGCACATGTATTCGCATATTTTGTTTTGCAACATCTGTTGGTCTTAGTCTAGAGACTTTTTCTAGACGATTTTGGGGTAAATGTGTTAGTACTTGTTTGTAAATTAACAGCATGTTTGAGATGTTGGATATCAAGTGTAGTAGCTATTATTTATTTTATTTAAACTTTACATTATGGTTTTTGGTGGTCATTGCAGTGATTTAATGTTTTCTTTGTTATGCCTGTCTTTACATATAGCTACTACTAGTTGTGAACTTAATTTTAATTCAGTGGATGTCCACAGTGGTTTGTTATGTCTGTGTTCTTAATCGGAACTAATAAAAGTGTTCTTAGCAGTTGATGCTTATTATGTTTTATTTTGTTTAATAATGTTAATTATTTTTTAATACGGCAAAAGAAAATATCTCGGTGTACCTTGGTGTCGGTAAGTAATGAGCAGCCATAATATATATACATATATGTATATATATATATATATATATATATATATATATATATATATATATGGTAATATGTATATATAGTAACCATGCAAACACATTGGTGTTAAAACGCTGATAGACGATACGCTCGTTTGTCTACTTTTGGTTAACGCCTAACCGTCATTATGAACGATTTCTGCTTTTAGCAAAGATTCAATCCTTACTAAGAGTTTGTCTCTGTAGTATTGTCCAAAACGAAGCGCAATTGAAATCAGTTGTTAATCAGCAAACCATCGCAACATTTTTATCAAGGACGTGAAACCTCAAAGTGTACAAATGGTTTGGCAAGGGTAGTGTCCTGGTCTCGTTTGTATCACTGCCTTGGATTTCTGTCCGATATCGCATTAGTTTCTAGATATGTACATTTACGTATAAAAAACTTTAATCCAAGCATACAGGGTGGATACATTCGCTGCTCACTCTTGCAAAATAGCCCCGACAGCTTCATTCATCTAGTTCAAATACACTTTTCGGTCCCAGTTTTACAACAAACGTCGGAATTAACGCTTTCTCAGTTGCCGCACCAACTCCGTGGAACTGACTCCCTGATAGAAATATAAATACAGTTGCCTTCACCTGTTTTAACTTGCTTTTCCTCCATAGCTCCTCTGCGTACTGATCGAACTGTTCACGACTGGAAATGTATATATTTTAATTTTTACACTGCTGGCATTTACACTATTTCTTCCTTTCCTGCCCTCTTGACTACTAGTTCCCTGCCTTCTTTAAGTGGGATCATAATTTGTTTAATATTTCCACAATTATGAAAAATTTAAAAACTCCTTTTTGTATGTGTCTTGTTGTCTGGCAGCGCAAGTGATGTGGTTATATTTCCTACAGTGTTTTTAATTTAACATGTGCTTGAACTAATGTACAACTTATATTTGAAGAAAGTTCCGTCGAGATAGCAACACTAATTATGGTTCGTCCTTCATTGACAGAATGGTGCTGGTCTCTCAACCAAAGTGGTCAAAGTTTTCTTCGTCAGTAGCATTATATTTAAAACAATACCTCTCCCCGGTAACTCATTGTTCCACAAATACACCAGACAGAACTACCCTCTGGTTCGTTGTTCCAACATATAGTATGGACAGAACTACCCACTAGTCCACTGTTCCACGCATACACTCAGAGGTAGGACTACCCACTAGTCCACTGTTCCACACATACATTCAGGAGTAGAACCACCCACTAGTCCACTGTTCCACGCATACACTCAGGGGTAGAACTACCCACTAGTCCACTGTTCCACACATACATTCAGGAGTAGAACCACCCACTAGTCCACTGTTCCACGCATACACTCAGGGGTAGAACTGCCCACTAGTCCACTGTTCCACGCATACACTCAGAGGTAGAACTGCCCACTAGTTCACTGTTCCACACATACACTCAGGGGTAGAACTACCCACAAGTCCACTGTTCCACGCATACACTCAGAGGTAGAACTACCCACTAGTCCACTGTTCCATGCATACACTCAGGGGTAGAACTACCCATTAGTCCACTGTTCCACACATACACTCAGGGGTAGAACTACCCACTAGTCCACTGTTCCACACATACACTCATGAGTAGAAATAGCCACTAGTCCACTGTTCCACACATACACTCAGAGGTATAACTAGCCACTAGTCCACTGTTCCACACATACACTCAGAGGTAGAACTACCCACTAGTCCACTGTTCCACACATACACTCAGGGGTAGAATTACCCACTAGTCCACTGTTCCACACATACATTCATGAGTAGAACTACCCACTAGTCCGCTAGTCCGAACGTTAGTAAGGACTGTTGCGGACTAGTAAAGCTGTCTGTCAATTGGTCCGTCTGTCTAGTAAAACATAGCATGATGTCTGGCTATTCCCATCAGTTTACCCCAGTAGGAGACAAAAAGATCAGTGCTTACTGGCTTTCCCTTCAAAGCTCGTAGCTGTCAGGTTGCAACATTGTTACTACATTAAAGAAACTTGACAGAGTCAACAAGCAATAGTTTAAGATGAATTAACAATAATTTATATATCTACGTGCTATCATATTTATCAGCCTGGCTAGATGGCTAACATTTTCGAGTTATACCCCTAGTTACGAAAGTCGCTTATTACAATGTGGTTTGACAACAGTAGAGACCAGGAGACTAAGAGGAGACCAAATAGAAGTGTTTAAATCTTGTTAAAATCTTGTTAGCTGCTGACTGGTTGTCAAGCTGATCAGTGGCAATTGGAGGCCATTTTTAAAAACGGTTAATATTTAGAGACAGTATGCATTCATTAATTCTTATATATTTTTTATCTAACCATTTTATTTTATTCTTCAAATTCAATTAATTTATTTTACATGAGCCAGCAATATGCATAATTTTTTTACTTGTGTTGCCACGCCTGCGGTAAAGCCAAGTTTAAATGTGTTTATGTTTTGATAATTTGCAGGACCGATTAAAACCTCTGGTGGGCTGTTGTTGTTCTGGTGTCTAGTAAAACATATGCTGAAGTTCTACCCCTGTACACACTCCTTTAGCTAAATTCAACCATGTGCTAAAACCGATGTCTTTTATTCCCAGGGAGGAACTGTAGGGAACTGGAATTATTTTCCCACAGAGGTGGTGCAGGCCCCCAGGTTGGAGACATTCATGTCTCGATTGACGGGTTTCCCAGTCCTAAAGTGACATGTATTGATTTCTGCTGCGCACTAACACCCTACGTATTAATAATCAACTAGACGATGTTAACGTAGTATTTGGAAGCAGAAGAACGATTCTTGCGTGGAGGCAGCCGAATACTGGTTTGCGCCCTTTCTTTCAAGGTAATGACGTGAGGTGCGCGCGCTTTCGTTTGATGCAACCGTTACATGCAACGCCACTCAAACGAGAATCAAAGCGGAACTGTCTACCGTAGAAAGTTTTCACGCAACCTACTAGGATTTTGGAAGATTTGCAGGTACGTCACGGATTAGCACATTGGTGATAGGAATATGTTCTTTACGACAGGAAGGGGACAAGTTCCCATCAAGAGCAGATATTTTTTATAGTATGTAGATTAAGGCACCAACACTGAACTGTATCTTTGTCTTCTGTTTGATGACCATCTACAATTTGCTGAAGATTTTGTCGTTTTGTTTGGGTGAATTTTTCAGCAGGAAAGGGGAGATGTGTGAAAGGATGCGGGAGGGGATGGGAGGGGTATTTTAGAATTCAGAGTTGGGTTTGAGGCTTGGCCTCGGAAGAATGCAGGGTTGTTGCAGACACCATTTCTTCATGTACTGGGCACAATGGCGGGGCAACCCTTTGTCATGATCTTCATCGTGTCTGTCTTGCGTGGACCGGATAGTGTCGGTAAGTAGACGGAGTTTATGAAGATGGTTCCTGTGTGATAGTTGTATATTTTGCTGAGGCGCGCTTTCATCCGGCGGACCTGGAGAGTTGACCAGTCTGTATTCCACGCTGGAGCTTTGCCTGTTTGTGACACATTGGTGACACAGTGTGCTACTCTGATCTGGATCTTCTCGATGGCAGTTACGTCTTGGGTGGTCTATGGGTCCGTATTCCAACACTGGCCTTACTAGAGCGTTGTGTGTTGTTTCTTGGTTTTCTTTTTACCTATCTTGAGGTTTCCTAGATAAAACTGTGGTTCTTGCTAGCCTTGTTTACAGCATTGTTGATGTGGGAGCTCCACTTAGTATCGCTCGCTTGAAATAGCAACTGCTGAGTATTTCAGTTTGTCGACGTTCACGGGGGCTTGGTCGTCAACTTGGTAGGCTGCTTTCACCTTGTGCGCGCGGCACTTAGGACTGAACACTTCTGTGGGTAGAAGGACATGGACCACTGATGTTCCAGTTGGTATGATATTATATGATCATACCAAAAAGTGTTAATAATATGTCAGACTTGGATAGGGTTTTGGATTTGCGGCAACATTAGTCTCAGATAATGAAAAATGCGGTGTCATGCACCGCGGACCGGGCATCAACGATCAGGTCCGATTTATTTCCCTATTGTCTCTTTGGACATTGCCCGGCCCGGTACGATAGAGCATATGGATCCGTACGACATATTTCTGATGAATGACCTAACGTTAAAAATGCGTCTTATTTATATAAGGTTTAACAGTTTGTCAATGTTTCCGGACCGCTCCTATACATGCAAGAAACACACCTTGTTTAGTAGGAAATACTTTCTTTGATAAGCAAGAGTGATCCAAACAAATACCGCCACCTTTATGTCGTAGACATATATCCGAGCAACATGACCGAGAAAAAGGTATTGATGGAGATTGCTCCGACTGCTTCGAAGCCGACGGCCAAAGTGACGATCGTCGGCGTGGGCCAGGTTGGCATGGCAGCCGCCTTTAGCGTAATGACTCAGGTATGTCGTAGATAGTAGGCTACATGTAGGTAAGAGCCCATTCAGCAATTATATGATGGTGTATTAATATGGCTATTGCGTTTCATAACGCTTTTTAGGCAACACTGGTACCTTCCTTTCACTTACAAAGCAATATTGTCAAACAACTATGCTATTAAATCCGAGAATGAAAGATTGTTGCGTTAAGGAGGCTTATAAATATTATATGTCAATTGTATTTTATGCCTTAAATTTGTGGTGGCTCTGCTAGAAGACTTTTCTTAATAAAAAGAAGATGCATATTTAGTGTATGAATATAATTCTGTTTCCAAGACAGCACACAACGAAATCTCCTTTCAACGCATTCTCCTTTGAACACTATGCAACATTCTTGTTGAACGGCACCTAAGACGACTTATTTTACAACTGAGATAAAGGATTCGTTCCAGATTTTCAACCCAGCATTTTCTTGTAGAGATCACTAGACAATCACAGCCGCAACATTTCCATCGCCAGCGTCTTAGCTATTCAACAAATCTCTATCATATAGGAAATAGCTCTGCAGATGAATAGTTCTAGCGTTGTCCGCGTATTGCAGCACGTCGCCTCAGAGATCGCCCTGGTGGACGTCAACGAAGACAAACTGAAGGGAGAAATGATGGACTTGCAGCACGGCCAGTCGTTTAGTCAAAACGTCGTCATCAAAGCAAGCAGTGGTAAGATGTTAAGCCGCACAATCCCTCGTTCGTTCGTTCGTTCTTCTCGTTACTCATTTTATCTCTTCTGCGTCTTCGCTTTTCCCTTCTTTTTCTGGGCCACGTCACTTGATGTCTATCCATAAAAGATGCTGCAGGAAATTCCTGACAAGGAGTAGCCCTATATCCATATCCTCTAGAACGGTGTTCGCGTGGTTTACTTCGTCGCCACTGAATCCCGTGTCCGGTGCTGATATTGTGCTCTCACCACCCAAACAAACGTAGAGTGGTTTTCCCAAATGCCTCATCAACCACTGCTTTTCTCTCTCCTACACCAGGTACAGTTATTTTCTGATTGTGGATCAATAGCAATACATTTGGCACTTCTAAGCGAAGCCTTCAACTGCTGGCTGTCGAGTGTTTCAGACTATACCATATCGAAGGACTCGGCCATCTGCGTGGTGACGGCCGGAGCCCGGCAGAACGAGGGCGAGTCGCGACTTGACCTGGTACAGAAGAACGTGTCCATTTTCAAACGTCAGTACACATCACGCCATATTAAAGTTTCTGCAGTATATATATATATATATATATATATATATATATATATATATATATATATATATATATATATATATATATATATATATTATTATAAATTGAAACAATTGTTGCCTGACACAAAACCTAATACATTTCTTATAAAAAAAGTTAGTGAAATGTACAACATTGTGATGTAATGTGTGCGCTTTCTTCTTGTAGACATTATTCCTAACCTGGTGAAGTACAGTCCCAAGGCCATCCTGTTGATTGTGTCCAACCCAGGTCAGTATCTTCTTGCACAGTGTGCGTGCGTGCGTGCGTGCGTGCGTGCGTGCGTGCGTGCGTGCGTGCGTGCGTGCGTGCGTGACCGATTTTAATAAATATAGCTTAAGATTATATTAATGTTTTGGTAGCAGGTTCGCAGCATATGCAATTATTGCATTTCACGAATGATCAAATGCATGAAAGAGATAAGACGAACAACAAAATGTAAATACTGTTTTCATGAAATCCAAATAATTATGGTGGAATGGCCTGAACAGCAACTGATGGCATGTTGTCGACCCGATGCAGTGGACGTTTTGACGTGGGTGGCGTGGAAGCTGAGCGGGCTGCCGCGCAACCGGATCTTCGGCAGCGGAACGATGCTCGACTCGTCCCGATTCCGTTTCCTGTTGAGTCAGCGCTTCGGTGTCGCCCCGCCCAGCACTCACGCCTACATCATCGGCGAGCACGGAGACACTAGCGGTACTGTCACCTCACTCGTTCTTGCGATGTTATCAGCAGAAATTCCCTTCCTATGGATATATATTGACTTGTTCCGAGTTCGGTTCATTTCAGCTCCCCGCAAAAGATTCATGAGTTCTTGCCGATTTCCGTGATTTTGCAAATAGACGAAACAAATATTGAATGTGTAAGTTATTGAATTATTTAGCACTTTCTACCACTAAATATATTATCTATGATGTGACATTATCCAATTCTTCCACACAAATGTTATGGTACATGACCCATTAGCAATAGCCACACCGAATTTTCTGAAAAAAATGTGTTCTATGATGCTTGATGATAACATTTAGATTGTAGATGTGCTCCTACGACCATCGCTAAAATACATTATGGTCACATAAAGCGCATTACATTTTTAAACAACGAAATTTAAACATTGCAATTTTTCCAACCGTTGTTTCGCAGTTCCGGTATGGAGCTCGGCAAGCATTGGCGGTACTCGTCTCCGCCAGGTGTCGCCAAAGTGTGGGTTGGAGGGCGATACCGAGAACTGGGCACAGTTGCACCGCGACGTCGTCAACAGGTAACAAATGACACTCGTTAACATTATTATACGAGTATTGCTAAACTTTTCTTTATGGATGGGTGTCCAATGTTATTATAGATGGTGTCCATTGTTATTATGAATGGGTGTCCAATGTTATAATATATTTGCTCAAAATAATGTCTTTTCAACGGTGACTTTGTTTCTTGCTCGCCGAATCAATATTGGTCAGCGAGTACGTTTAATCTGGATTCATCCATATAGAAGGTGCTGAAAACTCAGACCAAGTCCAACTTCTAAAACAGTAGTTAGCAAAACATTACTTAGCAGGAACGCACTAGTGTCAAGAATGATAAATTAGGCCCTACAAGCACTATGTGTTAACTACAAGTGAAGACCACACATAGGTGAACAATTATTAGTCTCTAAATCCGCAAAGACGTAACAGTTTCCTTGCCAACGTGACATCTAGGACGCCAGCTATTTGCATTTAGTCTTATGTTCACATTTTGCCGCCATTGGTGCATCGGGTACACTCCACGTGGTCAAACACGCACACTGGTTAACGCTGCGTAATGTCGTCTGCCACAGTGCCTACGAGATCATCAAGTTGAAGGGATACACAAGCTGGGCCATAGGCCTGATGGTGAGCACGCTGTGCAACGCCATCATGAAGAACCAGCACCGCATCTTCTGTCTCACCACCAATGTCAAGGTCAGCAGCAACAACAGCGCCCCCATTCGGATTGTCTAGCGATAGTCAATAGTATTTTTTAAATCTTTATTAGACTCCGATTTCCCCATAAAGTGTTCACGTTTTGTTCCACCGTGCTCAGGTGTATCTGCGGCGTCTGCATTTGAAATGGTCACAACCATTAATTTTGTGCTTTGCTTGCTTCAAAAACAACGTGCCGCAACAAGATTAACACACACCAGTTTGCAGATTTTCTGGATTATTACAAAGTTACTTAATTGGGCCGTATATGCCTGCGTAACCAAGGCATCGATATCGACTCTCGAGTTGTCAATGTAACTACATAATTATTTTCATTTTGGCTTTCGACCGTAAGAGGAACGCTGTGTGTCGAGAACCCAGTTTTGAGTGGGGTGCCACAACGATCAGTATTAGGACCTTTATTGTTTTTAATATTATATCAATGGCTTGGACGATAATATAACAAGCAACGCACTGCTGAAATGTGCGGGTGACACAACAGTGTTTAGGTTAACAATGATAGTGATAAACAACATTTACAAAACGATCAAGACAAACTAGTTAAATGGTCTGAAAAATGGCAGATGTTATTAAATTTTGGGAAATGTAAATGCCTACATACAGGACACTTAGGAGTAGAAATAAGTGCTGATATGAAAGTTTCAGAGCAGTGTGGTATTGCAACTTCAAAGGGTAATAACATTCTTGGGTTGATTAGCAGAAATATAACATACAAGAAAAAAGCAAGAGTTAGACCTCATTTAGAGTGCTGTATACAAGTGTGGAGACCATATCGTAAGAAGTATATAGATAAGCTTGAACGAATACAATGGAGAGCAACAAAAATTATTCAAGAAATGGGAGACCTTAGTTATGAAAAACGCCTAATAGAGGACTAGAGGACACGAGGTAACATTAGTAAAGGATCAGTGTAGATTGGATATCAGGAAGTACTTGTTCTCACAGAGGTCAATATATGAATGCAACACATTATCTACAGATTATGTAACTGCTAGCAGCGTGAAAATGTTTAAAAACAAGGTTGACACATATCTCAGGAAGAAAAATGTTGGACTCTCGATAAGCCAATGGCTTCCTTATCCACTTGCCATCTGGGCCTTTGCCTTTGATGACAGTCTAGTTAAATCTTGTTAAATGTACCAAAACAAAGATTACTCTTGTTTTTTAATACTGTTTTTGTAACACTACTCAGTCCTGGACCATTCAGTGCCGAACTTGACCAATGAGTCTACTTCCATAGCTGCGTAGTCGAGTTCATTGCATTCCAGAATAGTTCTTGTGAAGTACCGGTAGTTGTGTTTGTAACAATCTGCCTTTGCACGGATACAGTGGATTCTCGCTATAAGGAACATGTTGGTACTTGGTCAAACCGGGTACATATATCCGATCTTCCTTATTCCACGGGCACGTAAGATACTGCAGGACAGAAGTAGGATTTCAAAGTTGTTGTTTTTGCTCGGACGTTCCTTGCAGATGGAGTCCTTGTAGCGAGAGTCCGCTGTAGAAGACGAGGAAAACCAGGAGTCGTTATAGTGAGAGGCCACTCGTATGATGACCTGCATGTGTGGTTCGATGTGGACTGACCGTGTGTGTCTGTTCAGGGCTTGTACGATATTTCCGACGACACGTTCATGTCCGTGCCGTGCATCGTGGGCGAGAACGGCGTCACCCACATTCTGATCCAAACTCTGGACGACACGGAGAAGACGAAGATGGTAGCGAGCGCCAAGACGCTGGTCGGAGTCCAGAAGTCCGTCGTGTTGTAGTGGCAGCGTGCTCCCACAGCCTCGCTCAGTCGGCAACCAGTCGGATCCAATCCAACGAACTGTTGTTTAACGTGAAACAAATATTATTTTGAATGACATTACCTTTGACGCAGCGGCGTATCTAGGATCTCGCAAGGGGACAAGGGAGCACCCTGAATCGTCAACTAGTTTACCATGCTACCATATAGCGGCGCCACATGTTATATACGAAAAAAATCAAACATGTTAGCCAAATGGGAGCAATGGGGGATAACCCCCTCCAAATGAATAATTCAAACACTGTAAGCTTTGTTTAACTCGTCTAACCCAGTCCAAAGAACTTTTGCTTAACATTGTCTTCACGTTTGAGAGAAATTATATTTTAATGACCTTAACTTAGGTGAACATTCTAAACAATGTAAGCTTTCTGACAACTTAGCGACACCGCATTGATGTATATTGCTGTTCAGATTCTCCACCTAGTGATTGATGCACTGTTCAGTATTTGGAGTACTTTGCCTGTGAACTATCATCGAGTTTTGTTTCCGTTTACCATGTGCTCTGGACGCCGCAAAAATTAAAGTTATTTCGTAGAGAACACCAGGTGGCAGCACTTAAATTTCTACCGGGGACAGCGCTTTATACACGGGAAAGCCTTTATAAATAGATACATATTTCATTATGTATGTTGTAACGGTTTATTTAAATACTGGACGAAATATGTCCAATTGTTCTTAAACAGCTAAGGTAACAGTAAATTGATCTCTGGTAAGACCCAATGTCTTCTGGAACCCCAGTTTTATTTTAAAGCAACTATGAAAGCACACTCATCTTATGAAAATATGCCATGGAATGACATGGTATACCATGGTATTTCATTATATAACATGGTATTACATGGTAAACCATGATATACCATGACTTTACATGGTAAACTGTGGTAGACCATGCTTTTTCGTATATTGTGTATGGTAAATGTTTGGTATACCATGGTTTACCTGTTTCAAAACACCATGGATTACCACGGTATATCATGGTATGTTACCATGGATTACCTGTTTCAAAACACCGTGGTATTTACCATGAAGTCCTGGGCTGAGGTTCAGGCGGATTGTTTAAGTTTTGAGTGTAGGGTGTGTGAGAAGTCCTGGATTGAGGTTCAGATGGGTTGTTTAAGTTTTGAGTGTAGGGTGTGTGAGAAGTCCTGGATTGAGGTTCAGATGGGTTGTTTAAGTTTTGAGTGTAGGGTGTGTGAGAAGTCCTGGATTGAGGTTCAGATGGGTTGTTTAAGTTTTGAGTGTAGGGTGTGTGAGAAGTCCTGGATTGAGGTTCAGATGGGTTGTTTTAGTTTTGAGTGTAGAGTGTATGAGGCAGCTCGTTGTTGCATTGGTGAGAAGGGAAGAGGTGGGTTGTGCCAGTGGTTCCGGTGGGGGACAGTGGATGATAAAGTGGGGGAAGGTGATGGGAGAGATTTAATTTTTTCGCTAGTCTCATTTCAAACGAAATGAGACTAGCAAAAAAACAAACCTACCTAGTATCCACTGCGTAACGCGCGCCAACCATACCCATATAATAATCACTCTGGCATGGAGTTGCATGGGGTTGTCACGTGGGCTGTATGTCGATAATCAGACGTGAATCTCTAAGTGGCGTTTACGGGCGACGTCACCGACGATTATAAGAATAGCCTCGCACGAACACACGCATGAACACACGCATGAACACACGCATGAACACACGCATGAACACACGCATGGGAATGAGTTTGTTTGTATTAATTATTCATTGAAACGCCCATTGTGCGTAAGATTTACAGATAGCTGCATTGGAGGTTTTCTTTCTACTTCTTTTACAACAGGTTCTGGATCCTGAGTATATGTTATACAGGCCAATGCAACTGCGCAGTGCAGTAATGTGTTTCAGTTTAAAGTTGCAATTTCCTCTTTGCATCGACCTCCTTTTAGTTCCGGTTTAGATTAAAATGTTGGTTTGTTTTTCGATTAGTTTCTGTGACAAGGTGCAGAAAATCCATTTCGGTTTACGCCAAAAGAACCAACGTTTAAAGTTATGATGTGGAGGAGGGGCAGGACGAGCCGAGGTCAGAATGGAGGCAATATAAATGGAGCCAACGGCGGTGAAGAGAGTTAAGGAAGAGATTTCAGAAGAGTTTGGAGTAGCAGTAGGCTTCGTACAGGGAAGTGCCCTGAACCTCCTTATTAATTTTGATGATGAACCTGATCAATGGAAAGGTGTCAGCACATGGAGTACCGAGTACTCTATGCGGATGACCTGCCGGTGATGGCAGACACCAAAACGTGCATCCGTGCGTGGGTGCGTGCGTGCGTGCATGCGTGCGTGCGACCGAGCGAGTATCTAACTATGCTTAATTCCACTTACTTACTAACTTACTTATTATCTTCATGCCGTGTGGCACATAAGGCTCGCACAAGATCTCACCAGACCCCTCTGTGTTTGGCTCTCCTTGCTGCTGTGCCCCATGTCAACCCAACATCCTTCAGTATCTCGTCCACCGTTTCGTCGCCACATTGCTTTCGGCCTGCCTCTTTTTCTGCTTCTTTCTGGCGTCCAGGTTAGCGCTGTTTTTTGCTGGCAGATCGTTGTTCATCCTGTAGACATATCCAAGCCATGTCCCCCTTCTCTTTTTTCAGGACGAGGCAGATGTGTTGTTGTTTTGTTGCTTTGTGTAGTTTGGTGTTGGAGATGGCCTCGGGCCAGTACACTTTCAGTATCTTCCTTAGGCAGGTGTTGTGGAAGCTAGAAAGTCTATTGGTGTCTTGTTGTGTCATGCCCCAGCACTCTGAGCCGTAGAGGAGCACAGAGAGGACATTGCTCTGGTAGATTCTGAATGTGGTCGTTTGGGAGTATACCGAGGTTGCTGCGTCAAGTTGCTGTGTCAGGTTGCTGTGTCAGGTTGTTGCGCCAGGTTGCTGTGTCAGGTTGCTGTGTCAGGTTGTTGTGTCAGGTTGCTGTGTCAGGTTGTTGTGTCAGGTTGTTGTGTCAGGTTGCTGTGTCAGGTTGTTGTGTCAGGTTGTTGTGTCAGATTGCTGTTTGTTAATACTTTTATCTATTTTGCATTGACTGAGAGACCAATGGAACTGGCTTTTGCTCTAGGCTGCTTGTTTTCCTCTGTACCTGGTCTCGGGTGTGAGAGGGCAGAGCGAGGTCATCTATATATATTAGATCTTCGAGTGAAGCGCAAAGGTTCCATCTGATGCAAGTCCGCTGTTGGTTGATCATGTTTTTTGTTGCCCAGTCGATGGCTGGGGTGAATAGAAACAATGATATGACACACCCTAGTCGGACACCGGGTTTTACAGTGAATTTGGATGTTGAGTTTCCGACACTACAGGAGAATTTCCTGTAGAAGATCTGGATGAGTTTCACCAGCTTTTCTGGAATTCCATAGTGCCCCAGGATTTTCCAAAGGCTCTCCCTGTGCGCATTGTCGAATACGCGTGCGTGCGTGCGTGCGTGCGTGCGTGCGTGCGTGCGTGCGTGCGTGCGTGTGTGTGCAATGGAGCGAGTATCTAACTATATGCTTACTTCCAGCTACATGTAATATCATTACACAGTTGTTACTATCTAAGTTATTGGTATAACGTTGCTTCAGACATTATACGAATGGTATAACAGACAGCACTGCCTCCGAACGTACCTGAAGAAGATCGGTGGGAATAGGATGCGATCCTACAGACAGCTGCCGATGGAAAGAAGATGAAGCATGTTGACCGTTTCGCATAGTTTGGGAACTGTGTATCAGGAAGGATGGAGTAGCAACGAGGTGCACATGAGGGTGCTAGCAGTAGCAGCACCATGGAGGAGTGTGGAAGGTATTATATGGGACAGAACGTTGAAGAAGCAGCTAAAGTGAAAGTGTTTTATGCATATTTAATACGAATGTGTAGATTGGAAGGAGGTGGTAGAATGAAGGTGGCTAATGTACGAGAAGATACTGAAATGAGTTATAATGAAAGTAGCTGTGATGGGCGAGTAGAGTTGAAGGCCCCCTATATATATATATATATATATATATATATATATATATATATATATATATATATATATATATATATATAGCGTAGAAAACTAGAAGAGAATGGTAGAAGAATAAGACCAAAATGGTGGAAGGATCCGCATACATAATTGTACCTCTAATTGCATACGTATTGTACTGTACTAATAACCCTAATTGTACATATGTGTAGGCCACCCTAATAAGAGATGTGACTATGAGTTTTGCGAAAGACCCTACACTGTCGCGGGTCAAAGGGCACACCGCCCTCGGGACTCTGTGTTTTCCGCCAGCTGTGCCCGTCACTATTCCTGTTATCTTATATCCGTGAATTCATCCAACATCGAGGTATCTTGGTGCATGTACGTTATATCCTAGTGAACGTTCTTTATAATTCCGCTGTCAGTGTCAAGTAAACAAAAGGTTTACGTCGACAGATCAATCAGCTGTTCCATTTGGGTTTGCTGGTTTCTTGGGATTTAATCGTGGCTGACAACTGTGTTGCTGTCTTCGCGGTTGTTCCATGGTCATTATTTCAATTTCAAACCAGTCTAGTTCGACAAGTTCAACTGTTGTAGATAATTAACCTGCACACGTGTCCGACAGTTACTGAAACGGTGACTGGTTCCAGACAAGAACAGACAAGTTGAGTGTCATACTGGATATGGTCAATGCCGAAAGGCATGTCTGTCTGGCAGTCAGGGAATACGTATTTGCCTGGGAATTGGCTAGCGTAATGGTATACACTACAGAGTGACCACACAATATAACCAGTTACTGCACACCTTACCCCCAATAAACAGCATGGTGACATAGGTGGGGAGGGGTAGAACACCGTTCATCCTCGAGCAGTGTGCAGATCAGTGGCGCCAAATTGCCAGCTAAATCGAAGAACAAAAAATACCTCTTCGGTGGACAGAGCTGCTGTTTTGTCGAACCGGGCCGAAAAACCCAGTGGATCTATTCGGTGCAAGGCCAAACCACCTAAGCTGCAGCCTCTCCTCAGTTGGCGGAGCCACGGTTTTGCCGAGTCATGCCGACAAACCCAGTCGACCTAGACCAAAGGACAGCACCTCCTCAGTTGACAAAGCCACAGTCTTGCCGAAACAGGCCGACCCAACCATTCGACCTATTCGGCCCAATCATCTTGTTGATGAACATTGTTGGACTCTCGATAAGCCAATGGCTTCCTTGTCCACTTGCCATCTGGGCCTTTGGCTTGGACGGCAAATCTATTATCTTGTTAAATCTTAAATGCCAAACCACCTAGGCTGGAGGACAGCACCTCCTCAGTTACCAGAGCCACTGTCCTACCGAGACCACCGGTCAACATTCCCGGTCGACCTATTCGGCTTGATGTCAGCCTGAACGACTCATGGAACAAATTGGGTGTTGCCAGAGTAGCCAGTCTGACAGCTGTGACGTAACGGCTCTTCATTTCCCGGAGCCAGGCGACACGTGTCACTGATGCAGTGGATGTTCGCGGGGCTGCAGGTGGAGGCATATTAAATGTATCTAGTGCTGACAGAGCTTCAGATGTAGAGACAGCCAGCACTACAACGTTTGATGAGCTAGCTAGGTATGCAAGGCCGAGAAATAGTCCATTTGATGGTAAAGCTGTATAACATGGAGTGCACAGGAATGTCGCAGTGTCACGTTGCTGCATACATGGCCACTCCAATCATGTGATGGGCACAGTATATAGTAAATGTTTCGCTAGTGACTGCGCAACTGGTATGTCTGACTGGTTCCTCGCGGGAATATGCCGACCCCCAGCATTTCTGCCCGTCATCACAAAAGCGATGCAGACGCCCAACTGAGGATTTGTACCGTCAACGCACAAACACTGTACCAGTTACACTCACCAGGCACCTCACCGGTTAATGCTAACTGTCTAGCACACCGGCAGTTACACTCACCATGTACCTCACCGGTTAGTGCTAACTGTCTAGACCACCGACAGTTACACTCGCCAGGTACCTCACTGGTTAGTGCTAACTGTCTAGACCACCGACAGTTACACTCGCCATATACCTCACCGGTTAGTGCTAACTGTCTAGAACACCGGCAGTTACACTCACCAGGTACCTAATTGGTTAGCGCTAACTGTCTAGACCACCGACAGTTACACTCGCCAGGTACCTCACTGGTTAGTGCTAACTGTCTAGACCACCGACAGTTACACTCGCCATGTACCTCACCGGTTAGTGCTAACTGTCTAGACCACCGACAGTTACACTCGCCAGGTACCTCACTGGTTAGTGCTAACTGTCTAGGACACCGACAGTTACACTCGCCATGTACCTCACCGGTTAGTGCTAACTGTCTAGAACACCGGCAGTTACACTCACCAGGTACCTCACTGGTTAGTGCTAACTGTCTAGAACACCGACAGTTACACTCGCCAGGTACCTCACTGGTTAGTGCTGTCTAGAACACCGGCCGTTACACTCGCCAGGTACCTCACTGGTTAGTGCTAACTGTCTAGAACACCGACAGTTACACTCGCCATGTACCTCACCGGTTAGTGCTAACTGTCTAGAACACCAGGTACCTCACTGGTTAGCGCTAACTGTCTAGAACACCGACAGTTACACTCGCCATGTACCTCACCAGTTAGTGCTAACTGTCAAGTACACCAGCAGTTACAATCACCAGGCATCTCACCGGTTAGTGCTAACTGTATAGACCACCGACAGTTACACTCACCAGGTACCTCACTGGTTAGTGCTAACTGTCTAGAACACCGACAGTTACACTCGCCATGTACCTCACCGGTTAGTGCTAACTGTCTAGAACACCGGCAGTTACACTCGCCAGGTACCTCACCGGTTAGTGCTAACTGTCTAGAACACCCGACAGTTACACTCGCCAGGTACCTCACCGGTTAGTGCTAACTGTCTAGTACATTGGCAGTTACACTCACCATGTACCTCACCGTTTAGTGCTAACTGTCTAGTACATTGGCAGTTACACTTGCCAGGTACCTCACCGGCTAGGGACACTAGTAGAAGGAGACCGAAGTCATCGGTGCTACGAACAAAGCCTTTATTAAAAAGAATAAACTCCATGGCATTTCTTTATTACGCACGATCACGTCCATGTTTGCAGCTGTGCAGGGCGCGAGCGGTCAAGCGTTGATTATGCAACATCAGATGGGAGAGGGCAGCTATTCAGCTAGCGAGCTGCCGACCGTCACCGTAAGACTCTGTGTTAAACACATGGCTAGCGAATGTTGATGGCTTGGTGTGCTTCATGACTTGGTGTGCTTCATGACTTGGCGTGCTTCATGACTTTTTTGCGATGTGCTTTATTTGTAAGCATATTATGTTTCACATATGGCTGTGAATGTTTGCGATTATGCGTCAATGTGCTTTATTGTAAACATACTATGTTCACATATGGTTCCGAATGTTTGATACTATGATTTAGGCTGCTTCATTTGTGTAGCTGAAATTTACGTGGCTTGCAAAATGACAGAGAAAATAACTTGTCCAAAACCTGATGGTGATAGCTCGTGAGAAAAAAATTCACAGAAAAGGATCAAATTCAACAGGCAGAAGTATCGTTAAAGCAATTCATGTCTTCGTGGAGGCGACATGCATACCACGTGGAGCGATTGTTGTGTGATTCTGATGATATTGACTGCATTCGGAAGGAACGCGATGTGCTCTTCAATTCGACTTGTAGCGCGGTACATGGTTGCAGTCGTAGTGTTTCGGAGGATGCTATGAAACCGTTTCGAAACAAATTGAAGTGATCGATGTCGGCCATCAGACACTTTCGACGCACATTTCGGCGCGCATTCAAGATTACTAACTTCGACTGGAAGTCGCCCGATTTCAAGTCGGACATCGCGCATTCCCAAATCCTCACGCACTTTCAGTCTCAAACAGTAGCAAACTGGCAGAGGCTGCTGCTGAAGCGGCCGCCTTGAAAGAAAAACTTAAATTTCTCGAAATAGAATCTCATCATAGACACGAGTTAAAAAAAAAACCAGCACGAGTTACAAAAACCTCACACGATGAAAGAGATCAAATGGCTTAAGCTCGCGTAGAGGCCGTTTCAAAGTTCGAAGCGCTGTCTAACCATTCCGACACACGATTTGATTTAACAGAAAACATGATAATCTCAACGAATAAATGTGTACTCAACAATTTAATCCACAAAGTGGTGAGTTCATTCCTGTTCGAATATTGTCTGAAACTATTAAATCGAATATTGGAAACATCCAGCCAACCCTACTGAATGTCACTGATCACCGCCATACACACCAGGTGGACACGCGCGATAAGTTGGACACATGGCCAAAGATAGCTTCTCGCGACCGAACTGCTTTGTGGGAGTTTACTGATATTTGGAAGCAGTATACGACAGCCATGAGTACATGCATTGCTTCAATGTACTCAACGATGACCGTGAGAACCGGAAGTTACTTGGCAAGCTTCCTGACTGGCTGGTTACTAGGTGGGCTCGATTTGTGTCTACTTGGAAAAGTGGTTGCTTTCCGCCGTTCATCTGATATCGCCTGCTATCCCATTTCTTCCTTGCAATCACTGCGTGGACGTGCTGATGCCATCAAGACAAAATATGATCGAAAGAAATATTAAGCATCAAGTTCGTTCTCGACAGACACAAAGATTAAGACACTTGTAAAAGACACTCGCACTGAATGTATCCTTTGTCAGGGGAATCACCCCTTGGACAACTGCAAAACATTTCTTGCACGAAAGGAAGACATATGCAATGCAAGAAGGTTTGTGTTTCGGGTGCATTGAGCCAGGCCACCGTTCCAAAGAATACAAAATGCGAAAGAGTTGCAAGATGTATGCGAAACAACACCCCTCGTCCTTGCATGCATGACATTAGACGCGAGAAAGATAATAGAACTAGAGGACATGAGGTAACATTAGTAAAGGATCAATGTAGATTGGATATCAGGAAGTACTCGTTCTCACAGAGGACAATCAATGAATGGAACAAGTTATCTACAGATTGTGTAACTGCTAGCAGCGTGGATATGTTTAAAAACAAGGTTGAAACATATCTCAGGAGGGTGGATTAGACATAGATTAAAATTGCTGGACTCTCGATAAGCCAATGGCTTCCTTGTTCACTTGCTATATGGGCCTTTGCCTTGGATGGCAATCTTATTAAATCTGGTTAAAACCCTAATTGTACAGTTGTGTAGGCCACATAGATTTACATCATTAATCATCCCCCTATAAACAAAAGCGATAAGCCAGCTCACTGCAGTGAAGCGGGTGTGGACCACTGGCCGACATTTCATTGCACGGCAGAAACAGTTGCATCCACTGCATGACACATAGGGTAGTACTGTTTATAGTGTGAACATAGCACGTTACAAATAGTTGTCTAACATATGTAAGTAAGTACATAAGTAAGTGAGTAAGTTAATGTATTTCCTCCTCGCCATCATCATGTACAATATAAACCTAAGGCAAACAAAAGCAATGAAGATGAGGTGGCTACCAGAGAAGTATAAACTTATCGGGCTAGTAGCCAGTGACGATGACACCAGGAACCAATTAACTTGAAGATTTGTCATTGTCATTTGTTCTTAATGGGGCATGGCCACCAAACTTATTAATACTTTGGGTGAGGGTGGTCCCAGCAGTTGTGTTATAAGTGTGGGCAGTTGGGTTGTTCATACTGGAGTGAGCATCGTATATTAGTGTTAAACTCTCAAAGACAAACATTTTGGAGGCTTGCTGGAGAAAGTTGTGGGACAACGAATATGGTAATTTCCTGTGTGGCTTAAAGCTGTACGAATTGACAGAAGACAGGGTCTACCATCTCTTTATTTTCAGATAATTTATGTCACAACTGTTTGTGCTGTGTTAGTGTATATGTGAATGAATGTAACAGTTCCGAAAATGTTCTGAAATATCAATATATTACAAATACGTTTGTTTTTCTTGGGGGTAGCGTACATTAAGTATTTCCCAGTAGTCACGTTGATTGGGTGCAACATAAAATGTTATAGGGGTAGGATTCAGTTTTATAAATAATGTGTGCGTGCGTGTATGCATATTTGTAACTCTTTTTTAAAACTCTACTAGATGTCAGCTCATTAATAAGATTTGTTTTCTTTATTAAATCATCTGTATTTAATTAGGCTCTCCCCTTTTTGGTCGTCGTTTGCCTTTTTATCGTTGTATGAACAACTATCATGTAACTCATTCTGTACGCATTGCAACATTCATTGCATTCTATGCATTTATTTGACAAATCATGTAAAACTTTGCCTACTAAAATAATTGACAGCTTAAATGAGAGAGCACATTTCTTTACATGAGGCATGTCCTTGGGCAAGTTGGCCAGATAAAATTCGAGAAAGATCTTGATCTGCAGGTGGAAATGGCTGTGATGGAGCAGCTGAGGAATGTGTTGGAAGATGGGAAAAGAATATTTTTGTTACCTTAGATCGAGAAGAATTTCCAACAGGGCTTAATGAGATTTTGACTACTTGCAGTCACTAGCTAATACATGTATAGAGCACTTCAGTTAGTTCAGTTTTGATCATGTTTAGTGTTGCGTTAAACTTTAATTAACTGTTATAATTAATATGTTATGATATTTGATATACAAGGTGCATGGATAGACTGTGCACGTAATAAAGTATTAGGTATATATAGCTATATAGTAATAATATCTTATTAGTACTGTATATCTATAGATATATGATGAAGACTGGGTGCTGTACAGTATAAACACTGGGCCTCCAGTGGGTTCTTGCCGTGCAGCAGCATGAATGTCACTGGTCCATGCCTGCATCACTTTAGCATGTGTCAACTGATAAGGGCTCTGCGGTCTTGTTTTACTCGGGTGTCTGTTTATATGTATGGTAGGCCATCCTAATAGGAAATGTGATTATGAGTTAGCCGCCAGGCGGCGATACTATTTGGCTGCCCTGACTTGTAAGGTGCTGCCACTGCGGACTTGATGTGTAACAATGATTATGACATGAGACCACAGACGTAAATAGAATACCCGTTAGTAAAACAAGACCGCTGAGCTCTTATCAAGTGACACATAGGTGGATGATTAATGATGTAACTCTACGCATGATACTAATAGAGATGGACGCAGATTCCAGTACTTTAAGCTCACGAATATACGTCCGAAACAATTCCACATCCAGGGGGCATGTGCCCCTTGCCCCCCCCCATGCGGACGCCCATGTTCATTAAGTATAATAATTCGTGGACCCATAGAAGTTATCTGATACAACAAGCGGTGTAAAATATCACCTAAGCACAAATTTAATAACATAATCCCCATACACTAAAATTATATTTTCTTGGATCAAGCCAGGAAAATACATACAACTAAGATTAAGAACTGGGTAGTTTGACTGAACTACCAGTACAGGCACCCAGCGTTGTCTACCGGTACACATGTACCTATATTATATACACGAAACAGCCGAGCGGTAATAATGTGCAACCATGCACGTAAATTGCCGCAGCGTCCACCGCATAACAAAAGCCTACCAGTTGCAGATAGTTATTTGACAAAGGCTGGCGGACACACCGCTATTTCGGGTTGGCCGTCCTCGTGTTACTAGTGTCTTCTAGAAAAAATATCAGCTTCTGTGACAGCCCAACTTCTCGATACAGCCAACTCGGCGCAACGGCTCGTCTCGCTCAGTTATAGCGACGGTTTGCATGTAACTCATGTACTGCAGAATATTGTGTGCGCTTGCGTGTGTCGTTGTGCGTGCTTGCGTGCGTGCGTGCGTGCGTGCGTGCGTGCTTGCTTGCTTGCTTGCATGCGTGCATATTGTTGAACGTTTATATGCCACTTTCATCTGCCAGCAACTGACCAGGGCTATGGTTACCTTTGCTAAGCATTTCGTAGAACTTACTTTGTGCCGGTAAGTAGTCGTTAACGTAGGAATTATTTTTAGTTACCATAATGTTTAATTCGTTTTTCTTATTTACTATACTCCTAGCATTTAAACAAACACATCTATAACCTGCTTACGTAGGAAATATTTTTAGTTACCTGCTCCACAATTTCATCGACTTCAAGAAAACGTTCAACTGAAGACAAATGGCAAGTCATGAAACTACAACTTCAACGAAAACAGATACAAATCATACAGGCACTGGATTCCAACTCAATCAACGCAGTAATTCTGAATAACCAACATGTCATGTCGGCTGTCGGGGTTATTCAGGGGTGCCCACTTTCGCATGTACTCGTCAACATATTCCTGGAGAACGTCATGCAGGAGACCCTCCAAGGCTTCAACACCACCGTATCTACTGGTGGAAGGCCCATTTATAATCGCAGTTTTGCAGCGATGTCAACCTTTGTATGAGAATGAAAGACTGAAATAAAGGGCAAGGGCTAAAATGGCATGGAAGTCAGTTCAGATAAAAGCAAAGCACTTGTCAACAGTAGCAGTCAGAACACCCCCCCCCCACCGCCACGACCCACCCACCCCTATTAACATCGTAAACTGAAGATGGTGCATGAGTACACATTAAGCAAGGATGGCATCTCAACAAAATAAATCAAATCAAGGATCGCCATAGCCTATTACACTGACATTTGCTTATAGGTCGATCCATTATGAGCCAGAGTGTAAGACACATTATGTCCAAATATAACGTGACACACCATGAACTACTGTATATGCCTATGAGTGCTATTAAGTATAAATGTAAAGAAAAAGTGGAATATCAATGTAAATGCTACATACTATGAATACGCAAATATGATTTGTGAACTGTTGGTAATGAAAGATTGTAAATATTATATTACGCTGTCTTAAATAAGGAAGAATGTAATGTTGTGATTTCATATCTAAGCACAATATGGTTTGTTTTCTAACTGTTATTTCTTGTATGAAACTTTAATTAATAATCTGTTTAATATGTACATGTTTGTGGATCTTGAATCCGAATAAAGATGGTAATAATATTAATAATAGCCATGTCTGCTATGTAAAGACAAAGCGCTACAGAGCGCTCGTAGTACCCGTCCTCCGCTAGGGCGCGACATCTACACTTTGAGAGCAGAAACAGAGAGATGAGTACAAGCGTTTGATATGAAAAGCTTCAGGAGACTCTTCATTTCTTACACGGAACACAAAACGAACGAATGTGTGAGACTGCAGACGGACTGCTTCGCGGGAAAGCAAGAGTCCTTGTTGTCAGTGGTGAAACGACTCGAGCACTCCCGGTTTGGCCACGTCATTGGGCACATCATTTCAAAAACCATCTTGCAAGGCACTCGGGGGGGGGTTCAAAAGAAGACGGGGATGCCAGGAGAAAAACTGGCTTAAAAACGTGCAGGAATGGACCAATATAAGCCTGTTCGGCCCTGCTACAATGACGTCGAATCAAAGAACGTACTGAATACTGATGAACATATGATTGGCTTTTGTATATGAGGCAACGTCACCTGTTCTAGTAAAACTTCCTCAGTTGTCACTTTGTCCTGCCATCGATAACCTGCTGTTAATCTGATGCATCACGTGAGGAACGTGTTTTGTCTCCTTTCGTGCAGGGTGTACGTCGATCAGGTTTCCTGTTGTTGAGTAGTACGCTAACATTACGTAAGCAAGAGTATACTGTTGCATAACTGAAGTGGTTAACATTTTCTAGTTGTGTTCCGTCTATATCCAAACTAGGATGGCATGTTTCTTTGCTCAAGATTACCATCTTCTTTAGACTGAACTAGAACCCAATTTGTTTGCAGGCTTTGGCAAACTTGTCTAGTATAGTTTGGATTAATGTTGGTTAAAAGGCACTTCAGGCGGCGTCATCTGCATACAGCAACTCTCTTGTGGTCTGGACGGTTTGTAGAACTTCCCATCTTAACGAGTGATCACCTTGATATCCTCTTGCTGGCAACGAAAGGCGCTTTGGTGATAAATCAGAGATAGGCGAGATCGGCCCATTTCACAATAATGGCAATGCCAACACAACATTAGTGACCATAGTTTCATTTAAATAACATGGGCAGCAGTTTGAATACTTGTTAGAAGCTATGCTTCAAATAGGCGTATGTATGGAGAGAAATATATTGCGTTGTGCAGTGGGTGTGTTTGTATGTTGCTTGTGACAGCCGTATAAAATATAAATGGTGTGGTTGTCCAGGTTAATAATTATACTATGATTTACAATCTAAATTAATAAGTATTTTGAAAATGCGTACCGCTGCATAGACATTGATGATGATGATGATGATGACGACGACGATGATGATAATGTGACATGTAGATGAGAAAGTCTAACGATACATACGTCACTCGCTGCACTTTTGACTGACGACTTCGTAAAACAAGAGTGCGCTGAAATAGACATAGCCTACATGCTGACGGTCGACCGCCACAATGTGCATGCCTCTGTGTACACGTCGGGTTGTCAGCTACTCCGGATACAAATTGTTCCTTAAGCCAACTCAGGGATTGTCTCCAGAATATATTCCACTGGATGACTAACAGCAAATTAAAGTTAAATGCACATAAAACAGTTTCTTATTATTGGTACACAGAGGCAGCGAGGTAAACTTGATTGTTTTTTTTCCGACACCTATGCTGAGCCCGAATTTCACACCGGCCATCTCAGCACGAAAATTAGGAGTCACCTTTGATAATAATTTTATTTTAGACACCATATTTCACAAACTTGTCGTTACTGCCTTTATAACATCCGTGACCATCGTCGTATTCGCCGGTATATGTACTTTGCTGTCGCCAAAACTATTGTAACTGCTCTTGTTAGCAGTAGACTTAACTATTGGTATTGGAATTCCCTTTATCCTAATATTGCTCTCAAGGACATCTTGAAACTTCAACGTGTACAAAATTGTATGGCAAGGGTAGTTACCCGGTCTCTTCGTTTCTCCCACCCAGCACCACTTAAATCATTGCATTGACT
This sequence comes from Lamellibrachia satsuma, assembly GCA_033239005.1. Classification (NCBI taxonomy): domain Eukaryota; kingdom Metazoa; phylum Annelida; class Polychaeta; order Sabellida; family Siboglinidae; genus Lamellibrachia; species Lamellibrachia satsuma. The sequence goes on along the minus strand of BSQZ01000021.1, from coordinate 4,672,097 downwards.
CATGTCCGATATCGCATTATTTTTTAGATCTGTATTCAATTACCTATCATTATCACGCACTTTCTTCCAAGTAACCAGCATATTAATATTCACTGTTCACTCCTGCAAGACAGCACAGACAGCTTCGCCTTCAATCATCTAATTCTAATCTATGCTTCAACGTTTGATGAGCTAGCTAGGTATGCAAGGCCGAGAAATAGTCCATTTGATGGTAAAGCTGTATAACATGGAGTGCACAGGAATGTCGCAGTGTCACGTTGCTGCATACATGGCCACTCCAATCATGTGATGGGCACAGTATATAGTAAATGTTTCGCTAGTGACTGCGCAACTGGTATGTCTGACTGGTTCCTCGCGGGAATATGCCGACCCCCAGCATTTCTGCCCGTCATCACAAAAGCGATGCAGACGCCCAACTGAGGATTTGTACCGTCAACGCACAAACACTGTACCAGTTACACTCACCAGGCACCTCACCGGTTAATGCTAACTGTCTAGCACACCGGCAGTTACACTCACCATGTACCTCACCGGTTAGTGCTAACTGTCTAGACCACCGACAGTTACACTCGCCAGGTACCTCACTGGTTAGTGCTAACTGTCTAGACCACCGACAGTTACACTCGCCATGTACCTCACCGGTTAGTGCTAACTGTCTAGACCACCGACAGTTACACTCGCCAGGTACCTCACTGGTTAGTGCTAACTGTCTAGGACACCGACAGTTACACTCGCCATGTACCTCACCGGTTAGTGCTAACTGTCTAGAACACCGGCAGTTACACTCACCAGGTACCTCACTGGTTAGTGCTAACTGTCTAGAACACCGACAGTTACACTCGCCAGGTACCTCACTGGTTAGTGCTGTCTAGAACACCGGCCGTTACACTCGCCAGGTACCTCACTGGTTAGTGCTAACTGTCTAGAACACCGACAGTTACACTCGCCATGTACCTCACCGGTTAGTGCTAACTGTCTAGAACACCAGGTACCTCACTGGTTAGCGCTAACTGTCTAGAACACCGACAGTTACACTCGCCATGTACCTCACCAGTTAGTGCTAACTGTCAAGTACACCAGCAGTTACAATCACCAGGCATCTCACCGGTTAGTGCTAACTGTATAGACCACCGACAGTTACACTCACCAGGTACCTCACTGGTTAGTGCTAACTGTCTAGAACACCGACAGTTACACTCGCCATGTACCTCACCGGTTAGTGCTAACTGTCTAGAACACCGGCAGTTACACTCGCCAGGTACCTCACCGGTTAGTGCTAACTGTCTAGAACACCCGACAGTTACACTCGCCAGGTACCTCACCGGTTAGTGCTAACTGTCTAGTACACCGGCAGTTACACTCGCCATGTACCTCACCGGTTAGTGCTAACTGTCTAGTACACCGGCAGTTACACTTGCCAGGTACCTCACCGGCTAGGGACACTAGTAGAAGGAGACCGAAGTCATCGGTGCTACGAACAAAGCCTTTTATTAAAAAGAATAAACTCCATGGCATTTCTTTATTACGCACGATCACGTCCATGTTTGCAGCTGTGCAGGGCGCGAGCGGTCAAGCGTTGATTATGCAACATCAGATGGGAGAGGGCAGCTATTCAGCTAGCGAGCTGCCGACCGTCACCGTAAGACTCTGTGTTAAACACATGGCTAGCGAATGTTGATGGCTTGGTGTGCTTCATGACTTGGTGTGCTTCATGACTTGGCGTGCTTCATGACTTTTTTGCGATGTGCTTTATTTGTAAGCATATTATGTTTCACATATGGCTGTGAATGTTTGCGATTATGCGTCAATGTGCTTTATTGTAAACATACTATGTTCACATATGGTTCCGAATGTTTGATACTATGATTTAGGCTGCTTCATTTGTGTAGCTGAAATTTACGTGGCTTGCAAAATGACAGAGAAAATAACTTGTCCAAAACCTGATGGTGATAGCTCGTGAGAAAAAAATTCACAGAAAAGGATCAAATTCAACAGGCAGAAGTATCGTTAAAGCAATTCATGTCTTCGTGGAGGCGACATGCATACCACGTGGAGCGATTGTTGTGTGATTCTGATGATATTGACTGCATTCGGAAGGAACGCGATGTGCTCTTCAATTCGACTTGTAGCGCGGTACATGGTTGCAGTCGTAGTGTTTCGGAGGATGCTATGAAACCGTTTCGAAACAAATTGAAGTGATCGATGTCGGCCATCAGACACTTTCGACGCACATTTCGGCGCGCATTCAAGATTACTAACTTCGACTGGAAGTCGCCCGATTTCAAGTCGGACATCGCGCATTCCCAAATCCTCACGCACTTTCAGTCTCAAACAGTAGCAAACTGGCAGAGGCTGCTGCTGAAAGCGGCCGCCTTGAAAGAAAAACTTAAATTTCTCGAAATAGAATCTCATCATAGACACGAGTTAAAAAAAACCAGCACGAGTTACAAAACCTCACACGATGAAAGAGATCAAATGGCTTAAGCTCGCGTAGAGGCCGTTTCAAAGTTCGAAGCGCTGTCTAACCATTCCGACACACGATTTGATTTAACAGAAAACATGATAATCTCAACGAATAAATGTGTACTCAACAATTTAATCCACAAAGTGGTGAGTTCATTCCTGTTCGAATATTGTCTGAAACTATTAAATCGAATATTGGAAACATCCAGCCAACCCTACTGAATGTCACTGATCACCGCCATACACACCAGGTGGACACGCGCGATAAGTTGGACACATGGCCAAAGATAGCTTCTCGCGACCGAACTGCTTTGTGGGAGTTTACTGATATTTGGAAGCAGTATACGACAGCCATGAGTACATGCATTGCTTCAATGTACTCAACGATGACCGTGAGAACCGGAAGTTACTTGGCAAGCTTCCTGACTGGCTGGTTACTAGGTGGGCTCGATTTGTGTCTACTTGGAAAAGTGGTTGCTTTCCGCCGTTCATCTGATATCGCCTGCGATCCCATTTCTTCCTTGCAATCACTGCGTGGACGTGCTGATGCCATCAAGACAAAATATGATCGAAAGAAATATTAAGCATCAAGTTCGTTCTCGACAGACACAAAGATTAAAACACTTGTCAAAGACACTTGCACTGAATGTATCCTTTGTCAGGGGAATCACCCCTTGGACAACTGCAAAACATTTCTTGCAAGAAAGGAAGACATAAGCAATGCAAGAAGGTTTGTGTTTCGGGTGCATGGAGCCAGGCCACCGTTCCAAAGAATACAAAATGCGAAAGAGTTGCAAGATGTATGCGAAACAACACCCCTCGTCCTTGCATGCATGACATTAGACGCGAGAAAGATAATAGAACTAGAGGACATGAGGTAACATTAGTAAAGGATCAGTGTAGATTGGATATCAGGAAGTACTCGTTCTCACAGAGGACAATCAATGAATGGAACAAGTTATCTACAGATTGTGTAACTGCTAACAGCGTGGATATGTTTAAAAACAAGGTTGAAACATATCTCAGGAGGGTGGATTAGACATAGATTAAAATTGCTGGACTCTCGATAAGCCAATGGCTTCCTTGTTCACTTGCTATATGGGCCTTTGCCTTGGATGGCAATCTTATTAAATCTGGTTAAAACCCTAATTGTACAGTTGTGTAGGCCACATAGATTTACATCATTAATCATCCCCCTATAAACAAGAGCGATAAGCCAGCTCACTGCAGTGAAGCGGGTGTGGACCACTGGCCGGCATTTCATTGCACGGCAGAAACAGTTGCATCCACTGCATGACACATAGGGTAGTATTGTTTATAGTGTGCACATAGCATGTTACAAATAGTTGTCTAACATATGTAAGTAAGTAAATAAGTAAGTGAGTAAGTTAATGTATTTCCTCCTCGCCATCATCATGTACAATATAAACCTAAGGCAAACAAAAGCAATGAAGATGAGGTGGCTACCAGAGAAGTATAAACTTATCGGGCTAGTAGCCAGTGACGATGACACCAGGAACCAATTAACTTGAAGATTTGTCATTGTCATTTGTTCTTAATGGGGCATGGCCACCAAACTTATTAATACTTTGGGTGAGGGTGGTCCCAGCAGTTGTGTTATAAGTGTGGGCAGTTGGGTTGTTCATACTGGAGTGAGCATCGTATATTAGTGTTAAACTCTCAAAGACAAACATTTTGGAGGCTTGCTGGAGAAAGTTGTGGGACAACGAATATGGTAATTTCCTGTGTGGCTTAAAGCTGTACGAATTGACAGAAGACAGGATCTACCATCTCTTTATTTTCAGATAATTTATGTCACAACTGTTTGTGCTGTGTTAGTGTATATGTGAATGAATGTAACAGTTCCGAAAATGTTCTGAAATATCAATATATTACAAATACGTTTGTTTTTCTTGGGGGTAGCGTACATTAAGTATTTCCCAGTAGTCACATTGATTGGGTGCAACATAAAATTTTATAGGGGTAGGATTCAGTTTTATAAATAATGTGTGCGTGTGTGTATGCATATTTGTAACTCTTTTTTAAAACTCTACTAGATGTCAGCTCATTAATAAGATTTGTTTTCTTTATTAAATCATCTGTATTTAATTAGGCTCTCCCCTTTTTGGTCGTCGTTTGCCTTTTTATCGTTGTATGAACAACTATCGTGTAACTCATTCTGTACGCATTGCAACATTCATTGCATTCTATGCATTTGTTTGACAAATCATGTAAAACTTTGCCTACTAAAACAATTGACAGCTTAAATGAGAGAGCACATTTCTTTACATGAAGCGTGTCCTTGGGCAAGTTGGCCAGATAAAATTCGAGAAAGATCTTGATCTGCAGGTGGAAATGGATGTGATGGAGCAGCTGGGGAATGTGTTGGAAGATGGGAAAAGAATATTTTTGTTACCTTAGATCGAGAAGAATTTCCAACAGGGCTTAATGAGATTTTGACTACTTGCAGTCACTAGCTAATACATGTATAGAGCACTTCAATTAGTTCAGTTTTGATCATGTTTAGTGTTGCGTTAAACTTTAATTAACTGTTATAATTAATATGTTATGATATTTGATATACAAGGTGCATGGATAGACTGTGCACGTAATAAAGTATTAGGTATATATAGCTATATAGTAATAATATCTTATTAGTACTGTATATCTATAGATATATGATGAAGACTGGGTGCTGTACAGTATAAACACTGGGCCTCCAGTGGGTTCTTGCCGTGCAGCAGCATGAATGTCACTGATCCATGCCTGCATCACTTTATCATGTGTCAACTGATAAGGGCTCTGCGGTCTTGTTTTACTCGGGTGTCTGTTTATATGTATGGTAGGCTATCCTAATAGGAAATGTGATTATGAGTTAGCCGCCAGGCGGCGATACTATTTGGCTGCCCTGACTTGTAAGGTCAATGATGTAACTCTACGCATGATACTAATAGAGATGGACGCAGATTCCAGTACTTTAAGCTCACGAATATACGTCCGAAAAAATTCCACATCCAGGGGGCATGTGCCCCTTGCCCCCCCCCCATGCGGACGCCCATGTTCATTAAGTATAATAATTCGTGGACCCATAGAAGTTATCTGATACAACAAGCGGTGTAAAATATCACCTAAGCACAAATTTAATAACATAATCCCCATACACTAAAATTATATTTTCTTGGATCAAGCCAAGAAAATACATACAACTAAGATTAAGAACTGGGTAGTTTGACTGAACTACCAGTACAGGCACCCAGCGTTGTCTACCGGTACACATGTACCTATATTATATACACGAAACAGCCGAGCGGTAATAATGTGCAACCATGCACGTAAATTGCCGCAGCGTCCACCGCATAACAAAAGCCTACCAGTTGCAGATAGTTATTTGACAAAGGCTGGCGGACACACCGCTATTTCCGGTTGGCCGTCCTCGTGTTACTAGTGTCTTCTAGAAAAAATATCAGCTTCTGTGACAGCCCAACTTCTCGATACAGCCAACTCGGCGCAACGGCTCGTCTCGCTCAGGTATAGCGACGGTTTGCATGTAACTCATGTACTGCAGAATCTTGTGTGCGCTTGCGTGTGTCGTTGTGCGTGCTTGCGTGCGTGCGTGCGTGCGTGCGTGCGTGCGTGCGTGCTTGCTTGCATGCGTGCATATTGTTGAACGTTTATATGCCACTTTCATCTGCCAGCAACTGACCAGGGCTATGGTTACCTTTGCTAAGCATTTCGTAGAACTTACTTTGTGCCGGTAAGTAGTCGTTAACGTAGGAATTATTTTTTTAGTTACCATAATGTTTAATTCGTTTTTCTTATTTACTATACTCCTAGCATTTAAACAAACACATCTATAACCTGCTTACGTAGGAAATATTTTTAGTTACCTGCTCCACAATTTCATCGACTTCAAGAAAACGTTCAACTGAAGACAAATGGCAAGTCATGAAACTACAACTTCAACGAAAACAGATACAAATCATACAGGCACTGGATTCCAACTCAATCAACGCAGTAATTCTGAATAACCAACATGTCATGTCGGCTGTCGGGGTTATTCAGGGGTGCCCACTTTCGCATGTACTCGTCAACATATTCCTGGAGAACGTCATGCAGGAGACCCTCCAAGACTTCAACACCACCGTATCTACTGGTGGAAGGCCCATTTATAATCGCAGTTTTGCAGCGATGTCAACCTTTGTATGAGAATGAAAGACTGAAATAAATGGCAAGGGCTAAAATGGCATGGAAGTCAGTTCAGATAAAAGCAAAGCACTTGTCAACAGTAGCAGTCAGAACACCCCCCCCCCACCGCCACGACCCACCCACCCCTATTAACATCGTAAACTGAAGATGGTGCATGAGTACACATTAAGCAAGGATGGCATCTCAACAAAATAAATCAAATCAAGGATCGCCATAGCCTATTACACTGACATTTGCTTATAGGTCGATCCATTATGAGCCAGAGTGTAAGACACATTATGTCCAAATATAACGTGACACACCATGAACTACTGTATATGCCTATGAGTGCTATTAAGTATAAATGTAAAGAAAAAGTGGAATATCAATGTAAATGCTACATACTATGAATACGCAAATATGATTTGTGAACTGTTGGTAATGAAAGATTGTAAATATTATATTACGCTGTCTTAAATAAGGAAGAATGTAATGTTGTGATTTCATATCTAAGCACAATATGGTTTGTTTTCTAACTGCTATTTCTTGTATGAAACTTTAATTAATAATCTGTTTAATATGTACATGTTTGTGGATCTTGAATCCGAATAAAGATGGTAATAATATTAATAATAGCCATGTCTGCTATGTAAAGACAAAGCGCTACAGAGCGCTCGTAGTACCCGTCCTCCGCTAGGGCGCGACATCTACACTTTGAGAGCAGAAACAGAGAGATGAGTACAAGCGTTTGATATGAAAAGCTTCAGGAGACTCTTCATTTCTTACACGGAACACAAAACGAACGAATGTGTGAGACTGCAGACGGACTGCTTCGCGGGAAAGCAACAGTCCTTGTTGTCAGTGGTGAAACGACTCGAGCACTCCCGGTTTGGCCACGTCATTGGGCACATCATTTCAAAAACCATCTTACAAGGCACTCGGGGGGGTTCAAAAGAAGACGGGGATGCCAGGAGAAAAACTGGCTTAAAAACGTGCAGGAATGGACCAATCTAAGCCTGTTCGGCCCTGCTACAATGACGTCGAATCAAAGAACGTACTGAATACTGATGAACATATGATTGGCTTTTGTATATGAGGCAACGTCACCTGTTCTAGTAAAACTTCCTCAGTTGTCACTTTGTCCTGCCATCGATAACCTGCTGTTAATCTGATGCATCACGTGAGGAACGTGTTTTGTCTCCTTTCGTGCAGGGTGTACGTCGATCAGGTTTCCTGTTATTGAGTAGTACACTAACATTACGTAAGCAAGAGTATACTGTTGCATAACTGAAGTGGTTAACATTTTCTAGTTGTGTTCCGTCTATATCCAAACTAGGATGGCATGTTTCTTTGCTCAAGATTGCCATCTTCTTTAGACTGAACTAGAACCCAATTTGTTTGCAGGCTTTGGCAAACTTGTCTAGTATAGTTTGGATTAATGTTGGTTAAAAGGCACTTCAGGCGGCGTCATCTGCATACAGCAACTCTCTTGTGGTCTGGACGGTTTGTAGAACTTCCCATCTTAACGAGTGATCACCTTGATATCCTCTTGCTGGCAACGAAAGGCGCTTTGGTGATAAATCAGAGATAGGCGAGATCGGCCCATTTCACAATAATGGCAATGCCAACACAACATTAGTGACCATAGTTTCATTTAAATAACATGGGCAGCAGTTTGAATACTTGTTAGAAGCTATGCTTCAAATAGGCGTATGTATGGAGAGAAATATATTGCGTTGTGCAGTGGGTGTGTTTGTATGTTGCTTGTGACAGCCGTATAAAATATAAATGGTGTGGTTGTCCAGGTTAATAATTATACTATGATTTACAATCTAAATTAATAAGTATTTTGAAAATGCGTACCGCTGCATAGACATTGATGATGATGATGATGATGACGACGACGATGATGATAATGTGACATGTAGATGAGAAAGTCTAACGATACATACGTCACTCGCTGCACTTTTGACTGACGACTTCGTAAAACAAGAGTGCGCTGAAATAGACATAGCCTACATGCCGACGGTCGACCGCCACAATGTGCATGCCTCTGTGTACACGTCGGGTTGTCAGCTACTCCGGATACAAATTGTTCCTTAAGCGAACTCAGGGATTGTCTCCAGAATATATTCCACTGGATGACTAACAGCAAATTAAAGTTAAATGCACATAAAACAGTTTCTTATTATTGGTACACAGAGGCAGCGAGGTAAACTTGATTGTTTTTTTTTCCGACACCTATGCTGAGCCCGAATTTCACACCGGCCATCTCAGCACGAAAATTAGGAGTCACCTTTGATAATAATTTTATTTTAGACACCATATTTCACAAACTTGTCGTTACTGCCTTTATAACATCCGTGACCATCGTCGTATTCGCCGGTATATGTACTTTGCTGTCGCCAAAACTATTGTAACTGCTCTTGTTAGCAGTAGACTTAACTATTGGTATTGGAATTCCCTTTATCCTAATACTGCTCTCAAGGACATCTTGAAACTTCAACGTGTACAAAATTGTATGGCAAGGGTAGTTACCCGGTCTCTTCGTTTCTCCCACCCAGCACCACTTAAATCATTGCATTGACTCATGTCCGATATCGCATTATTTTTTAGATCTGTATTCAATTACCTATCATTATCACGCACTTTCTTCCAAGTAACCAGCATATTTATATTCACTGTTCACTCCTGCAAGACAGCACAGACAGCTTCGCCTTCAATCATCTAATTCTAATCTATGCTTTTTGTTCCAAGTGTTAAGACAAATGCCGGAACAATAGAGCTTTTTTCAATTGCTGCACCGACTGTGGAACTCACTCCCTGTTAGTGTTAAAAATGTAGGAAATATGTACATGTAGGAAACAACATTTCGCCATAAACTAAAAACCCATTTTTTTAAGCTTGCTTATCCTCCATAGGCATTGCTAACCAGTGTACCAATCCAACTGTTTACAACTGGAACCGCTTAACCACTTTTGTGTTGGTGACCTGCCGAGCTTGGGTCTCCCGAGGATTTTAACACAATAGAAGTATTTTATATCTTATTACATTATTAGGTCGATCCTACTTTGACCCCAAGCATGTAGGTCCTTATAATGATGTTGTAACGGGTCGGCCCTTTTTATAGTTTATGATGTTTAGCGCGCGCTTGTGAATGTGCTGGTTGCTGGGTGAGTGAGTTATTAGGCGCAGCTTCTGGGTTCAGCGCGCAGTAATAATATATATAAATGTTTTATTTCAGGCAAGAACCCATATATATACATACAAGTAAAAAACATAATAATGATGTTGAACATTAAAGGTACATGTAGTGAGAATAAAAAATATAAATATACATACATGTCGTGCAGTAAAAGTATATGAATAAAAAATAGATATACACGCACGCACGCACGCACGCACGCACGCACACACACACACACACGTCACGAATTAAACGCATACAACAACTGATCAATCCAATGTTTATATATATATATATATATATATATATATATATATATATATATATATATATACATATATATATATATATATATATATATATATATATATATATATATATATATATATATATATATATATATATATATATATATATATATATATATATATATGACTTTCCCATTGGTGGCCATGTTAAAGTTTTGCATGATTATAAGAAAACGTGACCATCAAAAATTATTACAAAAATTATGTGTGATATCCGTCAATGTTTACCAATATTACCACGAATTACGGAGCACACGTGTCTATAGTAGTAGTACATATATATAGTTGAAAAAAATCCCAATTCCGCCTATTAAAATCATCTTAAAATGCACCATTTCAATCTCAACAGCTTCTACCAGCAAACCTGGCAATGTCCCTGCTCAAATGCACTTATGTCCGATAATATTAAAAAATTTAACATTCCAGGAAGTCTAACTAATGTATGACCTAATTCTCGACGTCGCTTCCCAAGGCTGCTGAGCGAATAAGGTCGCGGCCTCCAGACGTCACTCGTGCCTTAAAGGTCAATGTCATTTTGTTCGTGATTCACGTACACCGAGCGTTGCTAGCAATCACCCGTTTCCGGCATTACCGGCAGTTGGCCCTCATGCGAACGGTGCTTAGACTGGCGACGTTAGCACGAACTGGTCAATATTCACTCCTTCTCCAGAAGGTAAGTATTGCTTGTGAATGGTCCGTAGGTTGAAGTTCCATACGAACTTTGCATGACAATAGCACGTCGTCAGAATATTTAAAGCGATTGAAAATGCGGAACCAAATTCCAGATACTTCTTCGGTATCCGGTGTTCGATCATATTCGAGATTTACTTTTTGACATTGACTCGAGTGCCGGCATTTTTAATTTCAAACTATCGAACGAACGCATACCTCAGTACTAGGAAAACACGAACCCTTCTTTTTGGTAGTATGCAAAAAGCCCGTAATAATGGATAATGCATTTTTTACTATTATTTCCTACTATAAACATCCTTTAAATTATAAAAATTTATTATTTTTCAAAGGAAAAGCAGCATTAACTTTGGTATACCTTAATTTTCTCCTCAGGCTCAGTCAGTCATTCCTGACTGATACTGTACCGTACTTAGAGATGCCAAACTTCTGATATATATATATATATATATATATATATATATATATATATATATATATATATATATATATATATATATATATATATATATATATATATATATATATATATATATATCACTCATATACCCATATATGTTATGTGATTACATTTATTTTATATATATAACAATAATAAATTTGCTAATGCAAACACTATCTCCTACACCTAGCTCCACGACTATTGTAACATCAATGTTTATGCCTAGACATCATCACAATATAATGACTTCCACATGTAGCAATGTGCTTTTGAAAATATTATTGATACAAAAAATGCAATAACATTTGCATTAGTTTTTTCTCTCCATTATATGGAAGCAGGTGTAATTTTATTATCATGATAGATGTGTGATGTATATATAACAAGAAGTTTGGCTGCTCTGTGGTTGTTTTCATGGTTAGGTCATAAACAGTATGATTGCCGAAAAGAGAGAACCAACGACAAGTCATATATATATATATATATATATATATATATATATATATATATATATATATATATATAAATATATATATATATATATATATATATATATATATATATATGTATATATAAATATATATATATATATATATATATATATATATATATATGTCATAAACAGTATGATTAAGAGAGAACCAACGACAAGTCATATATATATATATATATATATATATATATATATATATATATATATATATATATATATATATATATATATATATATATATATATATATATATATATGTATATATAAAATATATATATATATATATATATATATATATATATATATATATAAATATATATATATATATATATATATATATATATATATACATATTTATATATACATATATATATATATGTATATATATATATGTATATATAAATATATATATATATATATATATATATATATATATATATATATATATATATATATATATATATATATGACGTCCAGATTTCGTTTGTGTGGTAGCAGAATCTTGTACTTTCACTCTTGTTGGTACAACTGCTACAGGACGACCACAAGGAGGTCGCCTGGCTGGCTCAACTGGTTTAACCAGATCCAGGAAAGCAGGCTTAAGAGTGTTAACGGCGACTTTGTTCTGTCGATTGCCCAAATCAAGTACAAAATCCTTGTCTCCGTGTTCTAGGACTTTGAATGGCCCCTTATAAGGTTGTGTGAGAGGTGGGCGATGATTGTCTCTACGAACAAAAACGTAGCCACTGTTCGCAAGTGTGACTGGCACAGACGACGACTTAATGGGGCATGGCCACCAAACTTATTAATACTTTGGGTGAGGGTGGTCCCAGCAGTTGTGTTATAAGTGTGGGCAGTTGGGTTGTTCATACTGGAGTGAGCATCGTATATTAGCGTTAAACTCTCAAAGACAAACATTTTGGAGGCTTGCTGGAGAAAGTTGTGGGACAACGAATATGGTAATTTCCTGTGTGGCTTAAAGCTGTACGAATTGACAGAAGACAGGATCTACCATCTCTTTATTTGTAGATAATTTATGTCACAACTGTTTGTGCTGTGTTAGTGTATATGTGAATGAATGTAACAGGGTCCGAAAATGTTCTGAAATATCAATATGTTACAAATACGTTTGTTTTTCTTGGGGGTAGCGTACATTAAGTATTTCCCAGTAGTCACATTGATTGGGTGCAACATAAAATGTTATAGGGGTAGGATTCAGTTTTATAAATAATGTGTGCGTGTGTGTATGCATATTTGTAACTCTTTTTTTAAAACTCTGCTAGATGTCAGCTCATTAATAAGATTTGTTTTCTTTATTAAATCATCTGTATTTAATTAGGCTCTCCCCTTTTTGGTCGTCGTTTGCCTTTTTATTTGTATGAACAACTATCGTGTAACTCATTCTGTACGCATTGCAACATTCATTGCATTCTATGCATTTGTTTGACAAATCATGTAAAACTTTGCCTACTAAAACAATTGACAGCTTAAATGAGATAGCACATTTCTTTACATGAGGCATGTCCTTGGGCAAGTTGGCCAGATAACATTCGAGAAAGATCTTGATCTGCAGGTGGAAATGGCTGTGATGGAGCAGCTGGGGAATGTGTTGGAAGATGGGAAAAGAATATTTTTGTTACCTTAGATCGAGAAGAATTTCCAACAGGGCTTAATGAGATTTTGACTACTTACAGTCACTAGCTAATACATGTATAGAGCACTTCAATTAGTTCAGTTTTGATCATGTTTAGTGTTGTGTGAAACTTTAATTAACTGTTATAGTTAATATGTTATGATATTAGATATACAAGGTGCATGGATAGATTGTGCACGTAATAAGGTATTAGGTATATATAGCTATATAGTAATAATATCTTATTAGTACTGTATTTCTATAGATATATGATGGAGACTGGGTGCTGTACAGTATAAACACTGGGCCTCCAGTGGGTTCTTGCCGTGCAGCAGCATGAATGTCACTGGTCCATGCCTGCATCACTTTAGCATGTGTCAACTCATAAGGGCTCTGCGGTCTTGTTTTTCTCGGGTGTCTATTTATATGTATGGTAGGCCACCCTAATAGGAAATGCGATTATGAGTTAGCCGCCATGCGGCGATACTATTTGGCTGCCCTGACTTGTAAGGTGCTGCCACTGCGGACTTGATGTGTAACAATGATTATGACATGAGACCACAGACGTAAATAGAACACCCGTTAGTAAAACAAGACCGCTGAGCTCTTATCAAGTGACACATAGGTGGATGATTAATGATGTAACTCTACGCATGATACTAATAGAGATGGACGCAGATTCCAGTACTTTAAGCTCACGAATATACGTCCGAAAAAATTCCACATCCAGGGGGCATGTGCCCCTTGCCCCCCCCCCCCCATGCGGACGCCCATGTTCATTAAGTACAATAATTCGTGGACCCATAGAAGTTATCTGATACAACAAGCGGTGTAAAATATCACCTAAGCACAAAATTTAATAACATAATCCCCATACACTAAAATTATATTTTCTTGGATCAAGCCAGGAAAATACATACAACTAAGATTAAGAACTGGGTAGTTTGACTGAACTACCAGTACAGGCACCCAGCGTTGTCTACCGGTACACATGTACCTATATTATATACACGAAACAGCCGAGCGGTAATAATGTGCAACCATGCACGTAAATTGCCGCAGCGTCCACCGCATAACAAAAGCCTACCAGTTGCAGATAGTTATTTGACAAAGGCTGGCGGACACACCGCTATTTCGGCTTGGCCGTCCTCGTGTTACTAGTGTCTTCTAGAAAAAATATCAGCTTTTGTGACAGCCCAACTTCTCGATACAGCCAACTCGGCGCAACGGCTCGTCTCGCTCAGGTATAGCGACGGTTTGCATGTAACTCATGTACTGCAGAATCTTGTGTGCGCTTGCGTGTGTCGTTGTGCGTGCGTGCGTGCGTGCGTGCGTGCGTGCTTGCTTGCATGCGTGCATATTGTTGAACGTTTATATGCCACTTTCATCTGCCAGCAACTGACCAGGGCTATGGTTACCTTTGCTAAGCATTTCGTAGAACTTACTTTGTGCCGGTAAGTAGTCGTTAACGTAGGAATTATTTTTAGTTACCATAATGTTTAATTCGTTTTTCTTATTTACTATACTCCTAGCATTTAAACAAACACATCTATAACCTGCTTACGTAGGAAATATTTTTAGTTACCTGCTCCACAATTTCATCGACTTCAAGAAAACGTTCAACTGAAGACAAATGGCAAGTCATGAAACTACAACTTCAACGAAAACAGATACAAATCATACAGGCACTGGATTCCAACTCAATCAACGCAGTAATTCTGAATAACCAACATGTCATGTCGGCTGTCGGGGTTATTCAGGGGTGCCCACTTTCGCATGTACTCGTCAACATATTCCTGGAGAACGTCATGCAGGAGACCCTCCAAGACTTCAACACCACCGTATCTACTGGTGGAAGGCCCATTTATAATCGCAGTTTTGCAGCGATGTCAACCTTTGTATGAGAATGAAAGACTGAAATAAATGGCAAGGGCTAAAATGGCATGGAAGTCAGTTCAGATAAAAGCAAAGCACTTGTCAACAGTAGCAGTCAGAACACACCCCCCCTGCCACGACCCACCCACCCCTATTAACATCGTAAACTGAAGATGGTGCATGAGTACACATTAAGCAAGGATGGCATCTCAACAAAATAAATCAAATCAAGGATCGCCATAGCCTATTACACTGACATTTGCTTATAGGTCGATTCATTATGAGCCAGAATGTAAGACACAGTATGTCCAAATATAACGTGACACACCATGAACTACTGTATATGCCTATGAGTGCTATTAAGTATAAATGTAAAGAAAAAGTGGAATATCAATGTAAATGCTACATACTATGTATACGCAAATATGATTTGTGAACTGTTGGTAATGAAAGATTGTAAACATTATATTACGCTGTCTTAAATAAGGAAGAATGTAATGTTGTGATTTCATATCTAAGCAATATATGGTTTGTTTTCTAACTGCTATTTCTTGTGTGAAACTTTAATTAATAATCTGTTTAATATGTACATGTTTGTGGATCTTGAATCCGAATAAAGATGGTAATAATATTAATAATAGCCATGTCTGCTATGTAAAGACAAAGCGCTGCAGAGCGCTCGTAGTACCCGTCCTCCGCTACGGCGCGACATCTACACTTTGAGAGCAGAAGCAGAGAGATGAGTACAAGCGTTTGATATGAAAAGCTTCAGGAGACTCTTCATTTCTTACACGGAACACAAAACGAACGAATGTGTGAGACTGCAGACGGACTACTTCGCGGGAAAGCAAGAGTCCTTGTTGTCAGTGGTGAAACAACTCGAGCACTCCCGGTTTGGCCACGTCATTGGGCACATCATTTCAAAAACCATCCTGCAAGGCACTCGGGGGGGGGGTCAAAAGAAGACGGGGCTGCCAGGAGAAAAACTGGCTTAAAAACGTGCAGGAATGGACCAATCTAAGCCTGTTCGGCCCTGCTACAATGACGTCGAATCAAAGAACGTACTGAATACTGATGAACATATGATTGGCTTTTGTATATGAGGCAACGTCACCTGTTCTAGTAAAACTTCCTCAGTTGCACTTTGTCCTGCCATCGATAACCTGATGTTAATCTGATGCATCACGTGAGGAACGTGTTTTGTCTCCTTTCGTGCAAATGGTGTGGTTGTCCAGGTTAATAATTATACTATGATTTACAATCTAAATTAATAAGTACTTTGAAAATGCGTACCGCTGCATAGACATTGATGATGATGATGACGACGACGATGATGATAATGTGACATGTAGATGAGAAAGTCTAACGATACATACGTCACTCGCTGCACTTTTGACTGACGACTTCGTAAAACAAGAGT
Organism: Lamellibrachia satsuma; assembly: GCA_033239005.1. NCBI lineage: Eukaryota > Metazoa > Annelida > Polychaeta > Sabellida > Siboglinidae > Lamellibrachia > Lamellibrachia satsuma. Next base: position 4,655,401 of record BSQZ01000021.1, on the reverse strand, counting down.
GCGCTGAAATAGACATAGCCTACATGCTGACGGTCGACCGCCACAATGTGCATGCCTCTGTGTACACGTCGGGTTGTCAGCTACTCCGGATACAAATTGTTCCTTAAGCCAACTCAGGGATTGTCTCCAGAATATATTCCACTGGATGACTAACAGCAAATTAAAGTTAAATGCACATAAAACAGTTTCTTATTATTGGTACACAGAGGCAGCGAGGTAAACTTGATTGTTTTTTTTCCGACACCTATGCTGAGCCATAATTTCACACCGGCCATCTCAGCACGAAAATTAGGAGTCACCTTTGATAATAATTTTATTTTAGACACCATATTTCACAAACTCGTCGTTACTGCCTTTATAACATCCGTGACCATCGTCGTATTCGCCGGTATAATTATGTACTTTGCTGTCGCCAAAACTATTGTAACTGCTCTTGTTAGCAGTAGACTTAACTATTGGTATTGGAATTCCCTTTATCCTAATATTGCTCTCAAGGACATCTTGAAACTTTAACGTGTACAAAATTGTATGGCAAGGGTAGTTACCCGGTCTCCTCGTTTCTCCCACCCAGCACCTCTTAAATCATTGCATTGACTCATGTCCGATATCGCATTATTTTTTAGATCTGTATTCAATTACCTATCATTATCACGCACTTTCTTCGAAGCAACCAGCATATTTATATTCACTGTTCACTCCTGCAAGACAGCACAGACAGTTTCGCCTTCAATCATCTAATTCTAATCTATGCTTTTTGTTCCAAGTGTTAAGACAAATGCCGGAACAATAGAGCTTTTTTCAATTGCTGCACCGACTGTAGAACTCACTCCCTGTTAGTGTTAAGTATGTAGGAAATATGTATATGTAGGAAACAACATTTCGCCATAAACTAAAAACCCATTTTTTTAAACTTACTTATCCTCCATAGGCATTGCTAACCAGTGTACCAATCCAACTGTTTACAACTGGAACTGCTTAACCACTTTTGTGTTGGTGCCCTGCCGAGCTTGGGTCTCCCGAGAATTTTAACACAATAGAAGTATTTTATATCTTATTACATTATTAGGTCGATCCTACTTTGACCCCAAGCATGTAGGTCCTTATAATGATGTTGTAACGGGTCGGCCCTTTTTATAGTTTATGATGTTTAGCGCGCGCTTGTGAATGTGCTGGTTGCTGGGTGAGTGAGTTATTAGGCGCAGCTTCTGGGTTCAGCGCGCAATAATAATATATATATAAATGTTTTATTTCAGGCAAGAGCCCATACATATACATACAAGTAGAAAACATAATAATGATGTTGAACATTAAAGGTACATGTAGTGAGAATAAAAAATATAAATATACATACATGTCGTACAGTAAAAGTATATGAATAAAAATAGATATACACGCACGCACGCACGCACGCACGCACGCACACACACACACACACACGTCACGAATTAAAAGCATACAACTGATCAATCCAATGTTTATATATATATATATATATATATATATATATATATATATATATATATATATATATATATATATATATATATATATATATATATATATATATATATATATATATATATATATATATATATTCTTTCCCATTGGTGGCCATGTTAAAGTTTTGCATGATTATAAGAAAACGTGACCATCAAAAATTATTACAAAAATTATGTGTGATATCCGTCAATGTTTACCAATATTACCACGAATTACGGAGCACACGTGTCTATAGTAGTAGTACATAAATATATAGTTGCAAAAAATCCCAATTCCGCCTATTAAAATCATCTTAAAATGCACCATTTCAATCTCAACAGCTTCTACCAGCAAACCTGGCGATGTCCCTGCTCAAATGCACTTATGTCCGATAATATTAAAAAATTTAACATTCCAGGAAGTCTAACTAATGTATGACCTAATTCTCGACGTCGCTTCCCAAGGCTGCTGAGCGAATAAGGTCGCGGCCTCCAGACGTCACTCGTGCCTTAAAGGTCAATGTCATTTTGTTCGTGATTCACGTACACCGAGCGTTGCTAGCAATCACCCGTTTCCGGCATTACCGGCAGTTGGCCCTCATGCGAAAGGTGCTTAGACTGGCGACGTTAGCACGAACTGGTTAATATTCACTCCTTCTCCAGAAGGTAAGTATTGCTTGTGAATGGTCCGTAGGTTGAAGTTCCATACGAACTTTGCATGACAATAGCACGTCGTCAGAATATTTAAAGCGATTGAAAATGCGGAACTAAATTCCAGATACTTCTTCGGTATCCGGTGTTCGATCATATTCGAGATTTACTTTTTGACATCGACTCGAGTGCCGGCATTTTTAATTTCAAACTATCGAACGAACGCATACCTCAGTACTAGGAAAACACGAACCCTTCTTTTTGGTGGTATGCAAAAAGCCCGTAATAATGGATAATGCATTTTTTACTATTATTTCCTACTATAAACATCCTTTAAATTATAAAAATTTATTATTTTTCAAAGGAAAAGCAGCATTAACTTTGGTATACCTTAATTTTCTCCTCAGGCTCAGTCAGTCATTCCTGACTGATACTGTACCGTACTTAGAGATGCCAAACTTCTGATATATCTATCACTCATATATCTATATATGTTATGTGATTACATTTACTTCTATATATATAACAATAATAAATTTGCTAATGCAAACACCATCTCCTACACCTAGCTCCACGACTATTGTAACATCAATGTTTATGCCTAGACATCATCACAATATAATGACTTCCACATGTAGCAATGTGCTTTTGAAAATATTATTGATACAAAAAATGCAATAACATTTGCATTAGTTTTTTCTCTCCATTATATGGAAGCAGGTGTAATTTTATTATCATGATAGATGTGTGATGTATATATAACAAGAAGTTTGGCTGCTCTGTGGTTGTTTTCATGGTTAGGTCATAAACAGTATGATTGCCGAAAAGAGAGAACCAACGACAAGTCATATATATATATATATATATATATATATTGACGTCCAGATTTCGTGGTAGCAGAATCTTGTACTTTCACTCTTGTTGGTACAACTGCTACAGGACGACCACAAGGAGGTCGCCTGGCTGGCTCAACTGGTTTCACCGGATCCAGGAAAGCAGGCTTAAGAGTGTTAACGGCGACTTTGTTCTGTCGATTGCCCAAATCAAGTACAAAATCCTTGTCTCCGTGTTCTAGGACTTTGAATGGCCCCTCATAAGGTTGTGTGAGAGGTGGTCGATGATTGTCTCTACGAACAAAAACGTAGACACTGTTCGCAAGTGTGACTGGCACAGACGACGTTCTGGTACCATGTGGAACTGGTGTGTGAGACGCCAGTCTACGAACTGTCTCATGGAGTCGAGGAAGGAATTGCGTGGTGTCTAGTGGTGCTTGGCCAGGAGGCAGGAAATCCCCCGGGACAGTGTGTGAAGTTCCGTATACCATCTCTGCCGAAGAGCATCCCAGATCCTCTTTCGGCACAGTGCAGATGTCCATCAACACCCAGAGCAGTACATCAATCCAGTTTGGACCATGGAGACAGGCCATCGAGGCCGACTTGAGGTGACAGTGAAATCTTTCCACAAGGTTGTTCGAAGTAGACCTAAGACCTGTGACAGGGCTTGCCACAATTCTGAGGTAAACTGTTTCCCCCTGTTTGAAGTCAATTCTGTCAGAACACCAAAACGGGCGATCCTGTGGACTACTAGAGCCTTGGCACGTGGTAGTCTGAGCATCCATAAGTGGCCATCTGGTCAACCTATCTACCACTATGAACAGGTAGCAAAAGTTCTGTGAAGATGGAAGAGCGTGTGGTCAAAACAGCGGGTATGTGGCATGAATTGACCGACGGGGTTCGTGATGTGTCGGTGCATCTTAGTTGCTTGACAATGAAGACAAGTCTTCGCCCATATGCCAGGCCATGCAAACTTATCAACGACTACCTTCTTAGTCGCTCTGATAACCAGGTGAGAAAGGCCATGGATAGTATCGAAAACGACGCGTTGCCAGGTATCAGGGACGAGAGGCCTGGGTCGTCCAGTGGAAACGTCGCAGGAGATAGTATCCCTTCCAATGCCGAGCGGAATGTCATAGAGGTCTAGGCGAGTTATGGTTGTTGCACGGAAGGATGCAACCCCTTCATCTGCTTGCTGTGCCGCTGCCATAGTGTTGAGATCCACACCCGGAATATGGGAAGTAATGGCTGAGATTCCAGCTCTTGACAGGGTGTCCACCAGACCTGGGGCGATTCCAACTCCGGAATCGGAATCAAAGGACGATTCCGGAGTCGGAATAATTCAGAGTTAATTTAGTGGAATCGCAGGGTTCGAATTGAGCGGGGGCCCGCTCGCTGGCCCCTAGATTTACTGTCGGGTCCCCAAAAATTCCAACTGTTGGAGCCTGACTTACTCCCAGAATTTTGCATTATAAATACGACAATATCATTGCATCTCAAAGGCACAAAACACCTGATGTATATTTTGTAGTCTGAGAGATCGACACAAGATCGAAATGTTAATGTTATATTAATTATAAGGTTTCAACCCCAAACAGCATGTCTGCATAGAACATATACTTTTAAAAAGAATGACAGTTATTAATTTTCTATATCTGCTGCAGGTAGACCTTTTTAGCAAGGAATTATAACCTCAGTCTAGTTGTGTACGTTCCAGTGTCATACGACACCTAGGCTAATATATATATATATATTATATATATAATTCAGTTCAGGGATGCTTTGACTAAAATTATTTAAAAAACGTAATTTTAATATGCTTGCAACTAAATAAATTGCAGATTTTTTCTATAAGCCTAAGGACATCAAAAGCAGAACAAGCACTGCAAAGCATTGATGCTACAAATGCTGCACGTCTGAAGAACGTATACGATAAATTTAATTAGGCTGTAGCAAAGCCAAATTCGCCGCACATGCGTTGTGTACATAATAAACAATTTTGTTGAACAAACTTACATTATGGCTTTTTCATGCAACTGTTTCTTGGCCCCCACTTTTGGCGAAGGGCCCCTAGATTTTGGAAAGTAGGGGCCCTGCTGGCCCCCACAAATTTTAGGCTAAATTCTAACCCTGAATTGGAGTCGGAATCGTTTGGAGTTAATTGAGTGGAATCGGAATCATTTGGAGTGGTATCAGAATCGGAGTCAGAATCACATTGAGAGGAATTGGAATCGTCATGCACATGGGCCATGGCTAATTGCAATTTACTTTTATTGGTGTCTCACTGCTCACTGGCCAGTCAATGCTAGTGTTTGCTCAGAAAAGCCACATCCTTTTGAAAGATTAGATCCTTTGGTTTTATTGGCAGTTTGTCAGAAGAATCTTTATATTCCTGGTTCAGATCTGGCCTGGTCATACCTAGACAATGGCTAATTGCAATTTACTTTTACTGATTTCTTACTCAGTTACTGCTAGTGTTTGCACAGAATCTTACAAACCCTTCTAAAGATTAAATCATTTGATTGTATTCAGTCATGCTTGCATCCTACCCTTTGAAATATAGTTATGACTTGTGAATTGCCTACAGTTGGTCAACTGCACAGTTTGTCAGAAGAGTTGATATGCCTTGTCACACCTGAAATTCAACCAATTCATGCCATAATATTTGTATACATAATCATAGCCTTCGCGAAACCAATCGGAATCAAACCGAGCACAACTTTTGTATCAAAAGTTGTGCTGGAGTCAGAATCGGAGTCAGACTCGAACTGAGACAACTGGAGTTGCAATCGGAATCACAAAAGTCTGCTGGAGTCGGAGTCGGAATAGAACCAAGACAATCGGAATCGAAAAGGTCTGCTGGATTCGGAGTCAGAATCGTTGAGGCGGAATCGAACCCAGGTCTCGTGTCCACAACGCAGTTACTCTTACCGTTGATGTGGCGGACATCTGTGGTGAATTCTGAAATGTACGCCAAGTGTCTCTGTTGCCGGGAGGGACATTAGAGATAGCAAAAGTCAAAGGCTTGTGGTCTGTGTAAAGCGTGAACGAGCGGCCTTCCAGGAAGTACCAGAAGTGTCCAATAGAGAGGTAGGCAGCCAGCAGCCTGTGGGTGCGTGAGCATAGTAGCTTGTGCAAGAACCTCTTTTGGCAGTAGTAAATGCTTGTTGGAGTTCTTTGGTCCAATCCAAGTTTGTGGGTTTGCCCACCAAAGCATCATATATAGGGCGCGTGATGTGAGCAGCCTTGGTAACGAACCGGTGGTAGAAGTTCATCATCCAGGCAAACTGCTGGAGCCCTTTGACAGTTGTCGGCTGCGGGAAAACTTTGGCAGGTAGGGGGAATGCCCCCTGGCTTGGGATGTGATGGCCCAGATAATCGATGGTTGTTGTACCAAATTGGCATTTGCCGACATGATTCACCAAACCGTGGGCTGCCAGGCGGTGAAAAACGGTTCGTAGGTGAATTTTGTGCTCATCTACCTAAGCACTGCGTCCAAGTAGACAAACACAAACTCAAGAACGCTGCAGATAGTGTCCATAAGCCACTGGAAAGCATGTGCTGCTTTCTTGAGGCCAAATGACGGGGTCCATAGAAACTCAAAAAGGCCGAAAGGCGTGATGACTGCCGTCTTACTGATGTCATCTGGTGGTATCCTTTCACATGATCAATCTTCGAAAAGATCGTATCATCCACAAGTTGCACAGAGAAGTCTTGAATGTGTGGCACATGATAACGATCGGGCACTGTGACATCATTCAGTCGTCTGTAATCCCCGCATGGCCACCAGCCACCACAGTTCTTCGGAACCATGGAACATTGTGTGGGTCAATGCTGATCATGGGTGTGACTTCCATCCTCTCACCGATCACATAACAAAGTTACGAAATTTCACCAAGGAAGAAAATCATGATTTTTCAGCATTTAATTTCACTTAATGCTTGAACAAGCATTAAGTAATTTAATAGTTTGTCTTATGATTTAACAAAAACTAAATTCAAAATTTGCACAAACGATCTAGCATGTTACAGTGGATAATAGGTAGGTTTGATTTTTCGCGAAATTAATTTGAAATGACACTACCAAAAAAAATCGAATTGAGGAAGCACTTTTAAAATATCTAAATATTTGGGGTTTGTCTTTTGTTTTATATACATAATTAGCATAATCTAAATAAAATAAAATAACAATGGTGGATATTTTCCAAAATAGGCAGCTGTTTGTATCTAGTTAATAACATATCACATGGCTCATGTAGTTTTACTTTGTTTTTAGTGTAATTTCAACCAAGAAAAAGATACTTTATAACAGTTTAGTTTACTCAAAGGTGACTTTGTGCTCATAAAGCATCTCATCTGCAACAATCCAATCTTACCATTTGAAAGTGTACTGGCCTAGTAACTGAATATTTTTCATACCAAAACATCTGGACATATGCCATTTATCATATAACTGCAAGTAAAATTAAATTAATACAGCAAATTGATCTTTCTGGTACTTATGTCGCATCTGTCACAGTGTGACAGATGTAACATTTTGAGGGATGGAATTGATAATCCTTTGCTACTTCATAACACCAACTCACTGATTAATAATTTTATATATGTGAATTGCAAATGGTTCAAGCTGGGTGTAGCATATTTTTTCATATTTTTCTCCCTCTTTCTTTTCTGGGAAAAGGGGTGTGACAGACGCGACATAAGTGGATGGAATTTTTTCAGTTTTCCACTAAATAATTTTGTATGACTTACAATGTTTGTTCAATTTCTTTTTTGGGAAATCAATTGAGGATGGGTTGTAAGGCAGAACATTTTTTTTATTATAATTTAGCCGCTTACCTTTTGTTAGACAGATCGTGTTGCAGCTACTGCCCAAAACTTACGTCTCTTGAAAAACAACATTGATGTTCCTACCTCAATAACTCGGCAATGGGTGGGAGTAGAGTAGAGTTAATTTTTCACCAAAATATACCTTGGGGTATTTATTCAACACAAAAAAATAAAAAGAGGCATCCAGACCTTCGTATAATTTTTGTTTTTACACATGAAATGCCACCGTTGAAAGTTTTTTTACATTTTTATGCACAAATACCCCCATTTCTAGGCCATAAAATAGCTGTAGAAGAGACAAATCTTGATGAAACTTGCTAAAGTTTTCTTTGTTGAAAGATAAGACCATTTTCTATCCCTAACGAAAATTAAAAGTAGGATATTAATCTAAACAACCGAACAGCAAAGTGTTCCATTTTTCATGACTTCGCTCATATATATATATTATATATATATATATATATATATATACATATAAGACCCAAAGTGCTGTGTGGGTGTTTTGTCGTTAATTCTCTTTTGGCGATCATACTTCTCATAGATCCATCACACATATATCATATGATAAAAAATTACACTTGCTTCCATGTAACGATCAAAATTGGGAAAAAGTAACACAAAAGACATTAACACAGTTTGCAGATAAAACGTCAGATGTTATCAAGTCATAATTAAACTATGCTCACACATGCATGTCTGCAGACATTAACACAAATATACTAAATGTGCATAACAACCACAAGCCCACAACATAGGGAAATAAAAGAGTACATAAGAACCTGTAGAGAATAGGGAGCAAGATCTGTCCTGTGTATAATCCACGTGGAAATGGGTAAATGTTTTATATGTAGGCACAAAAGGAGAAACATGACATTCAAATGAATGCTATAAAATCATACATTTTGCTGGATGTTTTCACCATAAATGCCTATGTTGTAAGCTTGTGGTTGTTATGCACATTTTGTATATTTGAGTTGATGTTAGACATGCAAATGTGAGCGTAGGTTAATTATGGTTTGAAGACATCTGCAATTTACCTGCAAACTGTGTTAATGTTTCTTTTAACAATGGAACAGTTCTTGCCTTCCTGGTGATTATACCGATATCTGACTGGCATGGGCATGTCAATGCCACACCGTACTTGCAGGCATAAAAAGGATGTTTTAGTGCTGATCAGTTCTGATTGCTAAGTGATTTAGTCAGATGGCAACCTTGATTGCCTTATGTTCTCCCAGAAGGCGGACTCAACACATTGAACGCAAACGTTGTACAGCAGAGATTATGTATTCAGCTGGTACTTCAAATCAAGGCACATCAAACTGCATATATTATGCTTCTTGAAACATGATTACATTTAAAATGCAAATATAGAGTAAGCTCTGTTTCTGTATAAGTTTGTTCATATGTGGTGTTACTTGCATGTACTGGGTACACATACCTTAGTTTAGGTATGTTGGCAGATTGGTTGACTTTACCAGGTTACTGTTTTCTGTCCAGTTTTGCATAAGTTTAGCCTTTTTTAAACCTATTTTCCCACACTAAAGTGCTTGGTGTACAAATAAATGTTTTTAACTAGGTCACCATATATATGTTTTATATTCCAATGACAAAAATGACTCCAACAAAACAACCATTCACTAGACAAAAAAATTACCTGGAACCCGATGAGTCAACACCTGTTTTCAGTGTCCACGCTATTTATGATGCAACTAATTTCTCTACAGTCCATTGGCCAATAACAGTGCAGCGTTTCTGTTATGTAACACTGTATGCTCATAGTGAGTTCAAAGCATCAAGAACACAACATGGTATACAGATGATACTTGGTCAGAGATGATAGAGAGGTGGTGTGTGGAGCCATTGTTCTTTACGACCACCCCAAAAGGGTCCTCATCAGAGAAAGCGCGTCTATAGATAATCGCAATATTATATTGTGTTGCTCTCTTTAAAAAATTGTAATTCCTGCTGGGCTGTCTAGATATTCAACATATAAGATGCTCCTGTTGAAGTATTGCCCAGAACAGCCAGATTATGGTTACATATGCAGTGGATCCCATTGTCATTAACACCACCTGGCCAGCATCGTTTACCGTCGTAATGCAGGCTGTCGAAGCCGGTGGAAATCGCTATGGCAACTTGGTGATATTTACCTCAAACAAGCCCACAACATCATTCTAACTGTCTGAACTAGTATAATAACTTGATTCACTAATGCTGTTGCTGAAATATTGACTCGGAAACTTGAAATAATCTGGCCTAAAGTGAACTGACACAGAATGAAGTAAGAAAACAAAATGGCAGATTAGTAAATAAAAAGCTCAGACGGCCCAGCCAACGTTTTAACAACGATTGCTGATTCGCTGCATATAGCCTGCTCACTCATTCACATGTATTCGAATAGGCCACTCAGAGCTTTCCAAAGGTATAACGTGTTACGTATTTAGTGTTTATTTAGATACTATGAATGGAAACGTAAATTTATTCTGCAGAGCATAGTAAAAGCAGTCAAATATGGGCACCAACTATGTGATGCACTTTGTAAGCTAGATCATTAGCTATCAAAAATAGTATCATCGAATGTGCTCATGAATAAATATGAATCAGAACGAAGAGTGATTCGGCTTTCCAATGATACCATTTGTTCCTGTGTGGGGATGGAAAAAAATATTCCTACAGAGTGATACCAAAATTGGCCGGAATGCTTTTTGCACTGATCGTGCAGGCCGAATTCAGCCCAGTGGTCACTCACAGGATTAAAAGGCTTTGTTTTTCAGACACTCTGACCGCCAAGCGTCGCGTCGTCTGCAATACTCAATGTACCGCCGCCATGTTTCTTGTTTTGAAGTGAAAACAAGGCTGGTGCTGCCTTGCAGAATTCTTAGAAGTAATTCACGTTGTGTGTGCTTTTAGTTGCAAGGTGACACCACATTGCTGTCGCGGCTTTCGCCAGATTTTGTTATATTCAATGAAGTGCCAAGACAATACTGAGAGAGGCCTAGAGAGTATTACGTTCAACTCTAGTCAATGATCTTGTCTAGTCAGGATGAAAACCAAGTATTACATGTATTTTCTAGATTTTTCCTGTTTTGTTTCTTTTCCAAAAATGTTTTTTTATTAAATTGAGACTCTTTGGAATCAAAAGCAGATAAATAAAACTGATAAAAACAGTCGTTTTTGTATTATTGTGAGAATATGGTTGTGGACATGGATTGAGGATGATTGACAAAAAATTTGAATGAAAGTACCCGAGCTAGTGAAAATTCCTATGGGCTAGTAGATTTCATAATCCACTAGCCCAGCAGGCTAGTAGAATTTATTTTATTCAGCAAGCCTAGTGTTGTTGAAAATTTATTTCACACTAATATTAATGAGAATTAATTTTTTTTAATTTCCAACTTTAAAGTAGCCGTGAAATTCTGAAATCCTTGCGTTTTGAGAATGTTAAGGTCTTAAAATGTTATTTATCCTCAACTTTATACTAGTGACTATTACAAGTCACAAGAATACAATGACAACAACATTCAATGACAACAACATTCAATGCAGCTCACAAATGGGTTTGTTTACCTTACAAAATATGGCAAACTTTTGACTCATAAAATATGAACACCTCAACAATAATGCCCCTTAGTGGGACTCATAAAATCAGATAATGTAATTGTGTTGTGCCTTTGAGACGCACCAGTATCGTAGTTTATTTGCCAAATTTTAAGGGCCAGTCAGACTACCAAATTTGAAACTAAATTCGAACCATGAGTGAAGATATTTCTATGAATGTTTCTCAGCTCATATTGACTGTATCATTATGTGTTTAATCTACTACCAGTGGGCAGTACACCTGAGTTGGCTGTAGCTGTAAATGTTTTAAAACAAAATTAATATGAAAATATTTTATTTATCCATCAAATTTCATCCACCATGTACATGGATAGGAAGTTGGGACTGTCTTTCAGGTGAAACACTAAAGTCCCTTCTACCTAGATTCTATGCCAGGGACTGTATATGGGCTCACTTCACATGTGATGATCCATTGAAGTTGACATGATAAGCATGACATGACTACCACTATGAAATAAAACAATTACCTGTGACAACCATCACTACTCAGTACATATTTGAACAGGATATCTTTCAAAATATACATAAACATTTACTTAATAAATCCGTACTGTTTCAAGTGCTTGTATTATTTATAAGACAGGTTGATTTGAACATTACTTGGAGCTCTTGCTACTGGTTGCTAGGGTTTCTGTGTTGCATTTTGTGAGATAATGAAATTATTACAAAGAAATAAAAATTTACTTGAATAAACAGTCATTCCTTCTCTATATTATTTTGTTGCTGTTATGTTCCAAAAATGTAGTTTACAAAGTCTCTAGAAGAACGTGTGTGACACCTCGAGTGTATTGAGGTGTAATTAGTGAGCTAATCAATTCAAGAAAACGAATCTAATTATTAGATCTATAGAAGTATAGAACTGTGTGCTACTTTTGGCTGGGTATGGGTAACACTCCTTTGCAGTTTTGCAGACATTAGTGCACATTGTGTAAGATGTTCTATTCATCCCACCAATACAAAGCTGTACAGCTCGAGGAAAGGAACAAAGTGGCCAGTGAACCTGTCAGCTTGTATGTGCTCAGTTTTATTTGCAACATACCACTTATGAATTCACATATAATTAATCCATACAGCAAGCCAGGTAGATGCAGGTAATAGTGTTTCTCTGCAATAACCACACCTAGGAAATGTGGATCAAATATCGTGGTCCCTGGATAGTTGAACTGGGCGTAAATATTACACAGTCATTGTTTTGGCTATTGTCAGTTTATTTGAACGACAGACAATTCCAGTGATAGTACAAGGCCTTAATGTCATCTAACTGTGAATGTGTGTGTGTGTGTGTGTGTGTGTGTGTGTGAAACATATATATTAATTATTGTCAAAATGTTCCTTTAATCATATGATTAATGATAAATGCATGCATAGCAGTTAAACACTTGTGAATTAGTTGTCATGGGTGACCTGTTTAACAGTTCCTGGGTATGTTGTTCACATCTGCATGTCACTGAGTGATGGGCATGGTAACATGAGAGAGTTAACCTTATATACAAGCACACATCTAGCACAGGTAGAACGCACTTATAATCCAGTGTTGCCACTGTCACACAGGGCCTGGGAGCAGCGTGTCAGTGACACACACTAAACCTAATACAGACATCCGCAGCACGTTTGCGTTTGCGAGACAGGAATCACGTACAGCAGGCAGGTTCCATGCATTCGTCGGCTGGCTGCACGTAATGTCAATTATAGGCCACATCACACATGACGAATATGTGCCAATTTGGTGCCAAACTCTGCATGTCATTTTACATGCTTTCTTTGTACAAACAAGTTTTGGTAAAATATGTGTAACATGTCCTACATTTTGGCGACACTGTAGGAATAACATGCCCAAAAATGTTGCACAGGTCCTGCATGTTTTTGAAAAAGTGCCCTGCGTCATGACCACTTCAGTGCCCTGCGTCATGACCACTTCAGTGCCCTGCGTCATGACCACAGCAGCGCCCTAATATCATGACTGCTTGTCCCAAACTGTGAAATATTTGTGTTAATATTGAACCCCGGGACAGGCTGGACAGACAATTCATGACCACCTCAGAAAATTGTCTTATATCAGAGGTTCTACTGCATATGGTAGACTTCATTCCTGACTCTATTAAGTTGCAGACTCCATTGAGGTGTCAGCCTAATAGGCTGGTGAGCAAAGGCAGCTGTCTAAGATTCCACTCTGGTTTACAGATGGCTATGAGGCATTCATCTGACATTGCCCTCATAAAAAGTCTGTTCTAAAGCATGGATTGTGTGTGAATATTTAGAGCACTTCTGCATTGAAGAATTGAGTACAGTTAATGTTTTTCTGTAGTGTACTGTGGCTTTCAAATGATGACAATGGACAGTCGCTGACCGCTTCTGTACCAACTCATTGACTTTGATGCATGTCATCACAAAAGAATTTTGTAAATTGGGAGTCAGTTAATTAAAATAAATTGAAATGATGTTTAGTGTAGTTTGAAAATTTAAAGAATATAAAGGCACCCACAGAAAGTCTGTAATGGTTGTGACTGCCAGTCTGTGGGGTAGTTCACCTGTGAAAATCCAGCCCCCAAGGGTTATTTATATGACACATTCTAAGAGGCATGTACCAGGCTTCATGGTGACTATATATGTTTATATATATATATATATATATTCCAAAACCAGTTTGACAAGTGCAGAATGGATCACATGCTGTCTGGTGTCTGGTTATGTAAGCTGTCTGGTTGTGTAATGTTCCATGAATTAGAAATTGTTTAATTCATGCACCAGTCGCTTCCAGTCCTCCTGTGGCATTGAACTACTGAGTAGGGTTTCTAGTGTCTTGATGATTACTGTCTGTAACAGGGTTTGTGTTGAATTCTCATTTGTATCTATCTGCAGAGGATATATAGTAACATTGATTAGTGGGTTGTGTGTGTGAACATTTTTGAAGATAGGGAACATTTTAGGGCATATTCCTATGATTTGACCTTTTAAGTTTAATGTAAAATATTATGTTTTTTATGGGATATAAAGTAGAAGTTGTGATGCAGAATAAAAACCTTCAAAGTGTTAGCAATTCCGGGTCCTGCAAAGGGTATTTGAACATATAGAAGTTAGATGTAGAATTTGGTGTTTGGGGCCCTTGGTTAATGAGAATTCAACTACCTCACTGTGTTTTTGACAAGCATAAAAACATTGTCAGTAATTTGTTATGGGTGTGTTCACCCTGAGTACTTAACATGATGAGTAATGTCCTAAAATATATACAGTGCAACAAGGAAGATACTTTCTTAACATACAAGGAAGATACTTTCCAAAAATGTTAGTAAAAAGTGTTGATTCAGGTCATGGACCCATCAGTCAGTAAAACGGACTAAAACACACTCATTGCAACTAAGTAGAAGTTTTTAACAAGACTGCTGGTGCCACCCAAAGACTGCTAGTGCCACCCAAAGACTGCTAGTGCCACCCAAAGCAGCAAGGTGTAGTTGGCGTAATTATACAACACAGACCAGGAAGTTAACTGGTGGCCATTCACAAGTCCAACCATTGTATGTCCGTGTACAGCCAGCCTATCTTGGCCTTGTTACACATCAATCTGCTAGTGCTAGCATTTACATAGCCAGCAAGTAATTTGCTCCAATCACTTATGGATAGCGCTGAGAATGAATAGCCTATGCAGTTTACTCTACAATAGGCTGGTGGCAATCCATGTCTCCTGGCTGCTCATGGTCACCATGGAAATCTTTCTTGACAGTGCTGACACCAGTGGTACTGTTAAACAGGATCCTTGTGGTTTTGGTTGGTGAATGCAATCTTTACAATGGCGTTTTGAAAGGATTCAGTTTTCTACTGTGCACAGCAATTCTTATTCTGATAGTATGCCAGTTAGAGTTGGGTAGATAACATTTACATGATGCATGATTACAAATTATGGGTGTCATAACCTGATGTTTAGTGCTTAGCTACAGGTGATGTGGCGATGCCATAAATGTGACTGCTTCATGACAGACTTGGCTGTTAGTACGTGTGGACGGCTAGTGCGTAGGCTACACAGTTCACGCGTCCATGTGAGTGTGAGTAATGTAGCCACAAACACGAGATCTGCAGGTTAATGATTTTCACTAAACATTGCTGCCGAGGCAGAAAAACATGGCTAGAGCATTTTGTTGGCATGGCTTTGTTCGATCATTAATTCACTTCTTCATTTCTCAAATCATTCAGTGATTCACACTTGAAGTATAAAAAGTGGGGGAACGAGAGCGTGGGAGGTTGGGGTGGTTGTTTAGATTGAATGGTGCATGAACCACATGCAACGTCAGTACAAAAGCACTTCAGATTAGATATATTATGTAATGTGTAGCGTGGTGAGGTGCATTACAGACACTGGGTATACTGCTCCATTAGACCATTACAGACACTGGGTGTACTGCTCCATTAGACCATTATAGACACTGGGTGTACTGCTCCATTAGACCATTACAAACACTGGGTGTACTGCTCCATTAGACCATTATAGAAACTGTGTGTACTGCTCCATTAGACCATTACAAACATTGGGTGTACTGCTCCATTAGACCATTACAGACACTGGGTGTACTGCTCCATTAGACCATTATAGACACTGGGTGTACTGCTCCATTAGACCATTACAAATATTGGGTGTACTGCTCCATTAGACCATTACAGACACTGGGTGTCCTGCTCCAGTAGACCATTACAGACACTGGATGTACTGCTCCATTAGACCATTACAGACATTGGGTGTACTGCTCCATTAGACCATTACAGACACTGGGTGTACTGCTCCATTAGACCATTACAAACATTGGGTGTACTGCTCCATTAGACATTACAAACATTGGGTGTACTGCTCCATTAGACCATTACAGACACTGGGTGTACTGCTCCGTTAGACCATTATAGACACTGGGTGTACTGCTCCGTTAGACCATTATAGACACTGGGTGTACTGCTCCGTTAGACCATTACAAACATTGGGTGTACTGCTCCATTAGACCATTACAGACACTGGGTGTACTGCTCCAGTAGACCATTACAGACACTGGATGTACTGCTCCATTAGACCATTACAGACATTGGGTGTACTGCTCCATTAGACCATTACAGACACTGGGTGTACTGCTCCATTAGAATATTACAAACATTGGGTGTACTGCTCCATTAGACATTACAAACATTGGGTGTACTGCTCCATTAGACATTACAAACATTGGGTGTACTGCTCCATTAGACATTACAAACATTGGGTGTACTGCTCCATTAGACATTACAAACATTGGGTGTACTGTTCCATTAGACTATTTATACATATTGAAGGTAGACATGTCAGCATCGCTTCAGCGGTCTTTGTTATGTAAGTAAATTACAACCACTGTATTTATTGACAACTAGCCGAGTTACCCGGTGTTGCACAGGACAGAAAGGCACTACCCTGTCAAGTTTTGGTAGGATAATGCCAGTAGCCACGTAGCAATTGTTGAAACATGCATAGCGATGTACGTCAAATGTCCACATAGGTTCCTTCATAATATCCCCACCACCGAAAGAATTTTGCTTTTTTTAAACGGATGAACCATCACCGTGGGGCCCCGGGCACGCCTACAAAACGTTAGCCCCATACAAGCGAAACTGATACGTGATACGAAGAGACATACAGAGTCACAAACTGCTTTACAGAAGTAGACTCAAGTAACTACCTGCTAGTTTTTCAATAACTGTTGTTACTGTTCAACATACCACTGATGTAAATTATCTGAAGTTAAATTTAAACATTGATACGATAGTATTTTGTTGTCACATCTACATTGCGATGCTTCAAAAGCTATTAGAAAGGCTGGCAAACTTCCCCAAGAGAGGCAATTTATTTTGAGCTGATGGCCTGTGCCCTCCCTTCCATGCAAGGCCTTCTATAGAAACATCTACAGATTCTAAACCCAGCACATAGTCAGCAGTCATGGCAGAAACCACTTTGTCATATACAGCATTGAGTGTTTCACTTGTGTGATAGAGGAAGTGTGAGGATCTGTCCCTCGGTTTATAACTGTGACCCAGCGCACTCAGTATCTGATCTGTACCACTTGACATATGCAAGGAGGCCATACCAGAAAGACAAAAGTCACATGAATAAGATGAAAACAATGTTAAGAAGAGCAGCCAACCAAAACATCTGTCTTGTCCCAGAACTGAGAGACGTTATCTGCAGAAAAACAGTTTAAAATGTGAATAAGGACAATGTATGAATGGAACAACTGAACAAATTATCTAGTGATTGTAAAACAGAGTGAATATGTTTAAAAATAGAATTGTGAGATATCATATTCATACAACAGAGGTAATATGAAATGTACCCTCTTGAAAAGGTATATTTCTTGTCTGACAGGCATGGGGTAATTGTAATATGTAATAGTAATTGTCTCAAGTCTCAAGTAGTTATACACTAAACAGCCCAATCTTGAGCTAACGCAGGAGTTTGGACCAACGGCTTTTAGTGTCTCTTCCGAAAGACACGGGCAAAGTGGGGTGAACGAAATTGCCCAAGCTTCGAAACGGCGGAGGTGGAATCGAACCACCATCCTCTCGATCGACAGGCGGGTGCTCTAACCATTAGACCACCTCTCCCCTCTAATTGTGATAGGTAATAGACGTTTTTCTGTAATAGATTAGATTTTTTCAAAAGTAATAGTAATAAATCCTAAAGTAATAGATAATAGTCTATTACTTTTCTATTACACCTTCTGCTGCAAACTTACAAAATATGAGGTTTGTTTGCATGTTATTCCAACTGCTAGTAATTGTAAACAATGTATATGCAATGGCTGAGCCATTATTAAAACACGAAAAGACCAGTAAGCTGATAATTTGATGCATTCAGAAATACCTGCTCAATGAAACAATGCAGGAATAGCAAGTCATTTACTAATTGTTGAGATGCCCCATTGGGGTGACTATAGCTTCACACATTCCTAGTACACACAATGGGGGGCATGGTTTCAGATATGTGCAGGCAGGCAACAAATGTTATCTTAGAGCAGGAGCTGCAATCTGTATTGAATTCAAAGTAAGCATTGATTTGAGCTGAACATCTGAGTTCTTTTTTCAAATTGCCAATTACCACATGTTAACATTGCCACACAGACCCTTTGTTCGAATTTGGACAAATGTGTGTACTTCAGATCTTCAAATGGTGTAGAGATGTATGTTTAGCTAGTACTACAAAGACTGAGTTCATAGGCAATTCTAGGGTTCATAGACCCATAAGAAATTATTTTAACTGACATTCAGCATTAGTAATAACGACCCAGTAATAGTAATAGATATCCTGGTAATAGCAATAGTAATATATTAGAATTAATGTAGTAGTAACAGTAATAGAAACAGTAAGAAGTGTTGCTCATTTTATACTTTCCTTCCATGACCTGTGTGTAGGTACTACTACTAGACAAGCATAGTATGAAATTCATCAGAGAGAGTGTTGAACATACAGGACACTACCAAGAATGTGGCAGTCATTCATGTGGACACATCATTAGCCACCAGCCAGTTGTGCAAGGCTGGTACATTGGTACAGCAGTGCCTTGCAATCAGCTTACTGCCAGGCATGGTCCTAGGCCTGGTAAACCCTTTGTGTCTGTTGGCTACAGTTCCATTGGTGGCTACTGTGTGCACAAGGAAATGCTGGAAACCCGTGCTGACCTTCATGTGAACTAGTAGCTGTGTGTTGCGTGTGCAGGTTATGAGTTGCTGCATCAAGTCGTCTGGTACTGTAGTCACAAGTCATCTGGTACTGTAGTCAAATTTATGTTTACTTGGGTATTCTTTCAATCTGTTAATGATTTTGGTGTTTACATTTATGGTCCCTTTTTACTTTGTTGCATAATTTAGTTTGTTGCCATATGTAAATTAATAGGCATGACCCAGTTGTTAATTGGACATTAAACATGTTAATACTACATAAAAGTTGCATCGTCTGTCTTGGCGCAAGGCACTAAGGTAACCTCAGAACTGTTGTTTAGTGTTAGTGCATCGTCTGTCTTGGCGCAAGGCACTAGGGTAAGCTCAGAACTGTTGTTGGGTGTTAGTGCATCGTCTGTCTTGGCACAAGGCACTAGGGTAACCTCAGAACTGTTGTTGGGTGTTAATGCATCATCTGTCTTGGCGCAAGGCACTAG
This sequence comes from Lamellibrachia satsuma, assembly GCA_033239005.1. Classification (NCBI taxonomy): domain Eukaryota; kingdom Metazoa; phylum Annelida; class Polychaeta; order Sabellida; family Siboglinidae; genus Lamellibrachia; species Lamellibrachia satsuma. The sequence goes on along the minus strand of BSQZ01000021.1, from coordinate 4,635,839 downwards.
GGTAACCTCAGAACTGTTGTTTAGTGTTAGTGCATCGTCTATCTTGGCGCAAGGCACTAGGGTAACCTCAGAACTGTTGTTTAGTGTTAGTGCATCGTCTGTCTTGGCGCAAGGCACTAGGGTAACCTCAGAACTGTTGTTTAGTGTTAGTGCATCATCTGTCTTGGCGCAAGGCACTAGGGTAACCTGTTGTTTAGTGTTAGTGCATCTTCAGTGATGCAGGACTGGGAGATGGAAACTCTGTGCAACACAGAGCATAGCTCATCTATAACAAATGTGTCTAATTCAGTTTTAGGTACACTTAATGGAACCTATAGAGCCAATAGCATATGTATTCTTTCATATAAATAGGGTTCAGAATGTTTTTTAATTCCTGGATATTAACCAATTCTGGTTGTCCATGACAAAATCTTATTATATTTCTGGGACAATCACACAACAGGTAATTTTGAGCACTGGTTAATACACAAGTTATTTCTACATACTTATGTAATTTACATATGTAAACGATATTGATTCGCATATGTACTCCATTATGTATATTAAAAGTCTTCTTGTGTGCACATGTATAAATCTTATGTATTTATTTTGTATATGAGCAAAAGCATGGTAAGGTGTTACAAATCGTGGACACATGCACCAAAATATTTTTTTTGTATTTCCTTTGGAAACATTTCCAAGTAAAGGGTCATACATACATTTGTCTCTATAAAAATTATCTTTATTGCATAAATCTGCGAATGCAACCACGTTTGTAAGGCATATGCAAATGACCTCCGTGAGCATGTCACAAAATAGCTATACGTTTCTCACAACATTTCGTCAAATAAACATGAAAATGGGAAGTACTAAACCTTTTTACACAACAAGGCTTGTTTTTCCTGTTACTTAACACTGATAGGTTGTAACATGACAGAAGGAAAACATACATCAGGTCCTTATTAATTTTTTAATGATGCAATATGTAAACACTACCACGCGTTATACAATTATAACGCATTACCATGCTTTTGCTCATTTATTTCAACTAATATACTGTATGTATTAGAATTGTATGTGGTGTTAGGTGACAGTGTTGCTAAGTATCCACTTCATGTGGCACGCGGTGGCATTCTCAGCTAAAATAGTGGTACACAGCTTATGGAAAATTGTATGTCTGCAGTGCAGTTAAATTGATTTAATCCTGTTGTGTCTTAATTAACTCTAAGACTCACACAGTCAAGTTGCTGCATGTCGATCCTTGTGAAGTAGTCATGTCAGTCCTTGTAACGTAGTTGTGTTGATCCTACTAGTAGTGTAGTCGTGTTGATTCTTGTAGTGTAGTCGTGTTGATTCTTGTAGTGTAGTCGTGTTGATTCTTGTAGTGTAGTCGTGTTGATTCTTGTAGTGTAGTCGTGTTGATTCTTGTAGTGTAGTCGTGTTGATTCTTGTAGTGTAGTCGTGTTGATTCTTGTAGTAATAATAATAATATAATAAAACTTTATTTTTACACCATCAAATTCGGGGCTACTGGCCCGTTCACGGGTGTGTACAGACATCAGTTCACACGATACAAACTTGTATGTAGATAGTGATAATTATACATGCGCTGTATAAAATGTTAAAAACTATGCAGAAAGTTCACGTGTGTAAATTATTATGAGAAAAAGTATACTGATTACATGGCATTTGTATATAAAAAATAAATCTTAAATAGGAAATAAAACGCTAATATCATCAATAGTACAGAACATCAATAGGATTGATAATATGTAATAAGACCATTAAAAATGCAATATCAAAGCGGTAAAACCCATTAAGTGGAAAAAAGAAATGTCTTTAGTAGCTCCTTGAATTGCGGGTAGTTGCCGTGTCCACGTATGTTGGCAGGCAGTTTATTCCACAGCGTGGGGCCAGCGCAGGCAATGCCTGGCGGCTGAAACGTTCTAGGTTGACTCGTGGCACGTCGAGAAGTAGCCCGCCGCTAACCGCTGAACCATTTCCAGACGGTGCAGAAGGCTATCAGTTATTCCAAATAGCGTTGCATTGCCATAGTCAAGCCGTGATGTTACCAGTCCATGGATCAAACTTTTGCATACACTGGTAGTAAAAGAGTCTCGTATCTTAGCAATTCGAGATAGATGATAGTAAGTGCTGCGGCATATGTTCTACACTTGAGATGCCATCGACAGATGAGTGTCAATGGTAAATCCAAGATCTCGGATAACGGCGGATGTGTCAACGAACTGGCCACAGATGTTGATGCGGCTAAACGTAATAGGAGTTCGCAGACTTGGTGAACGGATAACTATGGCTTCTGATTTGTTCTCATTCATGACGAGTCCGTTGTCACAGAGCCATGTTTTTACTTCCTGTATGCAGGCCTCCATGCGTGCGAGAGCTTGCATGTGGTCCATTGGTGGGAAAGTTACATACAATTGAGTGTCGTCGGCATACAAGTGGTGTTGCATGTTGTGCTGGTGTAATAGTTTCGCTAAAGGAGCAATGTAGGCATTAAAAATTGTAGGTCCAAGAACCGACCTTGCGTAATGTTATTAACTTCCGACAAGCTATTCTTCACGCGTACTACATTTGTTCGATTATGCAGATACGATGTCAGCCAAGCATGTACGTCGCCACATAATCCGTAGCCACGCAATCATCGCAGCAGTATGGTGTGGTCGATGGTGTCGAATGCCGTAGTGAGGTCTAGCAACACCAGAAGTACACCCCGGCGACTATCTATGGCCTGTGCCATGTTGTTATGGTTACGCAAAAGCGCTGTCTCGGCACTAAGATGTGGACGGTATGCACTTTGGTAAACTCCGTAAATACCTTTCTCGTCCATGAAGTGTTGCAGTTGTTGCGCAACGAAACGCTCAGTTATCTTCGCCACAAACGTGATGTTAGAGACAGGGCGGTAGTTGGTGAGTACGTTGATGTCAGAGCCTCGCTTCTTTAGTATTGGTGTTATAACAGCGTGCTTCATTGGTGGAGGAACCACAGAAGACGATAGAGAGGCATTGATGATACGGGCCAGGACCGAAGACAGAGAATCAATGTGACACTTCAGGAGCGATGTTGGGAGTGGGTCCAGTTCACACGACTTCACAGCAGATGCCAGCACTATCCGTTTCACGTCCGATGGCAATGCAGGTTCAAAGAAATTTAAACAAACTGTCACCTCTGTCATCATGTCATCGGCTGGCTGCTGAGACCGGTTACGACACAGCGCATCCACTTTGTCTGTGAAGCTTTGCTGGAATAAGGTAGCAAGTGTCGCGTGGGTTGCGTCTGACCCTTCGGGTAGGGATCGGTCTACGCCTCGACCCAGAAGTGCATTCGCGATCTCGTAGACCAGGCGCATGTTGCTGCCAGCTTTCTCGATTTCTGCTCGATAATGTTCAGAACATGCTTTCCTCAGTGATTTCCAGAAAGTGTTACGCCGGTCCGTATATATTCGTCGATGAACTGTTAAGCCTGATTGTCGCCAATGGCGTTCGGCCCAATGCAGAGCTCGTTTTTCTTCGGCCAGTTCACTGGTGTGCCATGGGGTCATCGGCCTCACCGTAATAGTCCGTGACACGAGAGGGGCATGCTCATCAACGACAGTGCGTAGGTAATAGTCATAACGATAGAGAAGGGCTGTCGGGTCCAACTCAGGAGCATTGAAATCAGCAGCCGCCAGATCAGCTGCAAACCGACTGTTGTCAATCACTGCGTACCTCCGATATTCAACATGGCGTTTCAGGCGTGTTGGTTTTAGCTGATGCTGTTCGCATTCAATTGCGTAGTGGTTGGTGATCATAATTGTAGGCTTAACAGCAGTGGCAATAACGTCTGATGTGATGACAAGATCGAGAATGTTGCCACGATCGTGGGTCGATCCTTTGACATGTTGTACGAAGCCTGAAGTCCCCAGCAAATCGGCCAAGTTAGTTGCGTCAGTGCAAGTCAGATCGCCATACCTCGTGTTGAAGTTTCCACAGACAACAGTCTCAGTAGGGTGGGCCGCGGCGATGAGCAACACCTTTCCAACATCACCCAGGAAGGAGCGGAAGTCGGACGTTGGCGGTCGGTTGGCAACGATCAAACGCATGGTACATCCAATGCGGATGTTGCTCAAAATAACGCGACATGTCTCACTCGCATGGGTGTCAATATCGGCACGTGAAACGAGTTGCAGTGTCTTTCAAAAGAGAACTCCTACGGCGAGCGCCACCACGTGGCTGGTGTACGAACGTGAAGTTCTCTCCGCACAGTTCGGACACGACAATCGTTTCATCTTCTCCCAGCCAAGTTTCCGTCAGGGCGACGACGTCCAATTCGCGTTCTTTGATGTAGTCACGCACGAGCAGTGCCTTGTTGCGAATGGATCTTACATTGATCAAGGCGAATTTCGCACGAAGGTCAGACGAGCTTCGCGCAATGAACAACCCATTCCCAGTTCCCGTCGATGTCAGTTGTATCAAGTTTGAATTGTTGACACCAGTTTGTAGTGTAGTCGTGTTGATTCTCATAGTGTAGTCGTGTTGATCCTTGTAGTGTAGTCGTGTTGATCCTTGTAGTGTAGTCGTGTTGATCCTTGTAGTGTAGTCATGTTGATTCTCATAGTGTAGTCGTGTTGATCCTTGTAGTGTAGTCGTGTTGATCCTTGTAGTGTAGTCGTGTTGATCCTTGTAGTGTAGTCGTGTTGATCCTTGTAGTGTAGTCGTGTTGATCCTTGTAGTGTAGTCGTGTTGATCCTTGTAGTGTAGTCGTGTTGATCCTTGTAGTGTAGTCGTGTTGATCCTTGTAGTGTAGTCGTGTTGATCCTTGTAGTGTAGTTGTGTCAGTCCTTTAACGTAAATGTATCGATGCTTGTAACATATTCGTATTGATCCTTGTAATGTAGTCCTGTCAATCTTTGTAACATAGTCATGCCTATACACAGGACATGGGGACTTGGATGTAAACTATAAAATGGGAGATACTGTTCTGGGTACTACTGTAAAAAAAGGACTTGGGAGTTACAATAAGCGCTGATAAGAAAGTTTCATAGCAGTGTGGTATTGCAGCTTCAAACGGTAATTAAATTAATTAAAAAACGTACATGGAAAAAAGCTAATTATACCTCTGTATAAAGCAATAGTTAGACCTCATTTAGAATACTGTATACAAGCATTGAGACCGTATCATAAGAAGTATATAGATACGCTTGAACGCATACAGAAGAGAGCAACTAAAATTATTCCAGAACTGATAGACCTTAGTTATGAAGAACGCCTGAAAGAATGTGGAGGAGATCAGATTGAAGTTTTTAAGATATTGAATGGGTAGGAAAATATTGATAGAAATATGTTTTTCTCACTCAAGAAGGATAGCAGAACTAGAGGACATGAGGTAAAATTAGTAAAGGAACAGTGTAGATTGGATATCAGGAAGTACTTGTTCTCACAGAGGACAATAAATGAATGGAATTGTCTACGGATTGTATATCTGCTAGCAGCGTGAATATGTTTAAAAACAAGGTTGACGCATCTCAGGAGGGCGGGTTACAGATGAACATTATTGGACTTTCGATAAGCCAATGGCTTCCTTGTCCACTTGCCATCTGTGCCTTTGGTTTGGATGTCAAATCTGATTAAATCTTGTCTTGTTAAATCTTGTATCCATCCTTGTAACATAGTGTAGATCCTTGTAACGTGGTTGTGTCCATCCTTGTAACGTATTTGTCTCAATCTTTGTAATGTGGTTGTGTCCATCCTTGTAACATAGTCGTGTCGATCATTGTAACATGGTTGTATCCATCCTTGTAACATAGTCGTGTAGATCCTTGTAACGTGATTGTATCCATCCTTGTAACATATTCGTCTCAATCCTTGTAATGTGGTTGTGTCCATCCTTGTAACATAGTCGTGTCGATCATTGTAACATGGTTGTATCCATCCTTTTAACATAGTCGTGTAGATCCTTGTAACGTGATTGTATCCATCCTTGTAACATATTCGTCTCAATCCTTGTAATGTGGTTGTGTCCATCCTTGTAACATAGTCGTGTCGATCATTGTAACATGGTTGTATCCATCCTTGTAACATAGTCGTGTAGATCCTTGTAACGTGATTGTATCCATCCTTGTAACATATTCGTCTCAATCCTTGTAATGTGGTTGTGTCCATCCTTGTAACATAGTCGTGTCGATCATTGTAACATGGTTGTATCCATCCTTGTAACATATTCGTCTCAATCCTTGTAATGTGGTTGTGTCCATCCTTGTAACATAGTCGTGTCGATCATTGTAACATGGTTGTATCCATCCTTGTAACATATTCGTCTCAATCCTTGTAATGTGGTTGTGTCCATCCTTGTAATATAGTCGTGTCGATCATTGTAACATGGTTGTATCCATCCTTGTAACATAGTCGTGTCGATCATTGTAACGTGATTGTATCCATCCTTGTAACATATTCGTCTCAATCCTTGTAATGTGGTTGTGTCCATCCTTGTAACATAGTCGTGTCGATCATTGTAACATGGTTGTATCCATCCTTGTAACATATTCGTCTCAATCCTTGTAATGTGGTTGTGTCCATCCTTGTAACATAGTCGTGTCGATCATTGTAACATGGTTGTATCCATCCTTGTAACATAGTCGTGTCGATCATTGTAACGTGATTGTATCCATCCTTGTAACATATTCGTCTCAATCCTTGTAATGTGGTTGTGTCCATCCTTGTAACATAGTCGTGTCGATCCTTGTAACATGGTTGTATCCATCCTTGTAACATATTCGTCTCAATCCTTGTAATGTGGTTGTGTCCATCCTTGTAACATAGTCGTGTCGATCATTGTAACATGGTTGTATCCATCCTTGTAACATATTCGTCTCAATCCTTGTAATGTGGTTGTGTCCATCCTTGTAACATAGTCGTGTCGATCATTGTAACATGGTTGTATCCATCCTTGTAACATATTCGTCTCAATCCTTGTAATGTGGTTGTGTCCATCCTTGTAACATAGTCGTGTCGATCATTGTAACATGGTTGTATCCATCCTTGTAACATATTCGTCTCAATCCTTGTAATGTGGTTGTGTCCATCCTTGTAACATAGTCGTGTCGATCATTGTAACATGGTTGTGTCCATCCTTGTAATTTAGTCATTTCCATCCTTGTAATGTGGTTGTGTCCATCCTTGTAACATAGTCTTGTCTGCTTGCAGGTGAAGGTACACGATGGTGCGACAAGAGTGCACCATGGAGAACGGCAACTGTCCCACAGGCAATGGCAAGTGTACAATCCTCAACAGTGACGGTCTGGCAATGGTCAGTCCCATCGACACTGGCGACATGTCGACTGACGCAGTTGGCATCGACGGTGTGTGGTACGACGTTACACAGTTCAAGAAGATCCACCCTGGTGGCCCGATCATAGACCAATATATCGGGAAGGATGCATCGACTGTGTTCCGTGCATTCAACCATGACACCAACTTCCTCAAGCGTGTCAAACAGGTCGGCAGATACAAGGTGGCACAGCACCCGTGTGATGTCGACTTTGAGAAACTACGGCAGTATTTCATGGAGCGCGGCTTCTTCGAGACCGACTACTGGTACTATGTGATGAAGGCATGTGTGGCGATGTCGTGGTTTGCCGCCGGGGTAACAGCCGTGCTGTGTTTCAACAACTTCTACATCCACATGCTCGGTGCTGTGCTCATCGCGTTCTTCTTCCAACAGAGTGGTTTCATCATGCACGACTGCATGCACAAGACCGTCGTGAGGGATCGTTTCAAGGACCGTTGTATTGGTGTCTTCTTTGGCACCGTGGGCTTTGGCATGAGCTCACACTGGTGGCATGATGAACACATCGTTCACCACATCGTAACAAACGCCATCGATGTCACGACCAAGTTCGTAGATCCGCAGATGTGGGAGCTGTCTTGGGCGCAGAATGAGAAGTTGTTCCCACTCTTCAGTGGCATCTTCCAATATCTGTGCATCAAGATACAGCATATAACGTTCGTGCCATTCGTGGTTGCGATCGGCCGCTACGAGATCCTTACCGATAGTTACCGCGTTGAACGACGCTGGTACGAGTGGCTCGCCATCGTCCTGCACTGGACATGGATGATCGCGCTGCTGAGTCAACTTCCAACTTGGCGTGAACGCGTGATCTTCTATGTGATCCTCGCATGTGTCGAGGGACTGTTCCACTTTCAACTCATCCTCAGCCACTACTGCAAGGCATTCATCACCATGGACGAGTTTCACAACGTCAGCTGGAACGCGTTTCAGGTTCTCTCCAACATGAACCTTGAAACATGGAAGTTCATGGATTGGTACTACGGGGGCCTCAACTTTCACATCGAGCACCATCTGTATCCGAAAATGGCGCGCAAACACCTCCGCACTGCTGGGCCGTACATCAAGGCGGTGTGCGATAAGCATGGCATCGATTACGAGATGTTGAGCTTTGTCGACGCCCTCAAGAAAACGCTGTCGCACATGAAACGGGTTGGTGATGTGTACAAGTATCGAAGCAGCTGAAGTACTAGAAAATGTTACGTAATTCGAAAACGAGCTGTGATACTAGGCAAGATCTGAACTGCTAGGCATATATCTCATAGTGAGGACTTTTTGAAATTTGCGTATATATATAAACGTTGAGGTGATTTAAGATGTACAGGTTTGTATGTCAGGTTTCACAGTGTGTTTGTATCATTTCATAATCCCTGGGCACAACTTGTTATGGTGATAGTTGTCCATGATTTGTAAACATTTACCCGTAGTTTCTACACACGCACGCACGCACGCACGCACGCACACAAACACACAGGTACTCATAGGTACTCGCAGGTACTCACAGACGCACACTGACACACAGGTACATGCAGGTACGCACAGGCACAGTGCACTTGTTTCCATAGTTTTGTGTAACATGTTCCAGATTTTGGGATTTATTATATATCCACAATCACTGAGTTCCTCCGTCAAGATAGTTACTCCTGGTTGTGTGTTTCATCGAGACACTTATTTCAGTTTGTGTGTTTGGTGGCTTTCACAAGGGTTGGTTGTGTTATGCAAACATTCAGTCTCATAGGCAGACCAAATGTTGGATGAAATCTCCTGGGCCTTCATTCCACAGGAGTGAGTGACTCATATGCCACATGTACAAACGTTGTCAGCTGATTTATCACATTTGGCAGTCGTTTATAATAATTGTGCTAAATGTGTGACAATAGTGGTTGGCTTGAGATTACTTGGATATCCGGGGTATTTGCTCACAGATATTTAGCCTTTAACGAAAGTGGAACACATACATGTAGCCATATTGCTCATGCAATGATCAGGGTATCTGGAAAGTATGTGTTTTGGTTGATTAATAAAAGATTTATAAGCTGACAAAGAATATGGCTATTCCAGCTGCATCGTGTAAGCAAGAAAATAGATTTGTAGATTCCATACTGGTCAATTGTCTGGTAATTAGTTCTACGATTATTGTAAATGTAAAGAATAATTTGCTACAGCTCTTATGGGTTTTTATTAAGGTTTCCAATTTACAAAGCTAGCATCCACAAATTAATTGCAATCGGCAAGCACAACAATCAGTTACATTGTAATCTTACTCAGGTCTTGTCAGCAAACTCCCTGTGAGTAAATGTGCAAGCAATGCCAACAGTATTTGCAAGTTACAATGAACGGAGTGAAAACATCTTCACAGCTATGGTATGGGTTCAGTTATGATTGTTGTCATAGACAGCCATAAAGAATTACACAAGTTGTAATTCAGTTATGTTGGTGGTATAATTGACCCATGTAATTGATTAGAGTTGAATTTTTTGATGCTATTATAAACCACACATTCAATAGGCGTCAGTTGTAACTAATATCAGCAAATGCACTGAGAACGTAATCTAGTTCAGTTAAAAATATTGTTACGAATTCACAAGATAATGTTATCATAGTTAGAAGTGTGTGATCATAATTATGTTAGCTTCTGGACATTGTAAACATACTCAGGTTGTTGAAATCACAATTGAGATATGTAACTGGATCTAACTTTGGCTGTGAGTGTTAAGGCAAGAGATGGTACATTGTATTGCGTGCAAACTGTTCACGAATGAACACTGCTTCGTAGTTGTTGGCCTGTTATGCCAGTTCTATTTTGCTTGATGTGTGCATTCAACCGTAGAATACTGTTGGTTTCTGTAAACAAGTTCTGCCATTCTTTGTGGGCATGGTGTAATTACAGTGGTTGTGATTAGCATGTCTTGTAGCAGAGATATAATAGGCTTAGAGGAAACAGAATTGTTTTTATGGTGCTAAGCAGGTTTTGATGGAGTTGTTTGTTGTTGAACTGTGTGATAGATTGTCATCTGTACATATGGAAGAGAAACTGTCCATGTTGCACATATCATTACATTGCACCATATCAAGCATGCTGAGCACACGTGTCTGAGAATAACATATTTTCACAAAGTTGTGGCCAAATAAAATTTTGATTAAGTAATCTTTGGTACTGCCTGACAGTTCTCTGTATAAACGACAATTATGGAAGCGGGATCACCCACTTTTATTGTAATCTGACCAACTTAATTATGAATAGCTGGCGCTGCATGTGTAGTTAGGGCAAGATATTTCATAGCATGTCCGTAATTCTGAGCAGCCATCGTGGCTAAAAGGTAAAAAGGCAGCCAAATGCATTGTAGGGTGTATTTTGATGATATTGATATTTTGGACTTTTACAGTAACATGCCTTTGTTGTTACGTTGGAGGCTGTCCCGGTAGGATTAGCCATAGCCAGCCAAGTGGCTAGTTTTTGCCAAAATACCTCAGGCAAATCTTGTGACACTGGGAGCAATGCAAAGATCAGATATATAAGGAAAAAAAATTAGAGCACTGTGTGTGTGTGTGCATGCGTGCGTGTGTGTGTTTGTTTATGTCATGCAAGTTGTGTATATCCTATAGATCTGATTTACTGTTTTATCATAACTGAAACGTTGCGGTTTCTTGTCATAGCATCATAGAATGATGCTATGGTGTGGCTTTTATTTTAGTTTTATGTACATAGACTTATTTATAAGCATCCATGAACAAATATAATTACTATATATCGTTTAATGTCATTCAATAAAATGTCGCCCAACAGACGCAGTGGCATATTATGTCCAGATCAGTAACTGGACACTTCTTTGCCCAGTGACAACTTTTTCTAACTTCAGGTACTGAGACACAGTTGGCCCTCTCGGTTTTGCTTTACATAATGTGTTGCTTTTACAAAGCGTCCAGCATAGCACATTGAAATTACTGATATTCAGTCACTGTGTTAACTGAACAAGTTTACCACAGCAATCTGTCCCTAACAAAGTTATCATCATCACACTTTATACGTAATTATGTTTGTTCCATTCATGCATTTTGTTATTGTGATTTATTTGATCATATTTCAAAGCTGAAATTTTTTATTTTCAAATACAGGGTCGGATTACGTAAATTCACGCTGTTTTTTATTTATATTGTTTGACTGTGTGTGACTTGGTATAGTTATTGCATGCCAAGACAATTGACTGCATGTGACTTGGTGTAGTTATTGCTTGCCGAGATAATTGACTGCGTGACTTGCTATAGGTATTGTGTGCCGAAACAATTGCAAGATGGAATAATTGAACATATATTGTTATTGATATATTAGAATGGCTACAAGCATGCTTAGCTGTTCTCGTTAATGTGGCATTGACATCTAGACCAAGTCTACGGTTTTCATGTAAACTTGACCTGGTACATCTAACTGAACAGTGTACATAAGCTGTTGTCTTTTCATCCCAATGTTAGTTTGGATGATTGCAGACAATGTAAAGGTATTTTAGTATTGGTATTGTAGTATTATTGATATTGACTGTATGTTTGCCGTGTTTGTGGCAGGTCATATTAAAGTATAGTGGGCTGTTGAAATCTCTGTGCACGTATTTATGTCAGTGACCTGTCCAACATTCCGTTTTAGCCTGGCTACTGTCGTCTTGTCGCTTGTTATCCTGGTTATGGTAATAAAAGTATTTCTCTGCACAAATCTTGTTGCAAATTTATCTAAATACATATATTTCAGATTTTCTCATCAACACACACACACAGATGTGTTCCAGTATGGGGGCCATTTAAACTTTGGCACCCTTTCCACATATTTGCTCATAGATGAGGACACTGAGTGCCGAGACGTGTCCACTGCACCTCGGGCTACAATCTGCTCCGAGTCCGAGATCCCTAGCACTTTCGTCTAGGGTTGCAAGGTGCCCAGTATCCACAGTGTACCACGGGGAGGTTGTACTAGAGTCTTGTCTATTATGATTACAATCTTTATTCGGACTCAAGATCCGCAGACGTATATATTAGGCAAATTATAAAGTTCCATATAAGAAACAGTTGGAAAACAAATTATATTTTGCTTAGATATGAAACCACAGCATTACATTCTTCCTTAGATAAGACAGCGTTATTGTTACAATCTCTCATTACCACCAATTCACAAAACATTTGTAGTCATAGTATGTAGCATTTACATTGATACTCCACATTTGTTTACATAATAGCACTCGTAGGCATACACAATAGTTCATGATTTGTCACATTATATTTGGGCACAACGTCTTACATTCTGGCCATAGAGGACCTATAGGCAAATGTCATTGTATTTGCTATATAGTTAACAACCATGTTACCTGATAAAGCTACTGTTCTGTAAAACTTTATAAACCTAAAGAACAAAGCAACATCTAAAGGTACACATTCAGCAATTAATGGTATTAAATCTCTGTACAAACCATATCGCAGCTTCCATACCTTGTGCAAATCATTACGCCACTGTATACACATTTTGTTAACACTGTCATGCCACAGTGGCCATAGCTGAGATACGTACAATGCACACCAATACTGATGAAACAATTTGTTTTTGATGACAGTTTGAAGTGAACCAAACTCAGACATAAATCTGTTCTGTTAATGCTATAATTAAATTTCTTTATACCATCAAACACCATTTTGTAGTTGTGTTGTGCTAATTACATTTCGCAGATGTATAGTTTTTCTTTCACATGTAGAAACATCCGAACCATTTATTTCAAAATGAAGATCATCATCCTTCTTGTTGTTCACCAGTGTTTTGCTTTTTGACCCACAACACATGTAGTTTGGCACACCTCAATAATTTTCCTCAACCCAGAACTAGTAGGACACAGTAGTATAATGTCATCAACCTAGAACTAGTAGGACATAGTAGTATAATGTCATCAACCTAGAACTAGTAACACATAGTAGTATAATGTCATCAACCCAGAACTAGTAGGACATAGTAGTATAATGTCATCAACCTAGAACTAGTACGACATAGTAGTATAATGTCATCAACCCAGAACTAGTAGGACATAGTAGTATAATGTCATCAACCTAGAACTAGTAGGACATAGTAGTATAATGTCATCAACCCAGAACTAGTAGGACATAGTAGTATAATGTCATCAACCTAGAACTAGTAGGACATAGTAGTATAATGTCATCAACCCAGAACTAGTAGGACACAGTAGTATAATGTCATCAACCTAGAACTAGTAGGACATAGTAGTATAATGTCATCAACCCAGAACTAGTAGGACATAGTAGTATAATGTCATCAACCCAGAACTAGTAGGACAGTAGTATAATGTCATCAACCCAGAACTAGTACGACATAGTAGTATAATGTCATCAACCTAGAACTAGTAGGACATAGTAGTATAATGTCATCAACCTAGAACTAGTAGGACATAGTAGTATAATGTCATCAACCCAGAACTAGTAGGACATAGTAGTGTAATGTCATCAACCCAGAACTAGTAGGACATAGTAGTATAATGTCATCAACCTAGAACTAGTAGGACATAGTAGTATAATGTCATCAACCTAGAACTAGTAGGACATAGTAGTATAATGTCATCAACCCAGAACTAGTAGGACACAGTAGTATAATGTCATCAACCCAGAACTAGTAGGACATAGTAGTATAATATCATCTGCATATCCTGCAGCTCCTCAGAAATGTTGCCCAATATAACAGCCAATACCAAGGTCTTTTAATTCTTCCAACAGCCCATCCATGTATACTCCAAACCTGTGTGCATTTTACATTGGTAATCAATACAACTAACAGCATCATGATTAAAATCACTACATGATATCAACTTATCAAGCTCACATTTATAATTTTTAATGTGGACCTCTGTACACTTATGCCAAGCTACATTTGTTTTATATTTACGTTCAAATGTTTCATTAGAATATTATGACAAATCTATTTGCATTTAAACATAATGGGACATGATCAGAAAAATCACAGTTCATAAACACTGATATTTGATAACTGATTCACGCAAGTTCTGTGTTACCATAAAATGGTCTATTGTTGACTTACAGCCATTGTTCTTTGAGCAGTATGCATAACGCATATTAGAACATCCGGCATTAATACATAACGAAATTGTTCTTTATTAACAAATGAACATATAGCTCTTGTCTGGGAATATCCACTGGTAAGTCTGTGTTAAAGTCACCCCCAATACAAAATACTGAGATGCACTTTTCTTACAGATACCACTCACTTCATTAAGAACGTCTATATATTAAAATAAACCGTGATTTGCATAACCTTTGTCAGCGTTGTCACATGGCATATACATGTTAAACAATACAAACCCGATACTATCTACTGTCACTTTCACAGTACGCAATTTTTTAGAGGAATATTGGAGGAGCAAACGATTAAACACCCCCGTAAGGTCTGCCTATCAATGGTACATTCTCATCATAAAGGGTTCAGTTTTTATACAAACAGTTTTTGATACACACATTGTTGTTGTGTCAACAAAAAATCGCACGCCACGAGCAACGGGGGGGGGGGGGCTATGTACAAGCAGCGGAGACTAACGCCATACCCATGGGCCATCTGGCGGCTGCTGCTAGAAGCGAGAGGACGAGTCGAAGTATAAGCAAGAAACACGTTAGACAACAGCACGTTGGTTTTGCGTAGACCCTACATCAAACTTATGTTTGAGGGAATGGCACTTTTCTATTTTGCACTAATTTTTTGTTAGTCTGATGTTTAATCCTACACAAGTGCTGTTTCGTTTACATGCAACCATATCGAGTTTAGGCGTACGATTCTCAACACGGATCCTTGGCAACAGTGATTTTTCATTGAGTTGTTATAAACGTCGGACAACACCAATGTATAAGACATGTACACGCACGAATACATATGCAGCTTAGTGGACAAGCTGACACACGAATGTACAACTACTATGCAAATCATTTGCATAGGCAACTGACAAAATATTTATTGTTTGCATAGGACTGATTCCGTCCGTGAAGCGCCCTTTGATAGCAGTTTCTGTTATAGCAACGACAATACTGCACTGCACGCAGCACGATCGGTCTAAGTGGTTCTATTGTTGGCATCATTCTGATCTTTTTGTTTGCGCAAAAACGCATGGTTTCAGATTTCGTAAACGTGATACGTTTGTCGAACACAGACAGTGGTGTCGACTGCAATGACATTCAAGGGGCCACTCTTACTATTGCCGTTTTGTTGGCATTGTTCTAGCATAATACCATGTCCAACACCAGAATCCACCAGACAACATCCCAGGCGAACACTCGCATCATCGTGAAAAGGAGAAGAAGAAAATGACCTTCCCGCGAAAACAGCTTTGACCTGGATCCCCAAATGGAAGAGGAAATCGGGTAGACCAAAAACAACATGGGGACGAACCATGGAAGAAGAACTGAATGCTGCTGGGCTGACGTGGGGCATATCGGCTAGGAAAGAACAAGGCAGAGGGAACTGGCGAAGTCTTGTGGGAGATTATGGCCCACACCTGGACACGAAGACGATAAGTAAAAAAGTCCACCCCACGCGATATGCAACATTTACAACATCAACGAATAGCAGAATAAAAGTTTACATCACTAATCTATGTTGATAATGTCGTTCACTAAATCGAATATCCTGATTTGGATTTCTCTGAGATGACACAAGTGCAATGTGATGCTTTTGAGAAAACATACCCGCAGTAATCCACACAATACGTTACGCTCAGTCGGTTAAATAAATGTCAACAAACTAATAATTGAACATCGATATTTTAGACAAATATTCAAAAATAGGAATAATAATAAAATACTTGGTTTATGATGTTGTGCCCAGTACACAAATGTTTATGATGTTGTGCCCAGTACACAAATGTGCTGAAGAGTGTTGTTATGTGGGCACTGTTGGGCAGCGCTGGCGCAAAGAGGTTTTTGGAACTGAAAATATAAATCATGTTACATCTGACGTAAAAGAGGAAGGGGAGACGAAGAGCCACGTGGACAGACAGCATTATGGCG
The DNA here is from genome assembly GCA_033239005.1 of Lamellibrachia satsuma. Taxonomy (NCBI): domain Eukaryota; kingdom Metazoa; phylum Annelida; class Polychaeta; order Sabellida; family Siboglinidae; genus Lamellibrachia; species Lamellibrachia satsuma. The sequence goes on along the minus strand of BSQZ01000021.1, from coordinate 4,619,468 downwards.
TGGATGGAAACAACGTAATATGAAGATCTCATAAGAACCGCGCAGTGTAGAATGCATTCATCAATGGCGATCCATGACAGGTGGCGCCACATGATGATGACATCCGACATATAAAATACAAGTGTGTCAAGAAATGTAGTTGTCTACACTGTTACGTATCAATGTGTCACCATTCACTGTGTACCCGTGGGATTGTACATTCACTAGCTCCTAGATACATGTGTACCCGTGGGATTGTACATTCACTAGCTCCTAGATACATGTGTACCCGTGGGATTGTACATTCACTAGCTCCTAGATACATGTGTACCCATGGGATTGTACATTCACGAGTTCCTAGATACCTGTGTACCCGTGGGATTGTACATTCACTGGTTCCTAGATACATGTGTACCCGTGGGATTGTACGTTCACTAGTTCCTAGATACATTTGTACCCGTGGGATTGTAAACTCACTAGCTCCTAGATACCTGTGTACCCGTGGGATTGTACGTTCACTAGTTCCTAGATACATTTGTACCCGTGGGATTGTACACTCACTAGCTCCTAGATACCTGTGTACCCGTGGGATTGTAAATTCACTAGTTCCTAGATACATATATGTACCCGTGGAATTGTACATTCACTAGCTCCTATAGATACATGTGTACCCGTGTGATTGAACATTCACTAGCTCCTAGATATCTATGCACCCGTGGGATTGTACATTCACTAGCTCCTAGATATCTGTGCACCCGTGGGATTGTACATTCATCAGCTCCTAGATACGTCCCATTTACATCAAAGTTAAACGTTTCACGCTGACACACATGCTGCTATTAACGTGCAAGTTGCAACTGATAGTGTTCATAAACGCTGATAGCAAATTTATTGAGTTCCCGTCTGCACACTTTTATCCAGATGTTTACCGATACGTTGGAAATTGTGGAAATCACTTGTTACTTGCGGAAAGTGCCTATATGGTGAGTGAGTTTATGCGTGCGTGTGTATCAGCATGTTTAATTTGAATTGTGTAAACCAAGACCTTTATTATAATGTGACGCACCAGCATGTGCTAGCGTGTCAAAGGGGTCGTATCAATCATCGCCAACGTAAATATTTCCGCATTATTCAGTCATCGGACAAAGCTTGTGGCAACATGTCTCGTAGACTCGTGATCGCGATTCACGAAGGTAACCTTCAGATTCTCTAGTTCCTCCAAGGTCGTCTGCATGCATGCGCTGAACGTTTCAATTATTTAATTGGTTTATTTATTAAACGCGGTCATTCGACCATACGTAACGTTACTGTTAGCTCATCACCACAGTTTCGGGTATTAAATCAATCGGTTAACGAGAATATAAGTTGATTAAATACTTAAAAGAAGAGTCGTAAATAAAAGTTGAATGTGTGTATTTGTGATAAATGTAAATTTCATGTATATGTTGACCTTGTGTAGTGTGGCGTTGTGTGTGGTGGTGTGTTGTGGTGGTGGCGGTGGTTGGTGCATGCGTGCGTGGGTGCGTGCGTGCGTGCGTGTGTGCGTGCGTGCGTGCGTGTGAACATATGTAATATATATATGTCTTCTTCATATCGTTGTCATGATGACGCATGGTCTTCGATATGTGCCTGACTCGTGTTGGCGGTGGATTGCATGCCGAGTTACGACATGAGTATTCGCTGTAGGATACAGGGGTCATCCAGGAAGAGAACGTGTTGGCGGTGGATTGCATGCCGAGTTACGACGCGAGTATTCGCTGTAGGATACAGGGGTCATCCAGGAAGAGAACGTGTTGGCGGTGGATTGCATGCCGAGTTACGACGCGAGTATTCGCTGTAGGATACAGGGGTCATCCAGGAAGAGAACGTGTTGGCGGTGGATTGCATGCCGAGTTACGACACGAGTATTCGCTGTAGGATACAGGGGTCATCCAGGAGGAGAACGTGATAGATAGATCAATAACTACAGAGAGTAGAAACACCCAACGCCGTGTACGAAGCTAGCACCGCGATTGGCACAATATACTTGCTTGAGGATTCGACTTAACAGCACAAACAAAGAAGTGTAAGCTGTATGTATTGATCAGAGAACGCTGGTCGATAAGCACTTGGATTGTCGTTGATTTCGTGAGTGCGAGGAGCGTGCACCGGAAACGACTGCCCAAACAGAGTAGGGCCTACACGCCGGCAGTACTCCAGGAAAGAAAAAAAGCATAGGTGTTATAATTAATAAATAATTAATTACACTCTGCACAATGGTGGATATGTGAGGTTGAAACATAACTGAATTACGCAGCTTCGTAACGAAATAATATTAAATGATGCTTCAAGGTGATGCTTACAAACGAAACTTAGAGGAAACAAATGTATATAATATATCGGCTTGTGCGGGGCGCAAATTAGTAGACTTACGTGAATGAAGCGAAGTGGCCCATGCTCTTTTATAAACTATAATATAGTCGAACACGTTGCCTCAGTGATTTCCTGATTTGTTATAATATAGCTCGATTGTGCAGCCTCCAGACCAGAAATAACAACCCTCAAGAACTAATCTGTACAATAGAGAGAACATGTACTTGGTATTATCAGTTAAGTGTATCGACGTGGCCGGTGCATAACGGCATGCAACATTATAGAATTGAACTGTTGTCGTCTTGGTTTGTCTGTTGACTGCCTAATTTGTCAGAGATTCTTGTGAAAATGTCTAGTCTGACAGTTGATGTGTCATTCGCATCGAAACCCTGAACTGATCGATTCCTGGCGAATGCCAATTTACAGTGAAGCCCGGTTGACCAACGGTTCGTTAGAACGTCATGTCGACTCATTTAAACCGCTTTAACTTTCGACGACTGCCTCGATTGATTTCGCATTGATCCCTGCTTGTCACGGGAGCAATTACCTGTGTTTGATCTAGTTCTCAATTGGATCTGACACGCACATTGGTGCCTTGTGACACAGAAATGAGTACCCGTTCATTGCTGGAAGGCATCTTCATTGTTCAGAAACAGACGTCCGCTAAATACTCAATTGATCATGCTTGACCATCCTCGTCACGCTTGACCATCCTCGTCACGTTTGCGACAACGGTTATAGCAGCTGCCTGGCAGCTGTACAGCAGGGGCAGAACAAGCAACGGTATAACAGCTGTACAGCAGGGGCAGTACAAGCAACGGGACCACAGCTGTACAGCAGGGACAGTACAAGCAACGGGACAACAGCTGTACAGCAGGGACAGTACAAGCAACGGGACTACAGCTGTAGAGCAGGGACAGTACAAGCAACGGGACAACAGCTGTACAGCAGGGACAGTACAAGCAACGGGACCACAGCTGTAGAGCAGGGACAGTACAAGCAACGGGACCACAGCTGTACAGCAGGGGCAGTACAAGCAACGGGACCACAGCTGTACAGCAGGGACAGTACAAGCAACGGGACAACAGCTGTACAGCAGGGACAGTACAAGCAACGGGACCACAGCTGTAGAGCAGGGACAGTTCAAGCAACGGGACAACAGCTGTACAGCAGGGACAGTACAAGCAACGGGACCACAGCTGTACAGCAGGGACATTACAAGCAACGGGACCACAGCTGTACAGCAGGGACAGTACAAGCAACGGGACCACAGCTGTAGAGCAGGGACAGTACAAGCAACGGGACAACAGCTGTAGAGCAGGGACAGTACAAGCAACGGGACCAAAGCTGTACAGCAGGGACAGTACAAGCAACGGGACCACAGCTGTAGAGCAGGGACAGTACAAGCAACGGTACCACAGCTGTACAGCAGGGACAGTACAAGCAACGGGACCACAGTTGTAGAGCAGGGACAGTACAAGCAACGGGACAACAGCTGTACAGCAGGGGCAGTACAAGCAACGGGACCACAGCTGTACAGCAGGGACAGTACAAGCAACGGGACCATAGCTGTAGAGCAGGGGCAGTACAAACAACGGGACCACAGCTGTACAGCAGGGACAGTACAAGCAACGGGACAACACCTGTACAGCAGGGGCCGTACAAGCAACGGGACAACAGCTGCTATCGACAACAAAACAGCAACAACACTGCAGAACTTGCAACAGCAACAACTTCAATACATAATATATAACAAATGCAACAGCAGTGGTTGCAGTAATGACACAACACTACTATTAAAGGAAGTACAGCTACCGTTCTGTGTCTCGTAACGATTCAACAATAGGCTACTAGTAGTGATGCAATACGCCAGCTGTGACAATCAAAACAACCACATTGCCAACATCAACATCACCATCGTCGTCATCAGTACCACCATCAGCTACGACACAAATAACCACCACAGGCGGGTCGCAACGAGGATTATCTGTAGCATCAGTCACCCGGGCTCACTCACACACGCACGCACACACACACAAACACACACACACACACACACACACACACACACACACGCACGCACACACACACAAGCACACACACTGGAGCAGTACATATCAGTCGAAGCGAGCGGTCACAGACACGTCTTGTTGCCAGACCCAGCTTGTCGATTATGTACACAATTACCGATTGTGTTTTATGTATACCCTACTTCATGCTTATGAATAAATGTGGTTTCATAGAACAATTCTTCTGCACTACTGCAGGCAACACTGTGTCCACTTGTTATCTCGTTATGTTATGTGTATGTAAAACCTGGTACATTACTCCACCACCTTGGGATATTATATCGGATATTAAATACCAAACCTAATTAGGACATTGTAGGCCTACCAACACCTAACGATAAGAAAATTATATTTATATCTATATCTACCACCGTCATCTTAATTGGAAAACAACAGCCACATAATTACACATCACCATTTAGACCATTGCAACCTACAGATGACCCCATAATATAATAATAATAATAATAATTTTATTAAAATGGCAACTATAGCAGTTGAATTATACAATTGGCACAGTAAAACAACCAATGATAATAAATTAATTAAGACAAAAATATGACTTAAAATATAAAAACTTAAAAGGTGCATGTACATCATGTTTAAAGTTATGTTTGTATATAAACAAGGTAAATATGAAGGACATAATCATAAATTAAAACTTAAAACAGGCAATACTATAGTAGAATAAATTATATGGGCTACTACTATTATGTAAAAAGTAACTAATTTATAAATGAGTTCATAATTACTGCCAGTGTCTTAAAGCATATGGTATAAAAGAGTTCTGAAATCTTGCAGTTCTGCAACGCGGCACACGGTAAGTCCTCGTGTTTCGAGTTGTATACGGAGTTTCCCGGAGGGGAGGCAAAAGATGGTGTAATTTATGTGTAGATTGTTGCATGCTTATGAATAGCGTTCTACACAACTTCTCCCTCCGGTCTGACAGCGTTGGTAGATTGGCTGCGGTGATAGCTTCGGTGTACGACTTATCTTGGAAAATGATCCGCATTGCCCGTTTCTGGATGTATTCTATATGTCTCGTTTGCTTTTTTGTAAGGCTACATTTTAGATAACATACTAATTTAGGATCAGCACGCAGTCGAAATTGCAGGAAACTAAGTAAACCGTCAAAGACAGGAAGCATGCGACCGTAGAAGCACGTACTGCATAGACCCAACTGCTGGTTAGCAGGCATATGCCTATACAGCTGGTGCTATGCTCTTCCAGCAAGTTTAACAAATTTATCCTTACAAGGGTCTAAACGTGTTGCTAGACATGTTCACAAATAGCATGACAGGCATGGGGGACGAATAATAGGCCCAGTACCTGCCTGCAACAATGTAGCTACGGGTTTAAGTGTGTGGGTTTGTGATGTGTGGCTGTGTGGGCGTGTGTGTGTGTGTTGTGTTATGTAGACTGTAAGCCCTACACATAAATAATCGGCATTCTTCTGTCGGGCAAGACAATGGTGGGCGCCGCTGACGTTTCCTCTCCAGGCCGTGAACCTGGATGAAGTGCGCGAAGATCCTGGGTTGCCCAGTCGTCAGGATCCCCGGCTCTGCTTCACTGGTGGAATCCAGGGGGACGCGGAGCAGAACTCGGCTGCACACGGATGCAATTGTGATTTCATTGTGAAAAGGGTACATTGTGTGTTGGAATAAACCGATAACCCTTAGTAACCGCGTTGCTCACCAATATGTCGAGTAGGTTTACCACAACCACTTTGTAAACTCGGCAGACTCACGTTCCAAAGGCATTTAAGCTGTTGACTTTTCTACTAAGCTGCGGATTTTGCTAAGCCTGACCGAAACACCTTGGCTACCAGTGTAATACCTGTTGGGCCTACGTGCCGGCGGCCGGTCTGTCGTCGGCGAATGAGGACATTTATTGTAGGCAGCACGTTAAGGCAGATTTGAAGGAAAGACACATTGTGTCACATAGAACATCTGATAGTTATTTATTTCCCTAAATGGAGAGAGTGATAATAACATGTGTAATGGCTTTCGGTGTATTTGTATTGTATTTGTTTGTTCAAGATATTAAGGAACTGCATGAAACCCCGCACCTGCGAACACCTCCTTGGCTACATCGATTCCCGGTTTTGCCGTTGCGCGTATAGTTATTTGATATGCCTAAGCATTAATGATTCCCAGAACCGCTCTCAGTTGTTTCATCCGCCGCCGCCACCACGTGATCTCACGTGAAGACGTCGGCCAGTGCTGGGTATTTCTCTTGGAAACACATCCACAGAAACTCGTTAACGAAGCACCAAATAAGGAGGAGGTTAGGCAACGAACTGAAACGAATAATAAGATTGAGAATCTGAACAAGAAAATCTGGGATAAAAGCATTGTGCAGACAGACAATGTGCTGAGAAAAGGAAGGATTGACCAATTAGCTGAAGATTGAGTGAATGGTGGAGATACGGACTTGGTGTGAGAAGATTTAACAAGATGTTTATAACAAAAGTTAATAAGATTGTCATCCAAAACAAGTGGACAAGGAATTAGCCATTGCCTTACCGAGAGTCCAACGATTATTCATCTGTGTTTCCTGCCCTTGTGACATACTTGTCACGTTTAAAATGTACAGTAGTGTGTTCACACTGCTAGAATTTATACAATGAAGGAGACAACGAGCCACAAGAAATTGAACCAGGATGTCTGAGGCGTGCCATTGGCCACTAAGATGGGAAACCATAATATTGTCGTCACCCGGTTATCGAGTTCATGCGTGTTTTCTTCCTACAAGCCACACACACCCGGTCGACTACACGGCAGTCACCTGTAGTCGCAGATGAAGATGTACAGATATTTGTAAACACGCCGGCAAACTCATCATACTCGTATATCGATTCACTGGCAATATAATAATAGTGTCTACTGTATTAGGCTGTTGACAGCATCTTGACATTCGGGAAGACGCTGTTCTGGTCGTATCACACGATCTACCAACAATGTTCGCGTATGGTCAGAATGTTAGTTTTTTACCTAAGTGTATACGGACACTGCCTGTGAAGAGTATGGCTTATTAATCAGTAGAAGTCTGTTTAATACACGAGACAAATACTCAATTAAGTACACGTTAGATTAGTAAACATGTAATTTGTCGTATACCATGAAGAAAACTGCTACGAAAAACTGTTAGTGTAATTAGAATAACAAGGAAAGTAAGGCAGAATAAAAAGAAACATGGGTTACACCTAGGCAGTCTGCCTAGGAAGATCGACTGTGCCCGCCCTCTTGGTCACGCGGCAAGCAGAGACAAACTGGAAATGAATTGCGTTAAGAAAAGTATCCACAGACGGTGGTGATATCTTAATATTTTCCTCTGAAGAATAATTGGTGATAAATCGACTGGACCTCTTGGCACGTGACTCCTCATACACAACGGATAATAAACGGCTAGATTTTAATTGTTGTATGTACGCTCTACATAAAATTTTTTTACCAAATACCACAGTGATGATATATATGTATGTATGTATGTATGTATGTATGTATGTATGTATGTATGTATGTATGTATGTATGTATGTATGTATGTATGTATGTATGTATGTATGTATGTATGTATGTATATATATATATATATATATATATATATATATATATATATATATATATATATATATATATATATATATATATATATATATATATATATATATATATATATATATATATATATAAAGTGATAGTTGTATGTCAAATGCTAGCAGTGCAGTCAGAAGTCGATGTCTGGCATATACTCTCAACTTTCTATGTCTCTTGTAAACTTTGGCTGGTATACATTGAGGACTTTCGAGTACATCTCGCTGAGATGTAACAAATGGCGCCGCACGGTGGACTTGGGCACCAGTCTTATTCCAGGCCCTCTTGTATGCGATAAAATATAAATGGTGGCGCCACATCACGGAGTCTGGAAAATCGAAGCTAGAAAAACTAACGCGCCACCTTGTGGATATAATTTCCATCCATGCTTGCATAGCGATAATAGGGTGATTTTCCATGCACAGACGTAAAAATACAAGCAAGATTGGCACAGTAAGTTAGATAAGCGTGAACATGACTTATGCCATAAGTGACTCAAGTCAGTCAAATGCATATACACAGCAACTGTACGTTAATATCCTTCCCCACGAATTATGTTTAAATAGTCGTTTGAGTGATTCAAAAATCATTGATAGCCCAGGCCCAGGGCAGGGCCAAGCTGAACTTCGCTTGAAGGTCGTCACGTAAATTTTACATAGTTCATGGCGGTTCACACACCCACATTACGTCGGAAAAATTCGACGTTGTCCGTGTTGGGAATCTGTTGTGCATATTAAGTACCAATATCGAGAAGCAAAAGGTCAATTGTACTTCGCAGTATCATTCAGTTGTATGCATGACATGCATACAACTGAATCAAATTTATACTGATTGAGACTGCAAGGCATCATCTTATTTTAGACTCTGTAGAACATCCCTACACCTTGTATGATGCATAAAGAGTGAACTGAAACAGTAACATGGTACTTCAGACAGAAATTTCTTTACAGAACCGAAAAAACTTTTTAAGATAATCTCTTCAATAGTAAATAATAAAAAAAGGAGGAGGCAGCAAAAAAGGAAGCGGACGGGAACGAGAAACTAGTTTCTTTTTTTACTAAGCCTTACAAGTCATACAGACTAGACCTGTGTGCACTACCCAGATGGCTTGTATGCCAGGTGTGCATATCAGGTAAAAGCATTTTTTCTAGAAAAATTAGCCAAATAAAAATTCAGCAGTTTCTTTGTAGATACTGAATACTACCATTACTTGTCACTTTCAGGTCCGTCTAAATGCCTGCCCTTCCCCCAGCGTCGTACGGTCATGGCGGACCATCATGTTTTGACAAAATGAAGATGGGTTTTACGATTGGTTTCTGTGTTGGTATGGCTTCAGGAGCATTATTTGGGGGATTCTCCGCTCTCAGGTTTGTCTATACCTAATTCTATTTTTATTGTTTATATCACACTGCGATATGAAAATGTGACTGACTGAAAATTTTAAAAGTACCTTCTGACTAAATCTAATTGCACGAATCTCCATGCCAATGCTTGTAGCTTATCAGATTTTGAGAGGTGGCCATCTCTGATTTTTACCCCTCATATATGAAATGAAAAAATAGTATCTGGATGTTGTATGCAGTAAACAGATATTATTTAACAACTGTAAACACAAATACACAGTCAGTCGAATGATAATAATGTCACAATGCATTGCGCCTGCACAATGTGCCTTCTTAGCCCTTCTGTCAATTAAAGATGGCACCATGGAGCAAGTAGTAAATCTTTACGGGCCGTTCACAAGTGTTCACATTTATCTGTTTGTATAAAGCATATTCATTCTCAGACCCCTTCACTCCATGAATTAATACTTTAGAATGTTGATAATTTTCTAGATTGAAAAACATCAATGTATTACAGCGCCACGTGGTGAACTGTTACTACAATGTAAAACAATAGTAGTTCTGTAACACTGCAGGGCTGGGTCCAATTATGTAACTGTAATTGTAATTGATTACAGCAAAATCGTGTAATTGTAATTGATTATGGTTTCAAAATTTTTCTGTAATTGTCATATTTTGTATAATTGAAAATGTATTTCAGTTACAATCAATTACAGTATGTTTCATGTTATAAACTACTTGAACAAGCTGTCAATAAAAATATAATTTGAGCCTCACACAGGGTTGGAAATCAAGACTAATAATAACACCTGGAAAGATCTCCCTTTTAAACAAAACTATAGGTTGCATACTTTTCACATTGTGGGATTTTGTCTGTAGGGACTATGTCTTGGATTCACAAATTACATATTGATCAGGATATATATATATATATATATATATATATATATATATATATATATATATATATAACCGCCAGAAAGCAATAAGCAATGCACATACGTTGTCAGACAATGGCTAACCTGTAGCCTGATATTGCTTCAAAAAAGATCAGCTCATTGAAACATTGCAGAGTTAGCAAGCCAATTACACCCCTTGTGTTGTGGTGGAGTGGAGACAGGTAAGGTGGCAAGGACCATTTATATGGCCTCTCTCCCCATTCCCAACTCACAAAGCAAAGGGCAGACCAGTTAAGAATGTTAGCTTAGAGCAGGAGCTACAACCTCAAAGTAAACACATCATACCCTATTATTAGTATTAGTACACGTGATGTTTGTGTGAACCAACAAGGACATTGTTTAGAACGCACTCAAAAGTCTGATAAATGATCGATTGACTGGATGTTGTTATTGTTTCTAACATACATGCCTGCTAACATATATATTTATATATAATAAAAATGTGTTTTAAACGGATGTCTTTTTATTTAGTATAATTCAAAGTCACAATTCAACAAAATGTACAAACATTGCCGTTATATTTGTTTATCAATTGTGTACAGAATATTTAAATTCAGCAAAACATGCAAAATATATAATTAACAAATGATGAATATATTTGTTTCCGCATAATATAATTGTAATTGAAATTGAAACGGTATAATTGTAATTGATTTGAATTTTTTTTAGTGTAATTGTAATTGAGATTAAAAATGAAATGTAATTGTAATTGATATAATATAATTTGTGTAATTGGAGCCACCCTGAGTAACTGTTCACCACGCAGCATGATGCAGTTGGTTATATTTCACATGCAAAATTAATTTAAATTAGTATGCAGGCCTTGACCCCCATGCTCTGTGCGAATAGGTTAGTGTCAACAAATGTGAACGGCCCCTTACCTTCATTTGTTTTGTTATAGATATGGCTTCCGGGGGAGAGAGCTTGTGACGAGTGTCGGGAAGATGATGGTTCAGGGCGGAGGAACATTTGGGACATTTATGGCAATCGGAACAGGCATTCGATGTTAGCATCACTCGGACAGAACTACTGAACATTTTACAGGATGCTGATTAAGCAAATATGTTTACTAATGCTGCTAGTCTGACACAAACTCCAGCGTCATTGTGGCCCACAGAATGATTTCACGTGGAATTTGCTGATTCATTCAGCCTACGACAATTTATGACTTTTTGTAGTAATGAGTCCAGTTGTAATAAACACAGATCATCAGATTGTTGTTAGTTGACAAGGTATATTGGCAACCCACGACATACACATATTTTATTGAGACTATTCTACATCTAAATAAAGTTGCGTGATCACGTTAAAGATTGTATTCATTACTGCAGAACATTCAAATTCGTATGTTCACGTTGATTTGTTTGGTTGTATTATTATTACTTGAATGAAGATAATTTAGTCAGGATTTATTGCTATGTCCCGAGTCTGGTACTCCTCACCGATATTTACACTTTTCCACTTTGCGAATATTAAAGCTGATTCAGCAATTCATTTAACCTATCACAAATGAGGTTCGTTGATGTTCAGACCTGTAGTTTAAGTAATATGCACAACAACCCAAATAAAAATTATGAAAAACCTGACTGACAGTGATAGGCGCCCAATCAATCTTGTCAAAAGGTGGGTTCAGTATATAGGTTTCTACAGATAAAGTAATGTATTATTACTAGATTTTGTTGATTAAATGATATGTATAAAACATCCATATGGCATTACAATGCATTGCTAGAAAACTGTAGCAGTGATTTCGTAAAACACGGGTTCTTTCCGTTCACCAGATGGCGGCACGTGGCGCGCACCAAAACGCTGATAAAAGAACGTTGCTTTGTGAAATGGCAATACACGGTAGTAAATCATTTACATAACAAAATTACCAAACCGGTCAAAAATTAAAAAAATAATTTTGTTACATCTATGCGTGGTATGTTTCTCATACGCTTTGCTTTTAGGCTATGTTTTCAGTGTATGACCTCATTTACCAACACAGAATAAATACTCGTCATACCCACCTTTCCAGCACAGACGCCACTCATCATAAGGGGCCATCCATTAAGTAAGGGACGCGGAAGGTGTGAGCCACTTAGCTTTTATCCACATATAACTGTTCGGCATCCCATTAGTCTAGGTCACACCAACCACTATGGCCAACCCCACACTTTCCAACTATTGTGGAAATGTACAGACTAGGAATTACTTGAAAAGTAAACGAACGCCATATTTTCACGTAGAAAGTAAATTCTCACCTGAACTTTCTGAATTCAATTATTCTTTAAAGATCAAATATCTACACTAAGTAAATAGCGTACTTTTATAAGCAATTATAATGATATATTTTCATGTTAGAAGAAGTTGCTAGATTTCACCCAGAAAACTAGGTAATCATAGATTATCTAAAACACCCACTAGGCAGGGGTGAGCCACCCTAATCAGTATAAGTTATGAGTTACATACATTTCTTTTTAGTTTCTTTATATAATAATTGTAGGATTTCTTACACTTTACTCCAGATAGAACAAGCATTGGTTAATTATGACTTTCTATTCCCACCTTCCAGTACAAGATAAAGCGGACTAATTTTGGTAAAACGAGAGGGTGCAAGCCAAGTTTGTCAACCATACAACATTATTTGAAAGGAACACAAAGATATGATTTGGAGGCAACACGCATGACACCGAATTATGACAAAGTCCCACGGCGGCAGGTAGCGTGGCCTGACAGCTTAACTCGAGAAATTGCCTACCAGCTTGTCAAAAAAAAAACACCAATATACCTCCTACCTGGATTAACAACAACTTTTGCTGCAACGTAGCCTGCCAGAGTTCAGTAGTCTATTTGTTAAGATTTGTTGTCCAATCTGATGCGAGTAAGCTAAATGCTTCTGACATTTGTAAAATAATTTGTTCTATAAATTATATTTTGTTTCTGGCACGTTTGCTTCTTTTGCTTAATTGATTTCAAACAGTGGCCCAGTTCTCCCCAAATGGTGGACCACATTATGATGGCAAAGTTTTTTTGCATGTGTACGATTATTTTGTTTTGATTCATTTGTGTTGATGCGTTCGTGTTATAGCCAATGTCATTGGTATTCATTTGTACCCAAACCTTTTCATATTGTCCCACTTTCTGTCTTGGTCAACGTGTTTGCGCTTCAATGAACGTTTAAAGGAAATGTCTATCATTATCCCTCCGATTAGCGACGACGGGTTCACAATCAATTAAAGTTACGTTCCCGTATTTAGACCTAAGAAATTCGTGCTGAAAAATCCACGTTTCAGCAGGTATATCTGGCAGGAATACTGATGTACTCAGAAGCTGGATAGGATGTTGGACACTCTTAGTATTGCCATCCATAAAATGGTAATTTTGTGGTCACTTTCTTACATAATTGACATCATAAATTTGTTTAAGCAACATACATGTCCCAGTAACAAATAACCAAATGGCCTATATCTAAATATATCAACCCAATTTATCTTAATTTTCCTTTGCAGTAGAACCGAATACTAACTATAATTTTATAATACACTTTTAAAATAAAGTGTATTTGTTGATCATTATGTGTCAAGTTTTATGCACGCTAGATAGTTTATAGAGTTGTAGAAGCATTATTATTGGGTCTCTTTCGAACTCCGACATTTTTGGATGCCCGAAATCTGTTTTTGTTTTTGTACACAGTGCAACTATGAGAGGTACGTTCAAACCAGTGATCTCTATACAGAGGTCAGCGGTTCGAACGCACCCCTGACGAGAACAACCCTGCAAACACCCAACCCAGTTGAATAAAATATTTTGTGCACTCGCAGCTACATACCTAGCGGGCAGAACCTTCCTCGTGAACCAGCGGAGATTTTATTATCACTCTCACTGGTTCCACCCAAACGAATGCGAAATTAAATTTTGTCCCAGTTTCCACATCAACCAATGAAATGTGTTAGCAAGAATTGTCAAATATACCTCGCTGCAATGTTTTCCAATCGTAAATGGGGCTAGTTGCTACAATTCTCAGCTAAAGTCCCTTTTTTATTAAAAGTATGTTTGATGCATTATTTCTGTCAACGCATACATTAAATGCAGCATTCGTGTTAATAAAATGTACCATACCATTGATATTCCGTATCGTAGTTAGGTATATATGTGAAGTTTCCCAGGCGCGTTCGACTGTAACAACTAGCCCCGTTGTAACAACTTGCCCCAATACAATAGTATCAACCTGCCCCAAACACAGTTTGTGCAGTTGAACGCACATGGACGATAACAAATCCTGAATTTCAGTTTAACTTCTACCTGGCTTAACCTCTTATACCATATAGTAAGCATGCTTCAAGTTTCATTCACAAAACATAAAAGTGGCTGCATGAGATGATATTGTCTGGGCATAGCCAAAACAATTTTGGTGGTTAAAACGTCATTTTTTTCCACATCTCGTTAATTTCGTCTTCTTAACTGCCGATGTTTGGAGAGTGTGTCAGCACTGTCGATGGGGACTCCATATGTGTGCTATGTTTTCGTAAAACGACTCTGTAACAACTTGCCCGGCCCTGTATACAACTAGCCTCGGTCTCCCCTACGGAATGTGTCTCGTTAATTAACACAATATTTCATATCTGTGACAATATGAATACAAAGATACCAGATTGCAATTCATAGATCGGCGAAACGTTGTTTATTAAATGAAAAATAATCCACATGTATCGTTCGCAATATTGTAAGCGGCTATGCTTGCTGGTGATTAAGAATTCATATGTTGCTCCTGGTATCCGCCAGGGAATGATATACGCAGCAACCAGCAGGTGCTACAATAACGAAGAGAGCGGGTGTGTGGACGGAGTGCGTAACCAGTTGAACAAACGTAGACCGACTACATCGTCACTTGAGACTGCGTCAGTGTTACAAGAGTCCTCGTCGTCGAACAGAGTCGTACCGAAACAGGTTCGTGCTTTGCGGACGCCGTAACTTTGGACGACTGTGCATTTACAAGATGACGTAATCTTCGTTTCCAAGTCGCAAGTGGTTGAATTTATTTTTTTGCACATCTGGTTCCAGTGATGTTATCTCGCCACCTTCCGTGGTCCGGCCTTACGGTGTTCTTTCTAGAGGTCACATATTCGTGTCTGGGGCGCCATCTGTTGCCGGTCTTTGCAGTCAGTTATATGACGGACCTCGTCAAACCAAGCATGGCGTCCATTAATACTTTGAAGTAATTCATCGTCTACAACAGAATGTGACCAGGCAATATAACCCATGTGAAGATAATTAGACAATGTATACATGATGCGGCGTGCGTTATAAATATAAGTGATGGTGTTGTTGTGTCATAGTTAAACGTGCATACAGTTGTGGGTCTGCCTAAACGAATAGTTTTCTCGTAGTAATTGCAGCGAGACCGAATACTTCCCAGAGAAGTCAAGTTGGTGTTGGAATTATACAATACAATACTGAGGAGTGGTTGCCGCGTTATATAAGAACTTTTCTTTTATCAGACATATGGGAAGAACAGTTTTTTGTTTTTGTTTTTTCGTTAGGGAGCGATATATTGTGCTCACCGTCAGTGTAGCGTCGGTATACAAGCTACAGCTAGAAATAAACGCGTTATTGTAAGAATGTTATTATCACCTTTATTACCATTTTGTGAAACATGCAGACGGTTCTGTCTTCGTCCTCTCCGTTGGGGCAATGCTCTTTTAGGTCGCACAATGCACTGTCGTCTATGCATTTAAACTCCCCGAACTCGTTGGGCGTGGGGCACGCGAACAGTTGCAGTCCGTCCTCCGCCAGGGGGCAGTCTGCAACATACACCGGAATGGCAGAATGTGTGTTAACGTAAGGGTCTTTCTGCACAGACCACCGTGTCACTGTGACTCTGATTAAATGTACGGATATTGTCAAAACATAATAATTTATATTTAAACTCATTACGCCTACCCAACGTGGCCACTTACGCCTACAACCGAGAGCGGTTGGGAATTTACTTTTTACATAGTATTGTCGCTTTTTATCATAAAACCGTGATATAGCATAAACTGTATCTGTTATATAGCATATTGACCGCTCAATTGTGTTTTAATGGTAATATAATTTGATCGTTGTCTTTTTACATTGCAAGCTGAACAACAAGATCAATATTCATCAACTTATAACAGTCAAATTATGTTATTACACAATCGTGGTTCATGAAAACATATTCCGACGATCAAGATGCAAGAATATTATTATTATAGTACTATATAACATGAATGTACGACAATACTATATATCATGATAGTACGACAGTACTGCATATCATTATTGTATAACAATACTATATATCATGATTGTACGACAAAACTATATATCATGATTGTACGACAGTACTATATATCATGATTGTAATACAGAACAATATATCATGATTGTACGACAGAACTATATATCATGATTCTACGACAGTACTATATTATATCATGATTGTACTACAGTACTATATATCATAATTGTACGACAGTACTATATATCATGATTGTACGACAGTACTATAATATCATGATTGTACGACATAACTATATATCATGATTGTACGACAGTACTATATATCATGATTGTACGACAGTACTATATATCATGATTGTACGACATAACTATATATCATGATTGTACAACAGTACTATATAGCATGATTGTACGACAGTACTATACATCATGATTGTACGACAGAACTATTTTTCATGATTGTACGACAGTACTATATATCATGATTGTACAACAGTACCATATATCATGATAGTACGATAGTACTATATATCATGATTGTACGACAGTACTATATATCATGATTGTACGACAAAACTAGATGTCATGATTGTACGACAAAAACGACCAGAATGTGTATTTTTAAAGTTTTGTTACGGATTCTCAGTTTGTCAAACAGTGCAACACGGTGTCATCTTTCTGAACACCTACTTCTTTACAGTGGCATGTATAATGATTAGTATTACTATTATGCAATGTGTAACCACACAGAACATCGTTGAAATATCGAGTCAATGCCTACTAATGGTCCATACATGTAGGCGTGGACGTAGGCCCTAGAAGTCTTACAACAGATCGCGACACCGGTCAAGTCGCTTATGTAAGCATGCATCCGAATATATATTATGTGCAAGTAACCTTTGGCGAGAAAGGGCAATCTGCCAATACCAAGGTTTAATTAATGCGATATTGTCATTAATGGATCTTTTCCATTATGGCTGTCGACAACGAGACGCGTAAATAGAGTTACTGGACGCGCAGAACTGTCGGTTAAAAGGTGATATTACAATAATTGCTACTGTCTCTGCTGAACACCCCCAAAGCCACCGGCATGTTTACCGTATAAATACCTCCGCCTGCGGGTTTCCGCCTTCCACGTACACATATGTATTTACTGAACGTCGATGTTAACCAGCAGCAGCGTTGACGTTTTGTTACCACCCCTGGCGGGTTGAACCGGAACAATATGGAATTGAACTTGGTGCCAATAGGGTTCAGCCTACAGTTACATTCCCGTTGGTGGCCATGTTAACGTTTTGCATGATTATAAGAAAACGTGTATAATAAAATAAGTTTTTGCCAGCCGCTGTCATCATCCTACTGACATGTCAATCGATTTTTTTTCAAAATTAGACATTTGTAACTCTTGTAATATGCTTGTATGTGCGATAAACGTCAATGTTGACTAATAATGGCACGAATTACGGCGCACAGTCTAGTGGCCAAAACAATCACAAATATCCTTCCGCCTATTAAAATCATCTAAAAAATCCACCATTTCACTTTCAACAGCTTCCACCAACAAACCTGTCAATGTCCCTGCTCAATTGCACTTACATCAGATCGTATGAATTTTCTAAAATTTCCTATATCCAAGCTTACTATGCCATACGTTCGTAACACACCAGGAAGTCTAACTGAGGCATGACCCCAACAGGGGACACACGTCTCGTCAGCCGCCATATTGGTTTATGCAAATTTGCCTATAAATGTTCACTGCAAGCTATCGCATTGCATCCTTTAAAACATTTGGAATTAAAACAGAGAGAACAAACAATACCACATTTACTTCGATTATTTATTAAAACAACTGACATTAATATTTGATAACACTAATTATTTTATAACGACATAGGTATGTGTAACGTGTTATTTTGTGAACAACTTGCTTTGCTACGGTTACTCTACGGGAACCGGGAGCTCATTTTCGTGTTAAAGCCAAACGGTTAGACAATGTCATAATCGGTATGCAGTGCCGAAGTCGTCAGCATATGGGTGAATACACCAAGGAGCTAAAGAGGGCAAGCAAGGTAAAACATAAGTCTTCAAATGAAATGTCAGTATGTTGGACTGCTGATATATCGCTAAAGCGGCGAATACACCTGTCCGTCTTCGTCACCGTTGTTTTAACACAGACTAACCGCAAACATCGTCCACTTCCTCATAAATCGGTCTGAGAAGGATTTGTGCGGAAGAGAACGTTGGGTGTGTCTTCCTCCGCCGGTTTGAACAGAGAGAGTGTGCAGGGGAACGGCATAGGGGTGCTAAAACCTGTCGACCCCCTTGACCAAAGCCCTGTTTCTACACAATCCTGTTTGATGTTGTGACGATTTAGATATGACCGAAAGATATAGATCAAGTCACCGACAGCTGGTAACCAATAACTTTTAGATGTGTTTTAATGTATTATTATAAAACTAGGCTAAAGCCATGTGCATTTAACAAGATTTCCATCCCAAGCAACAATCTCCAGATGACAAGTGGTCAAGGAAGCATTACATGTGTCCATTATGTATGTGTACCACATAAGCCCTCCTGCTCTGCCTTTTGTTTCTCTCTAGTTCAGAATGACCAGAATTACCCAGATAGAACGATTCACATATGAATTCTGAAAATCGAACGTTGTTATTGGCTGTGATGAAACAAAACTGAACTACTTCATATCATCATACGAGCGACGTCATTGCAGACTGCCAGCATGGTATGTTTTCAGTGTCGTGTGGGGGCGTGTTGCCCCAAATAAGTTAATTCACGGCGTTAACGCGGTATACACGGAGTATCTACTCTACGTAGAATGTGATGTGCGTGCGTGCGTGCGTGCGTGCGTGCGTATGTATGGATGTATATATATATATATATATATATATATTAGTGCCCTGCGCGGGCCTAGAATTTGATCCCAAGCCCGCCCGCAATTAGCAGTTAGAGTCCAGGCCCGGCCCTGGCCCGCAATAATGTTTCAAGCCCTGCCCGGTCCAGGCCCGCAAACTAGAATTTAGGCCCAGGCCCGGCGCTAAGTTTAGAGAAGATAAACCTATAATCTTATAACAAAGATGAGGATGAGTTCTAAAACTCCAGCACCACCAACTTCTTCAAACTTATGAATATCCTGAAGAAAAATAAAGAAAAACTTCTTAGTGTCATTACTATTAAATATGATAACATTTGTTATATTTGGCTTTAATGTATTGGCTTATGGTTAACCCATATGCAAGCCATAGCCCCAATTTATATTGTTAATTGAATTAGTTCAACTAAGTTAACATAATTTAATATGATATTTCAATTAAATGTCACCCACTGGCACTGACACCCAGTAGCATTTCCAGCAGGTCTGCAGTCACTAGCTTGAGACAGACAGGTTCAGACATGTGTGAATTAGTACAAGTGTGAATGAACTAGGACTGGGGAGAAATACCAATTACCAACTGGGTTGGGTACTGGGTAGTGGGCTAATGGCCTAGTGGGCACTTGGCAGTGGGCAGGTCATTCAGGTGGGCATTGTTTGGAGGGAAGACCTAGACAATAGGATGTCCACTGGTAGGGTCAAAGGGTGATAAGTTGATGGTTAATCATGGCTTGATTGCCTCTGCAAATATTTCTAAAGTAAACATTTGGGGCTGGCTACTTCCAGCCAAGTGAACTTATGGGGCCATTAGATTCCATGCAAGGTCTCAATTTGCAACTATATAATACTAAAGAAATAATTTTAAGCATTCATTAACCGGAATTACAATTTATAATCAGTTTTTATTAAAAAATAAAGTAATACTCGGTATTTTGTATGAATATTTTTATTATGTCCAGGCCCAGGCCAGGCCCGGCCCGGCCCGCTCACACTAGGCCCAGGCCCGGCCCAAGCCCGATGCGTTTAAATTATTTTCAGCCCAGGCCCGGCCCGGGCCCGCAGTATGTAGGCCCAGGCCCGGCCAGTCCCGCGAAATTATGTAGAGGCCCGGCCCGGCCTGCGGGCTGCGGGCCAGGCCGGGCTTGGACCCAAAGCCCGGACCGCGCAGGGCACTAATATATATATATATATATATATATATATATATATATATATATATATATATATATATATATATATATATATATATATATATATATATATATATATATATATATATATATATATATATATATATATATATATATATATATATATATATATATATATATATATATATATATGTATATATATATATATATATATATATATATATACATATATATATATATATATATATATATATATATATATATATATATATATATATATATATATATATAATATATATATATATATATATATATATATATATATATATATATATATATTATATCGATCTATGTCTATCAGACAACCGGTTATTTCGGGCCGGGCCGGGCTTGGACCCAAAGCCCGGACCGCGCAGGGCACTAATATATATATATATGTATATATATATATATATATATATATATATATATATATATATATATATATACACATATACATATACATATATATACATATATATATATATATATATATATATATATATATATATATATATATATATATATATATATATATATATATATATATATATATATATATATATGTATATATATATATATATATATATATATATATATATATATATATATATATATATATATATATATATATATATATATATATATATCGCTATATCGATCTATGTCTATCAGACAACCGGTTATTTCAGGCCGGGCCGGGCTTGGACCCAAAGCCCGGACCGCGCAGGGCACTAATATATATATATATATATATATATATATATATATATATATATATATATATATATATATATATATATATACACATATACATATACATATATATATATATATATATATATATATATATATATATATATATATATATATATATATATATATATCGCTATATCGATCTATGTCTATCAGACAACCGGTTATTTCGGAAGATAAGTCGGATTTATTTCGGGATTAAACCCATTGAGCGTCGCGTCGAGTCTGTAATAGATTATTTTATGAAGCGCACTTTCCTCGTCGAGTTCCGGAAAAAGAGTTGGCAATGCTCCATTGACGTCGAGCGGCCGACTGCATAAGCCGGTCCGAAGTCTCGACTTGCTCGACGGCGAGGACAGCCTGTGGCATACATGACCTTCCGACCTGCTTGAGAGCAAGAGTTCGGAGGAGACACCGGGGCTGGTTGTGACAATTTTAACATTATGTCACTTGTAGGAGATGGTATTAAGTCAATGGAAAATGTAATTAAGCTAAATTAGAAAGGCATATCTCCATCATTCATTGCTTTAATGTTTACTAGTGTATTATTTGCAAGCATACTGGGAATTCATGAAACGTAGGTTTATCCAATCTGTTAGGTGGCATCCTTCTGCAATTACTGCGAAGTCTTGGATATGTCATCCAGTGATATATGATATACCACCAGGACATGCTCGTGACACCTGGTGAATAACACCGGGTCACAGCTCTTGCTGCTGTGCCCACTGTTACAACCTGTCCATGTTGCTTCGAACCCCGGTGCGTGCGTGCGTGCGTGTGTGTGTGTGTGTGTGCGCGCGCCTTTATGTGGAGACCAAGCGAAACGAAAAACAAGACAACTGGGTTCAAATATGCATGTAGAATTGTAGATATGCAACCATGCGGCTAACCGCTTTCTGTCGCCTTTGTTTTTCTGCACACATCAAACACACGGATAATGCCAAAGCATAATAATTTATATTTAAAATCATTAGGCCGCATTTGCATTCAGATTTGTGTGTACAACGTGCCACGGACATGACATATTGTGTAAAAAAGAAGCTGACATGGACAGGACACTCCCTCCGGAAACCAACCAACAGTGTCACGAGACAGGCTCTGCAATGAAACCCCCAATGAAAAAGAAAACTAGGCAGAGAAATTAGACAGTTGGATGAGTTGCATTATTTTAGCCCTTGGTTGATGCAGTGTAATGGCGGGAGCCAAGCATATAGTTAGAGCGGAACTCGTGTTCAACACGCGAGCACACAACGACGAAGTCTCTTGGCAGAGCATAAAAACAGTAGCTCATGCTACACCACAGATGCGACGTTTGTTGCCGACGAGATCCGCAGATTATTTACTGGCTTTCTGACGGACGCATTGTTATCCCGGACGCGCAATACTCAACGACGGCGAAGGATTCGAGTTCCCTTACTGTCGTATAGTATGGCTTAATTAAGAATAGGGTCTAACTATAGAATATAATGTTGAAATAATGACGGATGTTATGAAAGTAATGCTGCGATAGATTCTGAATTTGACCACAACGATTTTGCTTTTTTAAGAAAGAGTAGGCCTATATCGTTTCGATTGGCAATATAAGGCAAGGGGCAAGAACATATTTGACAGACCGATGTTCTGTGCATGTCATTAGGCCTACCTTCAGCTCGACTCAATCTGTATTTCTCATATGCCATATTGGAAAACGAAGAAGACACATCAAGCGAACCGTTTCGTTCGGAAGTGTTTTCTAGCTAAATCGGGGAAGTGCTGTCGTGGATAAGCCACATTTGTTAAAATGAGGCGCCATGAATGGTGTCTATTAGCGTCGTTACTCTCAACACAGCAATGCACGAAACACTCAATCATGAATCTAATTCATTAAAAGCAAAATGTCGCCGTTCAGAAATGTCGTAACTTGATCACGAATGTTGTTGCGGCACCTAAATGCAACCGATTAGCTATAATTTATTAGATCAAGAAATATATGTGATGTTTACGAATCGTGACCAAGCCTTACACATCCTAAATCTACAGGAAGCGGTCTTTGTGGCACTGCAATAGGATTGACAGTGTGAAGTAATTTTTTCAGTTATGGTGATGGTGTTGCTAGGCTTCTGGTGCTTCTACGTAGAGACAAACGCAGAGCGAGCACGAGTAATCAAATATGACAAATATGACCAACCACAGAAAATCGTCATACGTTCAGTGCTCAAGCATAATATTATGGTAGTGTCTAACCCTGTTTGGAATATAACTGCACAATTTATGTCAATTCGTGTGCGCACCGACATGATCATGGTGCTGTTGTCTGGAACTGCATGCACGCGCGCCACCTATTGTTATATAACCCGACACACACCAAGTGGAGTTTTCCGCAACTTCGGGCTACAGCACTTGGTGCATGTCGTGTTCACACCAGGGGCGCGCGCGTGTGTAGTTCCGGAAGATAATGCTGCAATCGTGGCTTTGCGCACACGAGTTGCCACAACCTTTGTAGTGCAACGTACGAAGTTTTGTTTTGGTTTCTAGTACTTTAGGTTGTACTGATCCAGAAACTGCACGATGACACTTCGTCATCATTAATTGCAATGTTTGATGCTCTCAATGATTGAATCGTTGTTGGTAATAAATATATCGAGGTTGTTATGACGTCTTGTTGGTTCAGTCACCAACTTTTCAATGTCATTGTCGTGTAGGCAATTCAGAAAGTCTTTATATAATTTTGGGTAGTTGAAAAATAGCTTCAGTTATTTAGAAGACCCGTCTATGTCTAGAAAGTGTAAATCAGGATCCATCCTGTCTTTTATAATAATAATAATAATAATATATAAAATACTTCTATTGCACTACAAACCTAGGGAGACCCAAGCTCGGCAGTGCACCAAAAACAAAGCAAATTTGTCTTGATACTCGATATACCGAGGTTGTAATGCACTCTAAACCACTGTAAACGATAACACGTCGTACACAAAACTCTCTAATGTCTAGTTTTGAAATCTAGACCAACACCATTTCTCCTGTTATTAGATCTGATTCTTTAGAGCTAATGAGGTATTCCGTAACCGCGACAAATACACCAACATAACCGTCATTACTGTCTTTCCGAGAGATTTTATAATGGGACCTGAAGTTATACATTCGTCAATTGCACGCACCCCCCGACCCTCGGGCAATGTGCGTCATGTGCGCGACATCAGACCTGTTTCTGAAATGACAAATTATTGTACACGTTACTCTTGACATTATAAACAATCAAACAAATAATATAATAAATTAAACTTGTTCAATCTTGAATAAAACAGAATCCATGGTGTATATAATGAACATTAATTATAATATAAAGACCAAATTAATCCAAACCACTGGCAATATTTTGTCCAGACTGACTTGTTGCGATCTGGTAGCACGGGAACTGCAACGTGTCCCCCCCCCCGCAGCCACGCTGAAGTGGGAATTACACAAACGACTGCGATTTGCCTCTGTCTGAACGACGACATTGGGTGCATTCTCCAAACCAACTCGCACAAGCAGACGAGCACTGTGCGCAGAGGAACATACATGATGGAACTCTGCATAGTTCAAAGTGTTGGACACTCTTTGGAGCACTGTTTGTTTAACTATAAATATAGACGATAAAAAAACCGTCAAAACGCTCCATCAATGTGGGTGATTGTCTGCTAGATGGGGCGTGCTAGATGGGCGTGTTAGATAGGGCGTGCTGGATGGGGCGTGCTAGATGGGGCGTGCTGGATGGGGCGTGCTAGATGGGCGTGTTAGATAGGGCGTGCTGGATGGGGCGTGCTAGATGGGGCGTGCTAGATGGGCGTGTTAGATAGGGCATGCTGGATGGGGCGTGCTGGATGGGGCGTGCTAGGTGGGGCGTGCTAGATGGGGCGTCCTGGATGGGGCGTGCTAGATGGGGCGTGCTAGATGGGGCGTGCTGGATGGGGCGTGTTAGATGGGGCGTGCTGGATGGGGCGTGCTGGATGGAGCGTGCTAATTTGATTAGAATAAAGTTCATTAATGTAATATAATGATACAGTCAGTTTTAATATAAAGTACCTCCTACTAAGTGCGTTGCGTCCAGGGTCCTTTTAAGCGAATGTATATAAATGTAATTTTAGTGTAATTGCATTACTGTTATTGTGTACAAAATGTGCAGTAATTACCTTAATGTAATTTCCGATGTTTTAAAACAGAATTATACTTGCGTGGCTTTGTGTATTTTATCGTGACTGTATGTACAATCCAACTGAAAAGTTGCCAATGATAAACTTATTCTGATTCTGGATTGTGTCTCGCATCATCTGGGTTGGAAATTTCTCTCCACTGCATCGCTTGGCACATGTTTATGTCAACATATTTGCACCTCATTTGTCTAATTGCACGACATCTGCAGACTAATAGCTCCTAGATACGATTACTCTATCCCCACCTGGCCAGGCGTCACGCTCATGCTAATTGCAGGTGCGTTATGTAAACACATGTCATACGTCCACTGGCTTTTAGTCAATCTTTAATGTGCGTTTGTGTCTTTATGTCCATCTGAGCCCTGCTGGTGGTTGCACGTGTCGGCACGACTTGCTCCGTGCAAGAGGTTTACTTCAGGGGCAGCAAACTTCGTGCACATAACTCTGTCTGTCTTGTATGTCTGTCTGTCTGTCTGTCTGTCTCTTTCTCTCTCTCTCTCTCTCTCTCTATATATATATATATATATATATATATATATATATATATATATATATATATATATATATATATATATATATATATATATATATATATATATATATATATATATATATATATATATATATATATATATATATATATATATATATATATAATATATATTCTCTTCACTCTCACTCCGTCTTTTCCCGTTGCTGTCAGTCTGCGACTATTTACTGCTCACTTGGTTCAGATTGCAGGTTTCCTCTCCAGATCCGCCTTTCTTGAGTCCATGCTTTTTTTCTTCATGGTTATCTTCACTACATCCGAGTATCTAAGTTTGGGGCAACCTCTGCGTCTAGTCCCTTCCAACTATTGAGAGTGCATAATTTAGGAAATCTGTTATCATCCATATGAACCACATGACTTGTCCGTCTGATATTGACATCAGAAGCTGTTCCACGCTGGGAGATTGGCTCTTTTGGGTATTTCTTTGTTGTTTATGCGATCTCTGCAATCTGCATATTATACCCACGATGAACCTAATGCGTCTCATGTGTAAGGCATGCAGCTTTTCAAATATCTTTCAATGTCCGTGAGTCAGCGCAATTGAGCCGCGTCAAAAGCACTACTGCTGTGACATTCACCCTTGTTGACAAGATGGGTTATGGCGGACGCATGGTCCCACCATTCGCTGGATTTACGTATTTCCTTTACATACAGACAATGACATCGAGTGCAACGTTTACGTCCCAGCACTCGAGTAGGGGTGCGCATAAACGCAGCGCACGCAAACGCACTCGACCGGAACAAACCTAAGCACCGAGGTCATGAGTTGTGTTATTCTTGCTCGCCGCGTCTCATTCACACTAGGTGGCGCGCCGCTTCATTTCGAATTATTTTTATGTTTGTCGTTAATTGCGGGGACTGGAGACGTAGGAATTAATGGCATTAACCCCCACGTAGACATAAGACCGTAACTCAGTTTCACGTATGACGTCTTACAGCAGGACCTATTTTGACGTATCATAAAGTAGGTCCCTCCTGCCGTATTCGCTGTAGGTCTACATCTGGACTTTGCCAACACTAAATGTGCATTATTTGTTAAAAGCGTTTATTTACACAAGTTATATAAATCAAATTAAAACCATCTGAATACGCTCAAAATCGTCCCCAAATTCCATTCAGTTTGCGTTTGTAAAGTTGATCAACAGGTCTAGTGATTTATTTATAGTGCAATTGTATATTTGGGTAATAGTTGGGGACACATTATTTAGACTTCGATTAAAACCTAAAAACTATTCTGAAAGGCCAAAAGTGCGAGATAATTCAGAAGAAACTGGCATTCATCCAGGTGGTATGGCTTATTTTAATGTCGCCCATAAGCTGCTTAGCGTTGTGTTAACACAGTGCGTCGTGGATGAGACGGGGCTATCATGTCGGGGCGCCAGGGTTATTTCAGTAGCTTGTGGTTGTTGCTGCTATAATGCAAAAGGCGCGCTGTAGATTAGCCAGCTTGTGCCGCGAGCGGTGTCACATTGTGCAAAGTACATTAAACACGCCCGGACCCGAGACGCGACCTTCAGTCATTAGATCCCAACTTCAATGTACATGTTCTTCCTCGTAGTTCCTTTTACATAGGGCCTACGCATGTGAGTCCGACTTATTACTTTTACATAGGGCCTACTTATGTGAGGCCCACTAATTACTTTTACATAGGGCCTACGTATGTGAGGCCGACTAATTACTTTTACATAGGGCCTACTTATGTGAGGCCGACTAATTACTTTTACATAGGGCCTACGTATGTGAGTCCGACTTATTACTTTTACATAGGGCCTACGTGTGTGAGTCCGACTAATTACTTTTACATAGGGCCTACGTATGTGAGGCCGACTAATTACTTTTACATAGGGCCTACTTATGTGAGGCCGACTAATTACTTTTACATAGGGCCTACGTATGTGAGTCCGACTAATTACTTTTACATAGGGCCTACGTATGTAAGGCCGACTAATTACTTTTACATAGGGCCTACGTATGTAAGGCCGACTAATTACTTTTACATAGGGCCTACGTATGTAAGGCCGACTAATTACTTTTACATAGGGCCTACGTATGTAAGGCCGACTAATTACTTTTACATAGGGCCTACGTATGTGAGTCCGACTAATTACTTTTACATAGGGCCTACGTATGTAAGGCCGACTAATTACTTTTACATAGGGCCTACGTATATGAGGCCGACTAATTACTTTTACATAGGGCCTACGTATGTAAGGCCGACTAATTACTTTTACATAGGGCCTACGTATGTGAGTCCGACTAATTACTTTTACATAGGGCCTACGTATGTAAGGCCGACTAATTACTTTTACATAGGGTCTACGTATGTAAGGGCGACTAATTACTTTTACATAGGGCTTACGTATGTGAGGCCGACTAATTACTTTTACATAGGGCCTACGTATGTAAGGCCGACTAATTACTTTTACATAGGGCCTACGTATGTGAGTCCGACTAATTACTTTTACATAGGGCCTACGTATGTAAGGCCGACTAATTACTTTTACATAGGGCCTACGTATGTAAGGCCGACTAATTACTTTTACATAGGGCCTACGTATGTGAGTCCGACTAATTACTTTTACATAGGGCCTACGTATGTAAGGCCGACTAATTACTTTTACATAGGGCCTACGTATGTAAGGCCGACTAATTACTTTTACATAGGGCCTACGTATGTAAGGCTGACTAATTACTTTTACATAGGGCCTACGTATGTAAGGCTGACTAATTACTTTTACATAGGGCCTACGTATGTAAGGCTGACTAATTACTTTTACATAGGGCCTACGTATGTGAGTCCGACTAATTACTTTTACATAGGGTCTACGTATGTAAGGCTGACTAATTACTTTTACATAGGGCCTACGTATGTGAGTCCGACTAATTACTTTTACATAGGGCCTACGTATGTAAGGCTGACTAATTACTTTTACATAGGGCCTACGTATGTAAGGCCGACTAATTACTTTTACATAGGGCCTACGTATGTAAGGCTGACTAATTACTTTTACATAGGGCCTACGTATGTAAGGCTGACTAATTACTTTTACATAGGGCCTACGTATGTAAGGCTGACTAATTACTTTTACATAGGGCCTACGTATGTAAGGCCGACTAATTACTTTTACATAGGGCCTACGTATGTAAGGCTGACTAATTACTTTTACATAGGGCCTACGTATGTAAGGCTGACTAATTACTTTTACATAGGGCCTACGTATGTAAGGCTGACTAATTACTTTTACATAGGGCCTACGTATGTAAGGCTGACTAATTACTTTTACATAGGGCCTACGTATGTGAGTCCGACTTATTACTTTTACATAGGGCCTACGTATGTAAGGCCGACTAATTACTTTTACATAGGGCCTACGTATGTAAGTCCGACTAATTACTTTTACATAGGGCCTACGTATGTAAGGCCGACTAATTACTTTTACATAGGGCCTACGTATGTAAGGCTGACTAATTACTTTTACATAGGGCCTACGTATGTAAGGCTGACTAATTACTTTTACATAGGGCCTACGTATGTAAGGCCGACTAATTACTGTGCCATTGCACTGCTTCCTTTGTTGTTCTCTTCCACTGTTCCTTATTGGCAGCTTTGTCCACACACTTGCCTTTCTGTCTTTCTTCCTTTCTGTACTGTAGGTACCCCGAACATCAAGGAATAAACACTATATGATCGATGATTGCGTGCGGAGCTAACTTTTCGTTAAAAGGCAAAGTTAAAGTGAAACAAAAGTCAAGGTTTGGGGTCTATGCACCTAAGAGATATTAAAAACTAACCATGTGCAACTAAAATCAAGAATATCACGCCAGTGGTTTACTAAGAATATGTTCTAAAGATGGGGTATTCTGCTCAATTCTCCGGTTAATTGAGGCCTGACATGTTAACCAGTGCAACTGGTAAGCGCTCTGAAATTGAGTTAGGCCAAAATATGTTACCTAAGTTGAGTTTTGGATGCATGGCCATATTCTAATGGCAAGTATACAAATATATTTTCATTCGGCGCACGAATATTGCCACACTACAGCACCCGTGACGTAGGGTTATCTAACAGTATGGCGAAGCCCATGACATTAAGATGTTGTGCGTTCAACAAGGTATCTCTAGCAAACCAATGGCGTTATATTCTTAATTGTAGTAACAAATGGTTATGTTTTAGTAACTCTTATAGATGCATAAGCCCAACGCCATGACTTGTTTCCTTTTAAAAGTTACGCTAATAGTTAAGAAATACGAAATGATATTAAGAATTTTTAAAGACAATTATCTATTTGGTGATTGTTATGTGGTGCCTCGTCCACCCGTTCAGCGAAGACCTGGATGAAGGTGATGGATGTAGCTGATAATGCATCTACAGATACTAGTCGAGACTCGGATTGCTGACGGAAGAAGTCGTGTAGTCTGGAGTGGAGGATTGGGAGTTGAGCCTTATATCCTATAGGGCTGCGGTTGTTGGATTCAAGTAAAAGTGCAGTAGGGTTTACATCGACAAGTCCGTTTTTGATACGGGTTTCAACTGGTATACTCGTTTACCGATCCCACGGAGGCGCTTAATTTATATGATCTAATAATACCTGGATGTCAAAAGAGAACGATTAATTGGTAACTATTACAGTTACTAAGGCTGTTTTTATGTTATTTCTTCGTGCACGCAAATTAGATTACTTCAGTACGTGCTATGCTGGTTCTGTCTTCGACCGTTCTTTTCTTTATCGGCTGTCGCTAGACCTACTTTACTAAAATAGCATCACTTATTGCAGCGTTACCGGGGTTTTATTTTACCTAGTGGAACTATTTAGTATAGATAGCTTAACAGTGTTAGGCTGGTTACACTGAGAAAACACTACTACTACAAACACAATGCTTGTTATCATCTTTAACGAATACAAACCATATAAAGTAGCCAAAGATGACATCGGACGAGGGGGAGACGATTCCCATTTCCATAATTAAATAGCATTCCATCAGTTCAATTACTTCACAAATAGCACTTTGTGTGGGCTCTAAACACTTGAGACGTCGCGCCAAGTCGCCCACCACAAGTAATGTAGTGAACGACTGGGTTGGCATAGGTCACAGTCTGTATCTTGCCGACATGCACATGTTTAAATGCATCGTTTCGTAACAGGCAAACGTGTACATTCGGTAATGCGTAACAATTGAATTTCCTGAGACATTCGCGGGGTAATTTCTCGTGGGGTCATTTTCGGGTTATTCTTGGTCAGCTTGCTTTCCATGTTGCGCACTAGCGGTAGTGATGGTGGACATCTTACTACTATCCAGCAGGTGTTTGTACTACTATCTAGCAAGTGTTTGTATGTATGTTTGTACGTATGTTTGTATGTATGTTTGTATGTATGTATGTATGTTTGTATGTATGTTTGTATGTATGTTTGTATGTATGTATGTTTGTATGTATGTATGTATGTATGTATGTATGTATGTATGTATGTATGTATGTATGTATGTTTGTATGTATGTTTGTATGTATGATTGTATGTATATTTGTATGTATGTTTGTATGTATGTATGTTTGTATGTATGTTTGTATGCTAACATACTCCTCCTAGGCGCTTTGCTTCTCGTGCACCAGACTCTCAAGGGTTCATCTACCCACGGTCGGGTTGTTTCAGTGAAATTTTTTCGAAATTCACCCCGGTATTACCCTATTATTCCGTACAACCAAGAAGGTTGTAGACCAGGGATAGTGGCCTTAGGCAGCTGATTGTTAGCCCGACCTATTTGCACAGCCAGTTTTATGGCTTGTGGTCTACACATGCCTGTTCCTATGGCGAACCGCTTCAAGTTCATCATCTACTATTGATCATATATATTTTTGTTACAAAAACAGGCCCTATATTCATTTAAAGAAACCATAACACGTTGGTATGTTATGTTGCCGGACGCAGGTTCTCGGTCTAGCACCGACACTTGCTTTACAGTGCGTGTCATTCTGGAGACTTAGAGTGTACGCTGGTTAGTTTAATTTAACTGCTCAGTCTGGGTTTCAAACTTCAATCATAACAAATGCGCTGCTTGGAATGCAAAACTTACCCGACTACCAGTGTTAGACATATGTGTGGAATGCTAGTTAAACTGCAATTAAACGTTTTCAAAAGCGGAAAGTTTGTAAACCAAGATATTTAGGCCGTGACTGTCCACCTCGCGGTCTCGTGCATATGTACTTTTTCATATGTGTAAGGTAAGCCCGGGCGGAACGTTTTCATTGGGAAATTTCCTCTTCGATGAAAGAGAGAATTATCAGGTTTAATTAGGGCATAAAGAGAGAAAATTAATTTTTTTTCTATGGACAGAGAGAGGTAAATGGCAAAAAAGCAGGGGCATTTGCGCGGCACATACATGTATACCTCAGTATAGGGAGTACCCCCCCGGGTAGCGTCACCAGTCGGAATCACACGACTCTATTTTGTCGACGGCCATGACACGAAACTAACTTCCAACTGTCGTTAGTGTTTATGTTGTTATGTTTGTTGTTTTTCATTGATGTTATTTTATACAAAAAACATTGCCACTTGTGTATTGGTTTACTTTTGGTGTAATGAACGCAGCTTTGATCGAATGTAAATAGAAAAGACCGGTTTACACGAGCGATTTGTGCCCCATTTGGTCGGACGACGCAATGTCGCGTGACAATTTGTGTGCGGTTTGATAAGCGACGTGGCTATGCACTGCGACCTAGATCTTAACTCACGCCACGCTTCAAAATCGGTGCCAACTGTCGGCCAAATTTGGACCTGCCCAGAAAATGGTCAGCGTTAAATCATCAGCGTTAAATAGTCAGCATTAAATGGTCAGCGTTAAATTCAAATTATCTTGAATTGAACTGCCGATAAACTGCAGTTGTGTCAAACGGTTGGTCAAAACTTAAATTGTTCCTTGCTGGTCAAATTGTTATCTAAAATAAATAAATAAATCACGATTGGTACAGTTTTGTAACGTTTCAGAAGTATGTAACATTTAATACTCTTATTTTATACTTATATATATTACTATGATACTTATATTGTTATTATTACTACTATTATGATACTTATCACACCTATGTTTATTGTTATTACTACTATTATGATACTTATCACACCATATTTATTGTTGTTACTACTATTATGATACTTATCACACCTATATTTATTGTTATTACTACTATTATGATACTTATCACACTATATTTATTGTTATTACTACTATTATGATACTTATCACACCTATATTTATTGTTATTACTACTATTATGATACTTATCACACCATATTTATTGTTATTACTACTATTATGATACTTATCACACCTATATTTATTGTTATTACTACTATTATGATACTTATCACACCTATATTTATTGTTATTACTACTATTATGATACTTATCACACCATATTTATTGTTATTACTACTATTATGATACTTATCACACCTATATTTATTGTTATTACTACTATTATGATACTTATCACACTATATTTATTGTTATTACTACTATTATGATACTTATCACACCATATTTATTGTTATTACTACTATTATGATACTTATCACACTATATTTATTGTTATTACTACTATTATGATACTTATCACACCTATATTTATTGTTATTACTACTATTATGATACTTATCACACCTATATTTATTGTTATTACTACTAGTATGATACTTATCACACTATATTTATTGTTGTTACTACTATTATGATACTTATCACACCATATTTATTGTTATTACTACTATTATGATACTTATCACACTATATTTATTGTTATTACTACTATTATGATACTTATCACACTATATTTATTGTTATTACTACTATTATGATACTTATCACACCATATTTATTGTTGTTACTACTATTATGATACTTATCACACCTATATTTATTGTTATTACTACTATTATGATACTTATCACACTATATTTATTGTTGTTACTACTATTATGATACTTATCACACCTATATTTATTATTATTACTACTATTATGATACTTATCACACTATATTTATTGTTATTACTACTATTATGATACTTATCACACCATATTTATTGTTATTACTACTATTATGATACTTATCACACTATATTTATTGTTATTACTACTATTATGATACTTATCACACCTATATTTATTGTTATTACTACTATTATGATACTTATCACACTATATTTATTGTTGTTACTACTATTATGATACTTATCACACCTATATTTATTATTATTACTACTATTATGATACTTATCACACTATATTTATTGTTATTACTACTATTATGATACTTATCACACCATATTTATTGTTATTACTACTATTATGATACTTATCACACTATATTTATTGTTATTACTACTATTATGATACTTATCACACCTATATTTATTATTATTATTACTACTACTACTGTTTCCACCATCACCGCCACTACAACGCGACATGGAAAGCAAGCTGATCACGAAGAACATGACCCCGCGAGAAATGACCCCACGAATGTCTCAGTTTTTGTACATTACCAAACATCAAGCCCGTAGCCAGCTTTTCACAAGGGGGGTTCGTTTTTCCTACAGGAGGCGCCACAAGTTCATGCAGGGACATATTTTTTTCTTAATCAACTCCAGGAGAACGCCACAAGTTTATAAGGGTGTCAAAATTTCCCAAATAAACTCAAGGGGCGTCACAAGTTCACATGGGGTCATATCTTTCCAACACAGAGAGTGCCACAAGTATTGTGCACAAAGCATTGTCTACATATTAAATTGTTTAATAAAATAAGACAAAAGTAAATGGGTGGTTAATTCCTTTAATTGTGCTTTGAGATTTAAAGAAAGATAAAGACACATGCACATATAAATACACACGCATGCACGCACGCACACACGCACGCACACACGCACGCAGATCATTCCCAGAAATTATTCAAGCCTTTGTTCAGAGTAAGAGGGAGATTGAGGGGCAAATAATGCTACCTGAGCTGTGAATGAGCAACAGATCATTGTGCAAATTTAGACAAGTATAAATTAAAGAAAGCTAGCAGTACAAAATTCTGGTTTAATGTCTTGCTGTATACATACACCTTTGTCTGCACTATATGCTTTGCAATTAACTTGAAAAGTTAATTAATTAAATTACAATTAACTCATAAATTCTCCAATTAAATAAAATTAACCTCACACATTTCTCAGGTAAATTAAATTAAATTAACCTCACACATTTCTCAGATCAATTAAATTAACAAGTAATTTTATTCAATTAACCATTAAATCATGTGTTGGTAGAAATGTCTACACTTTTAAAACAGTTCTAAAAGCACAAGACTTATAACAGAAATGTGTTTTGTGACTTTATTGGAAAGAGATTTCCTCATACAATATTGACATGCAAAGATATTTCTTCGTGGGGCATTTGATCACATTTTAAAAGTTGTAGATACTTATAAAAATATCTTTTCTGAAAGGTTTGAAAAGTTGTATCTGAAGATTTGCAGGTGTGGGGTTTCCACCTATGTTCAACGACCACATCGATAAAACCGGGCAACAAAATACGTCATTTCTATGCACCAATGTGTTATTTATGCAGTGTTTTATACTAAATCATTAGCTTTCCCCACTACACACTAGTATTTGAATATGTATACATTATTGGTTATGCATCACTAGAATTGGCATGCTTTTGCTTTTTGTTGGCACTGTAAAAAGATCCCAAATTAACAGTTATAATGTACACACACAAACATTATAGATGCATAGGTCTAATGGCCCCGTAGGCCCACTTGGCTGCAAGTTGCCAGCCTCAAATATTTATTTAAACAGAGATTTGCCACAGTTAGCCATCAACTTATCACCCTACCCGAGGACATTCTATGCATTCCCTCCGTTTCACAGGTGCCTGAAGTATCAGCCCACCCCAGTTGGTACAGCGCATTTAACAAGATTTGCCATCCAAGCCAAAGGCCCAGATAGCAAGTGGACAAGGAAGCCATTGGCTTATTGAGAGTCCAACAATGTTCATCTACTTATAACCCGCCCTCCTGAGATATGTGTCAACCTTGTTTTTAAATATGTTCACGCTGCTAGCAGTTACACAGTCTGTAGACAATTTGTTCCATTCATTTATTGTCCTCTGTGAGAACGAGTGCTCCTGATGTCCAATCTACATTGATCCTTTACTAATTTTACCTCATGTCCTCTAGTTCTGCTATCATTCTTGAGTGAGAAAAACATATTTCTATATTTTCATACCCATTCAATATCTTAAAAACTTCAATCTGATCTCCTCTTAACCTCCTTGTCTCTAGAGTTGTTAAACCACATTCTTTCAGGCGTTCTTCATAACTAAGGTCTCTAAGTTCTGGAATCATTTTAGTTGCTCTCCTTTGTATGCGTTCAAGCGTATCTATATCCTTCTTATGATATGGTCTCCATGCTTGTATACAGTATTCTAAATGAGGTCTAACTATTGCTTTATAAAGAGGTATAATTAACTTTTTTCCCTTGTATGTTATGTTTCTTCTAATCAAATTCAAGAATTTGATTACCCTTTGAAGCTGCAATACCACTTTTCTTTTATAGTAGAACCCAGAACAGTATCTCCCATTTTATAGTTTACATTCAAGTTCCCATGTCCTGTATGTAGGCATTAACATTTCCCAAAATTGAACAGCATCTGCCATTTCTCAGACCATTTCACTAATCTGTCTAGATCGTTTTGTAAATGTTGTTTATCACCATCAGTATTAACCTTTCTAAACAGTTTTGTGTCATCCGCAAATTTCAGTACGTTACTTGAAGCTATATTACCTTTATAAATTAAGAATAATATAGGTCCTAATACTGATCCTTGAGGTACCCCACTCAAAACCGATTTCCAATTTGAAACTTCTCCATCTACTACAACTCGTTGTCTTCTGTCAGTCAGCCATTGTTCTATCCAGTCAGTTATGCTATCCCCGATACCATGGGCTTTTAATTTAAGTAGTAATCTTTGATGTGGCACTTTGTCAAAAGCTTTCTGAAAATCTAAGTAGATAATATCTACTGGCGATCCCACGTCTATCCACTTAGTGATTTCTTCCAAAAAAACATAACATATTTGTTAAGCATGACCTCGCTTTAAGGAATCCATGTTGAGATGAATTTAATAATTTATGCTTAACGAGGAAGTCCACCATATGGTCTTTAATTAACCTTTCTAATAATATACAAATCACTGACGTTAAACTCACTGGTCTGTAATTTTCTGACTTATTTCTCGAACCCTTTTTAAATAATGGTATGATGTTTGCTTCTTTCAATTCAAACGGAACAACTCCCTCTTTTAATGACAAGTTGAATACTTTTGCAAGTGGTATACTGATTTGTTCTACTGTTTCCATTAGTAATTTTGGAGGAATCCCATCCACTCGCGGTGATTTGTTATCCTTCATTGCCTTTATTTTCTTAGCTCTGTGATGATCTCACTCCCATTCACCCATGCCTGAACCTAATCTATCATTAGTGACTGGAATATTTATTGCAGCCTTCTGAAAACACCTATATAAGATGCCTGTTGCTTTGTGTGTTTGTGTTTGTGTGTGTGTGTGTGTGTGTGTGTGCGTGCGTGCGTGCGTGCGTGCGTGCGTGCGTGCGTGCGTGCGTGCGTGCGTGCGTGCGTGCGTGCGTGCGTGTTTGTGTTCTGAATGTGAGGAAACCATATAGCATACCACAACAAAAAGCGTAATTGGCTTGCTAACACTGCATTGTTTCAGTGAGGAGATATTTCCTGAAACCATAACATTTTCTGCTTACTTCTTAATGTTGTTTGAATAATGGCTTAGCGACTGTCTGCACATTGTCTACTGCTCTGTGGCTCTTACGAACTGACCATTGTCTACTGCTCTATGGCTCTTACCAACTGACCATTGTCTACTACTCTCTGGCTGTTGCCAACTGACTGTTGTCTACTTCTCTCTGGTTGTTACCAACTGACCATACATAAGGTGACATTTATAGTTGGAATAAGATTATGTCTCCAACAAATCAGAGATTTGCATAATATATAATATATTATTAGATTTGAGCCCCCCTCTGAAAAGTGTGAACTCCCAATAATATGAAGATAATATTATAATGTTTTAATGAATGTGAACCCATTTTTCAAAAATGTGAAACTGCTTCTCAAAAGCGTGAACCCCTCCCCCAATATTATTTAGTATTTTTTCATAAATGTGAACCCCCTTTCAAAAAAAGTTAACCCTCTCAAAAGCGTGAACCTCCCCCCAATAACATGAAGATAATGTTATTTTCATAAAAGTGAACCCCTTTTTCCGAAAATGTGAACCCCTTCTCAAAAGCGTGAACACCCTAATAATATGAAGATAATATTATTTTCATAAATGTGAACCTCCTCTTTAAAGCTTGACTTGATTATTAATTTCATATTATGAAAATAATATTATTATTTTCGTATTATTGGAGGTTCACGCTTTTGAGGAGGTTCACGATAAGAGGTTCACGTTTTTGATAAAGGGTGGATTCATATTTTTTAAGGGGGGTTCACAAAAAGAGGGGTTCATATGAACCCCCTGAACACCCCCCCAGACATTATTTACCTTATAGAAACTGATGCATTTAATCATGTAGCGAGAAACCATTAGTGAGACGTGGGCGTGGACAGGAGGAGATACAGCTCCCAGTTAGTAGCACGGACACCGTCACTGAGACATATGCCACGTTTCATGAGTATATTTTGTAATGCCGGAATAATGACAAGGTTGTCACCAATACTATATGTCCATAAACGACGTGCAGCAGATACACGCGAGTTGCACTCTTCGCTTCCTCCTCACTTTTAAACTCGCATGTCAAACATTTATCTGGATAAGTCCTTGTCTTCAGCTCTGCCAGTCTCAAGTGGTTCTCTCTTATTCTCTGCTCTACAAACTCGCGTTTTCTTGACGTATCTCTCTTCACGAAGTCACTTTTAATTATGGCCTTCGTCTGCTTCGTGTACCTCTGTCTTCTGTAACCGGCGCTGTCCCAGTTGAACGCTGACGTGTCAGTTGGGAATGTTGTGAAGGATAAATTGTGAGTTATCGATTCGATTAATTGAAGCAACGTAGCTAAACGTATTGACTGATAAATCAGGTAACAGAAAGCAGTGTACAATTCCACTAGTCCATGCAACAAAGTTCTATTAGATCTTATTGTTCGGTTAGATCTTATTGTTAGATCTTATTGTTCGGTTAGATCTTATTGTTATATCTTATTGTTCGGTTAGATCTACCGGGTGACAATAAAACGTGGACACTGATTCAGACGGAGGACGCGCACGGAAGATGAATGGATCAGTACTTACCGACATCTGCAAAGTTGATGTTTTCCCGGCTTGCCACATCTTGGCCGTTATGGTAACGGGCTCGACGCGACTCGGACGTGCCGCCTGTCGCCCGCTTGTCGGCCACCATCGCCAGCCAGACATCTGCAGGCGACAGACGCGACAATACGCGGTCTAACGTCCGCTCTCTGCGTCCTTGTCGTACGCGTCCGACAGGCTGTGCTGACATCGCCCCCCGCCAGACGGTGCGCGCTACGCACGCGCCTGTGCACATGCAAAACACGTGCAGAAGGAAAAGCCAGCGAAGCGTGTTCATCTCTACTTGTCGGACACGGTTGACCGAGTGTGGAGAGAGCTACGTAGTGTCCGTGTCATTGGACTTATAACAATGGCTCGAAGACGTGGAACTGTTGCGTTTTGTCGCAGTGCCGTCTGCGTGACTTTTCTAGAACTTCGTCAGGAAATGGAATCGATTCCAGTAATAAATCTTGTAGTTTTGTCGCTTAAATAGTCTCGTCGAAAACGAGATGCTTTCGCTTAGGAAGTGCCCGCGTTTTGCGAGTGGCTCGGACGTGTTCTCGTCGCATTCGATCGTCACTGTCTCGTTTAAAATGCTGTATGCATGTCTAAGTTACGGCCTGTCCAATGTTTGCCAATCAAAGGCGGCAAGTGGTGCTGAATGTTGACAACACAGGCACTGTCGAACGGCAGTTGCGGGAAGTTTGTACGAAACGGTGGCTACGCTTGAGTGAGCGAGCGCCAGCTTCACTCGCCGTTGTAGAGTCGTGTTGAGCACGCGTGTGGTCAGCGCTGTGGCGTCGGCGAGCAACGGGCGACTATATAGCGCTGACTGGACGCCCGCTCTTCACGTACATACATACTAATACCGTGAGAGCCAGCGAAGTACGCAGGTTCGTACGAGCGTTGTGTGGCGTCGTATAAATTATACCGCCCACGGTCGCATCGGCGGCGATTGGACGAAGGGCGTCCCATCAACCTTCGCTGTGTCGACGCGTAATGCTATGGACTCTACAG
Source organism: Lamellibrachia satsuma (assembly GCA_033239005.1). Classification (NCBI taxonomy): domain Eukaryota; kingdom Metazoa; phylum Annelida; class Polychaeta; order Sabellida; family Siboglinidae; genus Lamellibrachia; species Lamellibrachia satsuma. Next base: position 4,578,994 of record BSQZ01000021.1, on the reverse strand, counting down.
TAGCTCTCCTGTCCGGGCGCAGACTGGGGTGCCGTGTAGACTGGGGGTGCCGCGAAGACTGGAGGTGTCGGCAGACTGGAGGTACAGCACACTAATCTGCCAAAATATGTAAATGCAAAAAAACAGAGGCATATGCGATAAAGATCAAAAATGCTAGGACGCGCACTTCACTTGGAATGGGCTTCCTTCCCTGAAATGTCATTGAAATCCCCAGTTACCAGATTGGTTCTACCAGAACAAAGCAGAACATTTTGTTATGAAAACTGGCAGCCACCGCACTGCGACACGAAAAGAGGACATCAGCGCTGTGAGCATCTGCAGCTGACGACGGGCAACACGAAGACAGTCCTGGGCACTGTGCCACTGGTGCCAAGATGCAGACAAAAACCCTTGTAGAATCTTGCACTTTTTTGACTTACAATCTTTAATGCTTTGTTCAATATTTACAACTACAAAAATGCAAAATTCACTAACGTGACTTTCTTGTCGTTGTTCTTTGACTCTCTGTGGCACTGTGACTTTCCCGGTGCTTTACATGCAGTGTCGCGCCTTAAGAGTTCATTTGTCAAAAGTAGGCAACTTTCTTGTCGCACTACATGGATGATGTTGTAACTTTGGATACATACCTATTTTTGGAGTCATTACGCCATCTTTGTCTTGACTATTCCATTGCAATCTCTTTACTCTCCTGCCGTATTCACAAGATGACGACGATGACGTCGATGCTAAGGATGATTCAAACAGAAGATAAGAAGCATAAACATATACAAAAGCAGAAAAGGCAGACCACTGGGCACCTGGAGAATAACTGTGGAAGAGGAAACGAAGGGAAGACATGGATCGGACTCAGCTGACTAGCCCAAGATTCAGCCACGCTGCAACTACTGCGCGATGATTGCGCTTTCACGTATATCCACCACGGTCTGTAGCCAAGTACTCATTTATACGATGAGTGAACTTTCGAAACGACAGCACATGGACTCAACCCAGTATAGCTTCGGTTGACAATCCGGCGCCACAACCACCGCGCTACCGCGACACGACAAAGGAGTTGAACTGATCCAGAGATTGTTTGTCTAATTTTCGGGTTTTACATATTACAACAAAGATAGCGAAATGATAGCGATCCACTTCCGTACTGTGTACACTCGTTTCTGTCCATTCGTTTAAGGTGTCCGTCCTAAGGGGGGTTTCGGGGTTGGAACGAACCCCGTCTTCAAAAGAATGTTGTAGCTATAATATTTTAAAGAAGTCGTCCCAGAAATCCCCAGCTAAATGTTCACGCCCGAACCCCCTTTTTCAAAACCCTGAGGACGGACCTGTAAGGTGTTTTAATATCACCACAGACGGCAATTTGTGTCAGACGCTTCTAATTATTACTATTATGAAATGCAAATTTATCACTGCAAAAAGAAAAGCGATTACATGAGAAACACATTCACGTCTCACACTGGAGTGGGCGTAAGCTTGGATTGCATGCACCCATCCAGTTGATTGATATTAACACTGCATTTGTTTTAATGAATGCACGTTCAATGTCCGGTTCATTATGAATCTATCAACCACGTGCGGTGTCACAACTAAGTGGTACCGTGAACATAGATCGACCTTTTTGGAAACGGTTTTGTCATTGTTTGATGAAATATCAACATAAGAATGGACCAGTAAAGAAACATGTGAAACAATTGAATAAAGGAAAGTTCCGAAAATGAAACTATTGAATGTAGTAGATGAAAACACAAAAAGGATTATTAAAACAAAGACAAAGACGTCAAAAATAATGCACGAAAAGATAATAGAGCATTGAGTGAAAAACAAGCTCAAGAAGCTGCAAATAGAAATGATATGTGGCGTAATCGCTCGCTTTACCAAATTACAAACATACTGTCAGGATATTTCGGGAGTTGTCTTGAAAGGTCTATCACAGACAGAAATGGACACATGTAAACAACACTAGAGGAGAAGAAAAACACTTCCTAGAAATTGTAAATAGACCTGCTCCACAAGATCGGACAGACTTTAGTATGATAAATAAAATGGATTCCTTAAACATACAAATGGAAACAAAACTGAAGTGATGCACGCCATAAGAAACATGAAGAACAACAAGGCAGCAGGAGAGGACAACATCACTACTGGAATATTATAAGTAACATTAAGAACAACATGGCAGCAAGAGAGGACAACATCACTACTGGAATATTATAAGTAACATTAAGAACAACAAGGCAGCAAGAGAGGACAACATCACTACAGGAATGTTATAATAAACACGAAGAACAACAAGGCAGCAAGAGAGGACAACATCACTACAGGAATGTTATAAGAAACATGAAGAACAACAAGGCAGCAAGAGAGGACAACATCACTACTGGAATGTTATAAGAAACACGAAGAAAAACAAGGCAGCAGGAGAGGACGACATCACTACTGGAATGTTAGAATAAACACGAAGAACAACAAGGCAGCAGGAGAGGACAACATCACTAAAGGAATGTTATAAGAAACACGAACAACAACAAGGCAACGGGAGAGGACAACATCACTACATGAATGTTATAATAAACACGAAGAACAACAAGGCAGCGGTAGAGGACATCATCACTACTGGAATGTTATAAGAAACGTGAAGAACAACAAGGCAGCAGGAGAGGACAACATCACTACAGGAATGTTATAAAAAACACGAAGGACAACAAGGCAGCGGCAGAGGACAACACCACTACAGGAATATTATAAGAAACGTGAAGAACAACAAGGCAGCAGGAGAGGACAACATCACTACAGGGATGTTATAAAAAACACGAAGAACAACAAGGCAGCGGGAGAGGACAACATCACTACAGGAATGTTATAAGAAACGTGAAGAACAACAAGACAGCGCGAGAGGACAACATCACTACATGAATGTTATCAGAAACGAGAAGAACAACAAGGCAGCAGTAGAGGACAACATCACTACAGTATTGTTATAAGAAATGTGAAGAACAACAAGGCAGCGGGAGAGGACAACTTCACTACAGGAATGTTAAAAGAAAGTGGAGAAGAAAACTTTGATATCATAGTAAAGCTCTTCAACCAAATTTGGAAGTATGAAGGTACTCCAGAAGACAGGAATAATGATTCGATAATCAAATTAACAAAAAGGAGACCTGTGAAATTTATATAATGAGAGAGGCATGACTCTACTTCCAGATGCATGACTCTACTTTCAGAGGCATAACATAACACATGAAAGAACAGGCTGGTTTCCGACCAGGGAGATCTTGCACATATCAAATATTCACTCGTAGGAACATCATGGAACAATCCAAGGAACGGCACACCCTTCTAGTGATAGACTTTGTAGCCTTTCAGAAAGAATTTGACAGTATTGACAGGGATTCAATATGGGAAATTCAACGCATTTATAGACTGCCTTCAAACATTATTATCGTGATTGTTACCTCTCTTGTTTGGAATTGTCTTGCATTTTTAATGAGGCGGACTGAGGAAATGAAATCAAGAATAAACTGGACAGATGAAAAAGTGCTGGCAGACTTGGATTTTGCTGATAACATCTGCCTGATAAACAGTTATATTGAAGAAGTACAAACCAAGACAAACGGTTTATCAGGCAATGCAAAACAAAGTCGGGCTCTTCAATGCCTCCAAAAATTAAGTCATGAGAGCAAACTGTGATGGAAAACTACTTTTACTGAACGACGAGGCTCTTGCAGAAGTGGACTGTTTAGCCTACCTTGGTAGTGTAATGTCCACTGATGGAGACTGTTTCGCCCACCTTGGTAGTGTAATGTCCAATGATGGAGACTGTTTCGCCCACCTTGGTAGTGTAATGTCCAATGATGGAGACTGTTTCGCCTACCTTGGTAGTGTAATGTCCAATGGTGGAGACTGTTTCGCCTACCTTGGTAGTGTAATGTCCAATGATGGAGACTGTTCTATTGACGTCAAAAATAGGTCTGGGAAGGCATGTGGAGCATTTAAAAAGCTCCAAAATTTTGAGGTCAAACGGTATAAATACTAATAAATGCGAATTTTCAACAGCAATATTATACCCATGCTTTTTTAATGCTTTGAAACATGAAAACAACCAAACAAATTAAACATAAACTAGCAAGTTTCCAGACCAGATGCTTGCGCACTTCTAAAACTGAAATGGAAGGAATTCACCACCAACAAGGAAGTCATTAAAAGAGCAAATATAGAGCCATTGAAACTAACAATATTGAAAAGAAGATTGAGATATGTGGGCCATGTCCTTAGAATGCCGCCAACAAGAACACCAAAGCATGCGTGGAAAACATCTAGAAAAAGGAAAAGAGGACGTACAAAGCAAACGTACCAACGAACCATCGCAAGAGAAGCACAATAAACCCAGAAAATAAAGACACAGGACATAACAAATGGCTGCAGATATAAATGGATGGCGTCTATTGCTCTCTGCCTTGTGACACAAGTTGTACATGTCTAACAGCATATGGAGCGTTTAAAAATGCTGAATGACGAAATATCGCACACCCTACCCTGAATGTAGTTTTTTTTAAATAGTGGCCCGAGATAAAATTCGAATTAACAAATACGCACCATTTCCGGTGGCCATTTTAAAATATTCCTTTGTGTGCCACATTTGCACACAGCACATGTTGCCCCAATATGGTTAGCGTAATCCAAGCCCACTCTGTCTGCAAAATGCTGGAGTCGTTCCTAGAACGGATCTGCCACCACCGCAGTCGGACAAACGATACAAAGTTCAAAGTTCCACTGATGCCGCCCACCGCACACTGCAATGCACTTAGGTTTTAGCACACCCCCTTCTCGCAAGACGCCGCGTAGCGAGACGGAACAAAAACGGACGTCTACGGACGGGTGCGCATTACTTGATTAGTCCGTGCGACCACCGCATTACTGTCAGCCAGTAATAACGTGATTAGTCATCTATCGTACAGTGCCAGCGGCTGCTCTCGTCGCAAATGTCGTGGAATTTTTAAAATATTATGTGTGTGCATTCGTTTGCGAGTGCGTGCGTATGTATGTTTGCATGTATGTGTCTATACAAACATATATAGGCAAGCACGCACGCACCCTTTATCAGATACGTCAATTTTATTATTACGCATATTCACACTGATAACACCAACAATCATTAAACGTGTTCCATTCATGTGTGGTCCTCTGTGATAGGTTAATACCAACCTACACGGTTCCTTAACTAATGCTGCTTTGTGCCCTCTGTACGCTTATGTATTCTGTGCGAGGGTGTGCGTGTGCATGCGAGTGTGCATGCGTGTGTGTGCGCGCGCGTGTGTGTGCATGCGTATGTGTCTGCATGCGTGCGTGCGTGCGTGCGTGTGTGTATGCGCGCGCGAGCGCGTGGGATATTGTGTGTGCGTGCGTGCGTGCGTGCGTGCGTGCGTGCGTGCGTGCGTGCGTGCGTGCGTGCGTGCGTGCGTGCGTGCGTGCGTGCGTGCGTGCACATATACGACGTGTTTGTAATGTGCGTCCGTGTATGTGCATCGACACATGTATTCTTACCAGTCCAGAATGTATACTGTAGTATATATATATATATATATATATATATATATATATATATATATATATATATATATATATATATATATATATATAATATATATATATATATAATATATTATATATATATAATTATATATATATATATATATACATATATGATTTTAATCATTATATACACCCTGTAAATTTGTATGTATGTATGAATGTACACTGCATGTGTATATATTTATTTAGTAACATTATATATATATATATATATATATATATATATATATATATATATATATATATATATATATATATATATATATATATATTACAATACTGTTTCTGCTCCTGTTGTTACGTTACAATATTGTTCAGTGTCCGTCATTCAGGACTTTCATCGACTTAGCAATTTACCTTCCTTGTTGATAACATTATGTTCTTCTTCCTATATTCCGCCTATCCTCAACGTGCCGATGTCTGAGGATACGGGCGTGCCGGTAAGCGGACACACACATTAACCTATATACACATTTTTAACTTTTTGTTGCATCTAAAGTCTAGGATAACGGAGTGTCTGAATGTTACTATTCTCGATCGATATATATATATATATATATATATGTATTCATTAATTTTTTATGCAGCCCTTTCGGAGTCGCTGGCTTGTATCTACAGTATTGACATTTCGAAGAGCGTCTAAAATTAGTTTTTACCTTTCATGACAGTTTCGACGAAACAACAAAAACAAGACATTAAAATGGAGAAAATACGTACCGTTTTATTCAAGTACAGTGTAGAAATATTTATAAATCTGTATAATGTTATAGTGGAATAAAGACTATTATCTGAAGAAGCATTTTTAATAACAATAGTAGTAATATATGCTGCTACATAACATATCGATACAAGAAGCACCAAATATACATATCCGTGCCTCCGTCTACAGCATCGTTGGTCATTTGTGTTTACTACTCAGTTAGTGTCTAGGGCTAGCGGTGACCATTCTTGCTTTCATATGGGTACAGCACTTCACATAGCCAATGGCGCAGGACTCGATCAAGTATTGCATCGCACGCCGCTTCGTGTACAAATCAATTCGACGTACATGCACACAACAAAACTGATCTAGACACCAGAAATCAAAAGAAGATGATCGATATTATGGCAGTGATATATAGTCGGAGAAGGCGATCTGCCACTCGCGTCGTCGGCGCATTTAGCATCTATAAAGCTATCGTCGACAGACAATGTGATCAAATCAAAGTTACGTCGTTCCGTTTACTGGCCAGTGAGAGTGAAATGCGCGGCTAGATTGTCATTATGAGCGTCGACCTTTTCCAATGTTCGTCGTCCATCCATGAGTATCTCCCGTTGTCCTGAGGAAACATTGCAAGGAGTACCTGTCCTGGGAACCTGCATCACATGGGAGTAAAGTCCGCGCCTGTGCGGTACACGTTTAACTACTTTATATGTATACGAATCTGACAAGAATACGTCAGTGCAAAACTACTGAAAGAACACTCGGGTCTTCGGCAACCAAACGATCATGTCGTACACGGCGTCATAACTCAATAGGATATCATATCACTGAAACGTAACCAACTGTGGCTACGACTGCATATTAACTGTTCTCAATTTACTGCATTTCAGTTATAACTGTTACCCAGAATACCTTTCGTGACTAAAGAACTTACAGAAATATTGCAGAGTGCCAATAAGGACCACGTAGTTATTTCACATATATATATATATATATATATATATATATATATATATATATATATATATATATATATATATATATATATATATATATATATATATATATATATATATATATATATATATATATATATATATATGATATATAGCTAATACATTTATTCACAAATAACTTTGAGTTGCGTGATGTCTTGCCTGTTAGTGAAACGACCACAGAACTGGTCGCGGTTTTACCAACTGACTTCTGGTCCAATCAACCAGCAGACTACACGAAACCTCGACCGGTTCCAGCTGACTGTACATCGTACCTTGTACAGTTAACAAACGGAATCACACGCGGGGTCAACGCGATCCCAGGATGGCACATAAACCTTTATTGCAGCGCTACAACGACTACCGTTTGGCGACTGACTCCAGCGTACACCTGTTGCCTTGTGCCCGGATCAATAAAGCGTGGAGCGGCGGCGGCTTGTTGAAGTCGTCAGAGCGCCACCCACTTCCTCCGAGAGCCGGACGCTTACCTCGATTCCTTCCGTCGCTGTGCCACGGCAAAACCCACCTCAATGGGCCGTAAATTACTCTGACAAGCGACTCGGTCTCGCTCTGCCGACGACGCCCGTAGAACGAACGGCCAGTCGCGCAATGAGTACTTAAACGTAACAGAAACCGTAAGAAAAACACACAGCACCTTCCCTAGTAATCAATCAATTAACATGGCCTCGCATTAGCGCAGCAAAGTGGAGCGAGTGTAATATTTGCACGGCGTCACCCCACCTCACAACTCAGCAACGATTCTACCTTACACAAGTCTGTCTTCGTACATTTATATAGAAATGGCAACGTAGCGGTGAACGGCAATGGAAGATTAACTATATTAATAATGACAAAAGTATTGGTAAACGGCCCGACAGCCGCCGGCACGCGCGTGCCCGTGTGTCCACAAGGCAGCTGCCTTGCCTAACTGTCGCCTCGCGTGGAGTCGCACCGTCTCTGTCTATATACAGCAATGTACAGTGGCTGTAGGACACAGCAAGGTGAGCTACACTTCTGTGGAGCCCTTTGGCTTGTTCTTGCCGCGACGTCTCGCCAGGTGGGACGCCCCGACAGGCTCCAGCATCGGCGTGTTGTTGGCGTTGAGGGCCCGGAACGTCGCCTTCATCGCTCCCTGACGACACAAGACAATAATATATCATTATTATTCATGATAAACCTTACAAAATAAATTTTATCTTCCTAAAGGATCGTCGGTTAAAAACAAACATACAAGTAAATATAATACCACTTAAAATTAAATAATTACATAAGAGTATGTACTGTTAAATGCTGTAAAGATACATTAAAAACAATGCACCCAAATAAATGGACAAATGTGTACAAATAAGTACAAATGTGTATCTTGTCAAATTAAGAAAATATATGGGTAAAATTAATTATAGTAATAAGTTAATAAAATAGTGCAGCTAAAGTGTTCATGGTTTTGCACATAAGTTTTTTTAAAGCATGTATGAAATCATACATGACAATCACTGTCATCACGCTCTCCTACAGACAATCACTGTCGTCACGCTCTCCTACAGACAATCACTGTCGTCACGCTCTCCTACAGACAATCACTGTCGTCACGCTCTCCTACAGACAAGCACTGTCGTCACGCTCACCTACAGACAATCACTGTCGTCACGCTCACCTACAGACAAACACTGTCGTCATGCTCACCTACAGACAATCACTGTCGTCACGTCACGCTCACCTACAGACAAGCACTGTCGTCACGCTCACCTACAGACAAGCACTGTCGTCACGCTCACCTACAGACAAGCACTGTCGTCACACTCACCTACAGACAATCACTGTCGTCACGCTCACCTACAGACAAGCACTGTCGTCACGCTCACCTACAGACAATCACTGTCGTCACGCTCACCTACAGACAAGCACTGTCGTCACGCTCACCTACAGACAATCACTGTCGTCACGCTCACCTACAGACAAGCACTGTCGTCACGCTCACCTACAGACAATCACTGTCGTCACGCTCACCTACAGACAAGCACTGTCGTCACGCTCACCTACAGACAATCACTGTCGTCACGCTCACCTACAGACAAGCACTGTCGTCACGCTCACCTACAGACAACCACTGTCATCACGCTCACCTACAGACATGCGCATGGTTTCTGTTGCCAAAGACACCTTAGAAATCATTCGCATACTAAATCACAAGCGAGCATATACCGGAGCTTACTGAAGACAATATGAATTTTAGTTTTTCATCAAATAATAAGAGTAATAATTTAAACTGTCTTGGATATTAATAATAGTTAATAAATGGCATATAATATTTTATGCATTTGCAAAATTAATTCGTGATGACACTTTACCAAACACCAATTCTTAGATCCATATGAATTAACATGTCTCCAGCAGTCTACTGCTACACATAGTAAACAACACGATTCTTGTTCTGTCCAGCTAAACGGAATGCACAAGTTGGTTAAAAGTAATATCCATACAAACATGTTGCTATTGTGATCTTTTAATATTTTAGAAAATACATGATTTGGTGATGAAATAAAATATATAGCTTTACGACATAATATAGATACCACTTTTTTGACCATTAAATCTTCAATTCTGAAGGTGAAGCATAATAATTTTCATCATATGCTAAGTCCATAAAATTCCAATTTAATAAAATTTCTGATGTTAAATGTTTGTTATAATGCAGCGATAAAGATTAAAACATGAAGAATAACACATTTAATTTATATGAACTTTGAGATTGAAAAATTTATAGAATTGGAGCATTTTAATTACATGAAACACTGTGGAGAGACAAAGAAAAGAATAAGGGGTCATTATCTGAAAGTTTCTAGAACATGCTCGTTTAAGAGAATTACAGAGAATTACAGACCAGTGAGTTTAACGTCAGTAATTTGTAAATTATTAGAAAGGTTAATTAAAGACCATATGGTGGACTTCCTCGTTAAGCATAAATTATTAAATTCATCTCAACATGGATTCCTTAAAGTGAGGTCATGCTTAACAAATATGTTATGTTTTTTGGAAGAAATCACTAAGTGGATAGACGTGGGATCGCCAGTAGATATTATCTACTTAGATTTTCAGAAAGCTTTTGACAAAGTGCCACATCAAAGATTGCTACTTAAATTAAAAGCCCATGGTATCGGGGATAGCATAACTGACTGGATAGAACAATGGCTGACTGACAGAAGACAACAAGTTGTAGTAGATGGAGAAGTTTCAAATTGGAAATCGATTTTGAGTGGGGTACCTCAAGGATCAGTATTAGGACCTATATTATTCTTAATTTATATCAATGACTTGGACGACAGTATAACAAGTAACGTACCGAAATTTGCGGATGACACAAAACTGTTTAGAAAGGTTAATACTGATGGTGATAAACAACATTTACAAAACGATCTAGACAGATTAGTGAAATGGTCTGAGAAATGGCAGATGCTGTTCAATTTTTGGAAATGTATATGCCTACATACAGGACATGGGAACTTGAATGTAAACTATAAAATGGGAGATACTGTTCTGGGTACTACTGTAAAAGAAAAGGACTTAGGAGTTACAATAAGCGCTGATATGAAAGTTTCAGAGCAGTGTGGTATTGCAGCTTCAAAGGGTAATCAAATTCTTGGATTGATTAGAAGAAACATAACATACAAGGGAAAAAAGTTAATTATATAAAGCAATAGTTAGACTTCATTTAGAATACTGTATACAAGCATGGAGACCATATCGTAAGAAGGATATAGATGCGCTTGAACGCATACAAAGGAGAGCAACTAAAATGATTCCAGAACTTAGAGACCTTAGTTATGAAGAACGCCTGAAAGAATGTGGTTTAACAACTCTAGAGACAAGGAGGTTAAGAGGAGATCAGATTGAAGTTTTTAAGATATTGAATGGGTATGAAAATATTGATAGAAATATGTTTTTCTCACTCAAGAAGGATAGCAGAACTAGAGGACATGAGGTAAAATTAGTAAAGGATCAATGTAGATTGGACATCAGGAAGCACTCGTTCTCACAGAGGACAATAAATGAATGGAACAAATTGTCTACAGATTGTGTAACTGCTAGCAGCGTGAATATGTTTAAAAATAAGGTTGACACATATATCAGGAGGGCGGGTTATAAGTAGGTGAACATTGTTGGACTCTCGATAAGCCAATGGCTTCCTTGTCCACTTGCCATCTGGGCCTTTGGCTTGGATGGCAAATCTTGTTAAATCTTGTTAAACGTTACAAAGGAAAGCTTCTCACTAAGAGTTACAAAATTGTGGAATGATCTACTGGAAGAAGTTGTAAATGCCCCAAGTGTCAACTCATTTAAAAACAATCTAGATAAATATTGGAGTACTGAAGAATTTTTCTACAACAAAGCCGCCTTGCCAGGAAGTCATCGAGCATTTCAAGGGAAAGTTGAAGATCTGACCACCGAGGCCACCGCCTACTGTCAGGAAGAACCTAAGTAAACGTTAGACAGACCTTGACGAGACTGGCGTCCTGGCGGGTGAGTCGCAGCTGAGGCAGCTGGTCTCGGTTGGCAATCCATGGATGATTAAGCACTTGTTGCAGCGACATGCGTTGCTGGGGGTCAATGTGCAACATCTTCTGTACGAGATGCTGCAACAGGAAAAGTCTTGCTGATGCATGATACGTTACTTGTAGTATATACTTAGTCTCAGTAGTTGCTATTCTGAAAAGGTGAATCAGTTGCATTTGATTTCTGCACAGAAATTTATTGAACCACATCATGGATGCTTCTGCTGCGATTGTGAAATAGTCACAGCAAGTCACACATTTAACCTTGGGTGGGATCTTATACTTCCCCTGCCATAGGTGTTAGGTAGAAGGGAACGATGGCTTTTATAGTACTTTTAAAATTTAAATCAATGCTGCTACAAAACTTCTCAACATGCTATTCACCAAAGCCAATTGTTGCACACAAGGATAAGTCTATGAAATAAAACCATAAACTAAATAAAAAAATATGTCTGAGCAATCTGACTATAAGTGTGCATTGTAGGTTGGATATATTTACAACATCCCTGGGAAATGTCATGAAACAGCAAGTATATGGTTGCAGAGCACAGGTACTAAGCAAATTGGAGAAGGAAAGAGGATAATTATATGACAGATGTCATCCGAATGGTGACATCGGAGGGAAGAATAACTGGAGAAAGACACAGATTTTGCAAATAGATTTTAACAGTGATGTCCTGAACAGGACATGCAAACTAAAGGAGAAGCAAACATCAGTCGAACAAGTTCTGTAGCAATATGATTCTCTCTAGGCCGATTCCCTTACCTTGGCCATGGGAGACACCGACTCCCAATTGCCCCCAGTGATCGTGAACTGGGCCTGCCCAATGCGACGCAGAATGTCATTGGGTGTGTCACTTGGCCCATTTGCAAACGGTGTGTGGCTGCAAAACACAAGGCGTCATAAAATGCCCAACTTGCATAGAACCAATCTCTCATTTAATAACATATGGAGTAAACAACAGTATTCCAGTTTGAGAAAATCTAATTATGAAAATAATAATGGACATTTTTATTTTATCTCCACTTTCGTCTTAACAACTTGGTAGACGACTCTATCAAACTGTCTTCATATCTGCTCCTCCAAGTATGAGAAGGTCTATCTGTAGAAGTTTTATTCTTACATATTATGATGGGTTTGTTTATATTACAGCTGCTATTGTGAGTATTCTACTGACCCTGCTAACATGGTGTAGAGGAGCACGCCAAGACTCCACACGTCACACGCAGCATCATAGCCCTGCCTCTTGAGGACCTGGTATAGAAAACAATGTGTTCTCAATGACAGCAGCGCACAAACACCATTGTACAAATGTTTGCAGATACAATTTGTATTTGCTTTTGAATAAGAATATCTTTTGTCCGTTATTGAATACAATCAGTAATTTTGTCCATAGTCATAGTGACCAAAAGAAAAACTCCCCTAGAAATTTTTTTTTAATAATATTGTTGAATAACGAATCAGTATATAAATATAGCTTTACTTTGTCAAATTTGGCAGTGATTCCACAATTCTGATCCACCCACCTCTGGAGCGACGAAGTTGGCCGTGTAACATGGCGTCATCAGTAAGCCATTGTCAGCCCGGATCTGTTTTGCGAAGCCAAAGTCACATATACGCAGAGTGTCAGGCGATCCACTGTCATCCGCATAGAGGATGTTGGATGGCTTCAAGTCTCGGTGGACCACCTAGGTGTATGATAAACCACAATCTGAAGGCTGCACACTCTAGACTTTCGCTATATGGAATATGTAGACCAATTGTTCCACATATTGTTGGCCAAATTGTTCCATATATTCGAGGGATTTTAAAGTTGCTCCTTTTAAGAAGTTATTCCTTACATTGGGAGTCCATGCACCAATAGTTCACTGCACAGAACATATACATAGGTACATCATTGTCTAATGTCATAATTGTTTCTCTTTCAATAATGCCAGTGAGTTTACCTTACTATCTGTATTGCCTAACCGTACAGAAGCACCCTTTGAACGTACCCCATTCACCCTCTACTCACCCCAAGTATGAGTGCAGTGTACTGTCCCAGCCCACTCTACTCGCCCCATGTGACTGCAGGTATTGCACTCTCATAGCCCCCTCAACTTGTCTTAGCCCCTCTACTCACCCCATTGAGTGCAGGTAGTGTACTGTCTTAGCCCCTCTACTCACCCCATTGAGTGCAGGTAGTGTACTGTCTTAGCCCCTCTACTCACCCCATTGAGTGCAGGTAGTGTACTGTCTTAGCCCCTCTACTCACCCCATTGAGTGCAGGTAGTGCACTGTCTTAGCCCCTCTACTCACCCCATTGAGTGCAGGTAGTGCACTGTCTTAGCCCCTCTACTCAACCCATTGAGTGCAGGTAGTGCACTGTCTTAGCCCCTCTATTCACCTCATTGAGTGCAGGTAGTGCACTGTCTTAGCCCCTCTACTCACCCCATTGAGTGCAGGTAGTGCACTGTCTTAGCCCCTCTACTCACCCCATTGAGTGCAGGTAGTGCACTGTCTTAGCCCCTCTACTCAACCCATTGAGTGCAGGTAGTGCACTGTCTTAGCCCCTCTACTCAACCCATTGAGTGCAGGTAGTGCACTGTCTTAGCCCCTCTACTCAACCCATTGAGTGCAGGTAGTGCACTGTCTTAGCCCCTCTACTCAACCCATTGAGTGCAGGTAGTGCACTGTCTTAGCCCCTCTACTCACCCCATTGAGTGCAGGTAGTGCACTGTCTTAGCCCCTCTATTCACCACATTGAGTGCAGGTAGTGCACTGTCTTAGCCCCTCTACTCAACCCATTGAGTGCAGGTAGTGCACTGTCTTAGCCCCTCTACTCACCCCATTGAGTGCAGGTAGTGCACTGTCTTAGCCCTCTACTCACCCCATTGAGTGCAGGTAGTGCACTGTCTTAGCCCCTCTATTCACCCCATTGAGTGCAGGTAGTGCACTGTCTTAGCCCCTCTACTCAACCCCATTGAGTGCAGGTAGTGCACTGTCTTAGCCCTAGCCCTCTATTCACCCCATTGAGTGCAGGTAGTGCACTGTCCTAGCCCCCTTTACTCACCCCATTGAGTGCAGGTAGTGCACTGTCTTAGTCCCTCTATTCACCCCATTGAGTGCAGGTAGTGTACTGTCCTAGCCCCCTTTACTCACCCCATTGAGTGCAGGTAGTGCACTGTCTTAGCCCCTCTACTCACCCCATTGAGTGCAGGTAGTGCACTGTCTTAGCCCCTCTACTCACCCCATTGAGTGCAGGTAGTGCACTGTCTTAGCCCCTCTACTCACCCCATTGAGTGCAGGTAGTGCACTGTCTTAGCCCCTCTACTCAACCCATTGAGTGCAGGTAGTGCACTGTCTTAGCCCCTCTATTCACCTCATTGAGTGCAGGTAGTGCACTGTCTTAGCCCCTCTACTCACCCCATTGAGTGCAGGTTGTGCACTGTCTTAGCCCCTCTATTCATCTCATTGAGTGCAGGTAGTGCACTGTCTTAGCCCCTCTACTCACCCCATTGAGTGCAGGTTGTGCACTGTCTTAGCCCCTCTATTCACCTCATTGAGTGCAGGTAGTGTACTGTCCTAGCCCCCTCTACTTACCCCGTGTGAGTGCAGGTAATGTACTGTCCTACTCAGGGTCTGTAGCACGGCACTGGCCTCGCGTTCCGAGAAGAACTTCTGTCTGAGGATCTTGTCGAGCAGTTCCCCACCCTTCAGCAGTTCAGTCACCAAGTACACCTTGGTGCCGTTGTCAAACACCTGCAGAGGATAGCACACATGCACTGATGTATCATCAAATGTGTATGAAGCAGGCAATAAGATCTAGGAAAGCTTTCAAGGTTAAAAGATTGACGTGAACAGCGACGGGCTTGGGTGGGTACTTACATCTCTCAAGGTGATGATGTTACGGGTGGGTACTTACATCTCTCAAGGTGATGATGTTACGGGTGGGTACTTACATCTCTCAAGGTGATGATGTTACGGGTGGGTACTTACATCTCTCAAGGTGATGATGTTACGGGTGGGTACTTACATCTCTCAAGGTGATGATGTTACGGTGTTCCCCAAACCTCAGCAATATCTCAATTTCTTCATGTGGGTCCTTCTTCTCTTTGTCCATGATCTACAACAGACAGACGGACAGATTGCAGGGATGGACGGACAGACTGACAGACTGTAGGGATGGACGGACAGACTGCAGGAACAGACATACTGCAGTAACGAACGGATGGACAGATTGCAGGGACAGACAGATGGATGGA
This sequence comes from Lamellibrachia satsuma, assembly GCA_033239005.1. Taxonomy (NCBI): domain Eukaryota; kingdom Metazoa; phylum Annelida; class Polychaeta; order Sabellida; family Siboglinidae; genus Lamellibrachia; species Lamellibrachia satsuma. The sequence goes on along the minus strand of BSQZ01000021.1, from coordinate 4,562,918 downwards.
CAGACTGCAGGGACCGACAGACTGCAGGGAAAGACAAACAGACTGCAGGAATGGATGGATGGACTGCAGGTACGGACGGACAGACTGCAGTGACAGATGAACAGATTGTAGGGACGGACGGACAGACTGCATCATTGGACGGACATGAATAGACATACTACGGGGCTGGAATAGGAATAGAGCAGTTTGTCAGGTATTGCAAGGCATGTTTTCACACCTGTCTGAGAACACTAACATAGATGACCTGTAACCCTGTAGCGGTTTTGTTTTCCTACATTATATTAACATGCCTCAACTTGTTCCATACAACTCTCTATAATCATCACTTCCAATCACAATGCTGGAAGGCAAGATACAACAGAGTTTACCTTGACAGCAAATTCTTGACCATTAACTTTATGTACACATTTCTTGCATATGGAATAGGTGCCAATGCCAAGTTCTTCTTTCAGTTCATATTCATCTGAGAACGGCTTCGTCTTGACTCCAGGAAGCTGCAACAAGTTGGCCAGATTACTGGCTGACTATGTTTCGACACGCACATATGAGACACAGGAACTAGACATCTTTAAATGTAACTGTAACAACAGATAAACATATACGTATCAAAGACACAGCTGAGAAGTTATTAAATGCACAATGAGTATAACTGAGATTGGGACAGACATCAGCTGGAGTAACCAGTTCAGACAAGCAACTTGTGATGACAGGATATACTAAGTAATGATGTGACATTTGACAGCACTCACATCCGAGAGAGACTTGTTGTCATTGACTGGAGGCTTTGCACTGTTGTCCGTCTTTTCATCCAACAGTACAGGAGCAATGTAGCTGAAGCCACGGAACAACTCGTGGGCCGTGGCACTTGGCGGAACTCCCGGAGAGTCTGAAACCACAAGTGTCAAAGTCACAATGTCGCTAAAGCCACAGATTCATGAGTTGTGGTATAAACTACGAGTCTCTAAATCATGTTGCTGAAGCCACTGACTAATTCATGGGTTGTGGTACAAACCACGAGCATCTAGATCACAACCACGTTATCTATTTGCGTCCTACTGTTGTTTTGTTGTCATGTTATACAAAAGGTTACTTAAGATAGTTGGGGCGGCTAGCGTGTTAGTTGATTTTTTTTTCTTCATAACATGCTAGGATATACTGAACTAAACGTCAACACCGCAAAAAATCACCCAGGACTAATGCCATATTTCGTCAATCCATCCTCTAAAAATGCAGTCCTTTTGGAAATCCCCTCGAGTTCCCGGAAAAGCGACAATGTTTCCATAGTAATGACCACGTGCGTTATGATGTTCAAGCCAGTTATATTCGTTTGCCATGAAAGCGGACCACATCGTCTGGTTACTGTAATGCTAGTACACATCAGTATTATATCTACCTAACTAAATCATGTATTTAAACCTGCAAATATCAGCGTTCAGTGAGCGTTAACGTTGTTTATCGTGCCTTTGACAAGAACGGAAATGCCGACGTGTATGTAACCTGGTGAGCCCGAGGGATAACAGGCCAATCAAAATGACCGTACACACACCCTGCCACGTGTTTGTTAGCTGGCTGGCGTAACCTGATACCATAGACGACAACACGTTACAAGAACAGATTCAAGGGCTATTGTGGCGGAAAATTAAGGGGACATGTCAATATTACAAATGGCTATTACGTTTTGTCAACAATACATAAAACGCCAGTGAAAACCCGTAAATTTCAACACAAAAACAAGCATTTGTTGAGATTGTGTTTTCATTAATAACCAGAAAATGATGTTTCAAATATTGTTTGAAAAAAACTATGACACTCACGATGTTGTAATTTTGCGTATGAATGCATCTTACATGCATGCAATGTAACACCGCAGTAAATTATTATTGGTGAAGGGTTTGTGTTAAAAATACACTGCCATTTTAGGCTGTCATTTAACTTTTGCTTAATTCATTCACGGTGGTATAGCATAATTGGTTTAGACATAACTGGTTTATGTTAACCAAAATCTGCCATAAAGTTATGTTACACTGTCATACTTATATGTATGTCATTTATTTCTTTGGGGATTGTCTTAAAATGATTAAACTTCGTTTTTAGTGGCTATTTTTTCATATTAAAAAAAAAATTTAAAACCTTGTAACATAACCAAATAAATAAAAAACTAAAAAATTTTTAATCTGGTATATTATTTAGTATTTCAACTACAATCTGTGAAGAAATGGTTAATTTACCTTTAAAACTTCTACTGAAACTAATCAATTCAAGACAAACATATAATAGCCACCCCAACTACCTTAAGAAATAGGAAAATGAATCTTGTCAAAATGCTGTTGAACTAACTACGTACTGGAACCAAACGGCAACGTTGCTACAAGGGTGTTTCATCTAAACTGCAATGTTGTTACAAGGGTGTTCCATCCAAACAACAACGTGGTTACAAGGGTGTTCTATCCAAACATCAATATTGTTACAAGGTTGTTATGTCAAAACATCAATATTGTAACAAGGGTGTTCCATCCAAACAGCAACATTGTTACAAGGGTGTTCCATCCAAACAGCCATGCACAAGTTCAACTTCAAACCTTTTTCACTTTTGAAGCTTCACAAACAGGAATCTTTTTATTGGACTGGCCTACTTCATCTCTAAAAACACTGCAACTGTGTAGGCATAACCTTTCTCAATCACAGATACACATAACCTGATTTACTGGGAATGTCTCTTGGCATAAAAAAAACAATTGTATCCTGCCAAGGCCAGAACGCTGAATTCATTCTCTACACACGAAGGCAACGAACGGTTACTGTTAAAACAATTTATTCCTCAATGGCATCATGTAACATCACATCAAAGAAGCTGCATTAGTGAAGAGGCATTCATAAATATCAAAGCACTATTTCAGGTTGGTAACTAATGATAATCAATCCATTCAAACCTCCAATTCACCCATTCCCAGGTCTCGAGAAACTAATAGCACCTGCTCTTATATCATTCTGGGCAAAGTTCTTTTTACAAACAGGTTGATATTTCATGTGCGCTGCCACAGTCTATGAATATTCAAAAGGCCTCTATAGTTGTATGTTGCCCTCGTCTTTATTCGTGAAGTCCAGGGTGAAACTGACACCAATACCAGCCATTTACCTTTTCCCTTCTTCTTCCAGTAGAGTTTCAAACACAACCTGTCAAGATTATTTGACTTCCAAAGCCTAAGTCAAATTTTTAAATACTTCCGTGCTCATGATTTTTTAGCACTTATGCAAATTCTGGACAGCAAACCTTAAATGTAATTCTAAGCCAATATATGGGTTTTCAGGTAACAAACAGGCAGATTTTGTGGCAAAGTGGACCTTCATATCACCAAGTATCTTGAAGGAATCTCACATGAGCAGAAGAATGACATACAAAGAAGTACTAAATATTAATTACTCAGCCAGTAATGGGGATGATTACAATGTATGCCAGTTGTTTATTACCATGACAACAAGGGGAAACAATGACTGTTCCTGTAGCCCACAACATTTCTTCAGCCCCTGTTTTAGTGTTGGTGCAGTATTGTATAGGGTTGCCAGTGCTCAATAATTGATCAGCTGTCAACTGCAAGGTGTACGTTTGACCCCCCCGTGTGTCTGTGACCAGTCAGCCAGTTGCAATCATCACATTAAGCCTTTGACAATCACCAAATATACAGCAATCAACTCCCACTCATTGAGACTAACATACAGTGAGCAACTGAAGCCTAACGACATCTCTCATCAAAAGCTCCTGCTAAATGGCGCAATCATCGCCAACTCGAGTTAATGTGCTCAAGGCAAACAACCTTGCAGTTTATGATTGCCAATAACCAGTGTTTTATAACCGCCAGAAATGGCTTGCAGACAATGCAATTAGCCACACAATAATCGCTGGGTTTGTGTGCGACAAGACAAAGCAATCAGTCATAAGACAGCAACAACGGGGGGTGGTGTGGGAAGTGAACCACTGCATGCACTGGCCCTGAACCACTGCATGCACTGGCCCTGAACCACCACACACACCACCCTATGTACCACTGTATGCACCACCCTGAACCACTGCATGCACCACCCTGAACCACAGCACGCACCACCCTGAACCACTGCATGCACCACCCTGAACCACTGCATGCACCACCCTGAACCACTGCATGCACTACACTGAACCACTGCATGCACCACCCTGGACCACAGCACGCACCACCCTGAACCACCGTACGCACCACCCTGAACCACTGTATGCACCACCTTGAACCACTGCATGCACCACCCTGAACCACTGCATGCACCACAATGAACCACCGCACGCACAACCGTAAACCACCACACGCACCACCCTGAACCACCGCATGCACCACCCTGAACCACCGCATTCACCACCCTGAACCATCGCACGCACCACCCTGAACCACCGCACGCACCACCCTGAACCACCGCATGCACCACCCTCAACCCCCGCACGCACCACCCTGAACCACTGCATGGCAGTGCATGCACCCCCCAAACCACCACACGCACCACCCTGATCCACTGCACGCACCACCCTGAACCACTGCACGCACCACCCTGAACCACCGCATGCACCACCCTGAACCACCGTTTGCACCACCCTGAAAACTGCACACACCACCCTGAACCACCGCATGCACCACCCTGAACCACTACACACACCACCCTGAACCACTGCACACACCACACTGAACCACCGCACGCACCACCCTGAACCACCGCACGCACCACCCTGAACCACCACATGTGCCACTAATTACACCAGTGACTGACCTCTTCACACCTCAAACAATTATGGGTAGCAACTCAATGATGTTCACTAATCATAAACACAGGAACCGCATCAGTGTGTCTGGTCTTCCACCTGATCTAAATTCATCCCATATCAAGTGCTACTCTGTTGGTCACTTCTACCTGGTGTCTATATCAAGTGCTACTCTGTTGGTCACTTCTACCTGGTGTCTATATCAAGTGCTACTCTGTTGGTCACTTCTACCTGGTGTCTATATCAAGTGCCACTCTGTTGGTCACTTCTACCTGGTGTCTATATCAAGTGCTACTCTGTTGGTCACTTCTACCTGGTGTCTGTATCAAGTGCCACTCTGTTGGTCACTTCTACCTGGTGTCTATATCAAGGGAAGTAAATGATCCCACAAAGTGAAATGGAAAAAACCTGTCATGGACTCACAAATCCAAAGGTCTCAATCTACAAAAATCCACAATGTATCAGCTACTGCCAAAAGACTTGCTCTGATAATGGAATAAGCACAGTGAGTGCATTGTCTAGATGGATACAGACAATATAAAAAAACACACATTATTATTGTTATATCACCTAAGAAGCCCAACTTCCACATTTTGTTTTTAATTTTTATGACTGTTGTTCAATTGATATACATGTCTGGGAGGACCAGTCACTTACGACTGTTGAACAAGACGTACAGAGGGCACACTGAGGGTAGTAGGGTACACAGTGGAAACACAAGACGTACTGAAGGCACACTGAGGGTAGTAGGGTACACAGTGGAAACACAAGACATACCGAGGGCACACTGAGGGTAGTAGGGTACACAGTGGAAACACAAGATGTACTGAGGGCACACTGAGGGTAGTAGGGTACACAGTGGAAACACAAGATGTACTGAGGGCACACTGAGGGTAGTAGGGTACACAGTGGAAACACAAAAGGAAGAACAACAGACAGAAACATGGATATTTCTCTTGACTCACAGAACAACCCAGTCTGTTGTAGGCCTCACAGTACTTATGTTTTTGTGCCAATCTCCACCTGGCTTATTGCCAAATAAAGGATCTTTAACAAGATTTAACAATATTGCCATCCATAACAGATGACAAGTGGACAAGGAAGTCATTGGCTTATCGAGAGTCCAACAATTATTAATCTATGTGTAACCCGCCTTTCTGAGATATACGCCATCGCTGTTTTTAAACATATTCACACTGCTAGCATTTACACAATCAGTAGATAATTATTCCATTCATTTATCATCCTCTGCTAGAATGAGTACGTCCTGATATCTACCAGAAAAACGCATTAGCCATCAACAATCTGTCTTGTGTATGTCTCCAATCTTGGTATTCTCGTCACGGGAAAGGTCACAGCTTTCCGTCATGCCAAACATTTGTTTTGATCTGAAAAGGTTCCCACTGCCTTTGTTGAATTTGTTGATACATGTCAGATTGCAGGAAAGTTTACGTGCACACTAATTAATCCAATTAGCACAGTGTCATTTATCAGTACTTTATGTCACCTTTGTCAATGTCACCACTAAGACATGTCATCGGTAACCCTGATTTGTGTAATCACTGACCTGTTATGTCATCAGTGTTGTTGTTGTTGTGTCATAACTATGCTTTGTATGTCAACAGTGTCACTGGTCTGTGTCACTGTTAACCATGTATGTCATTTCAATGATAATCTGTGTCAACTGTGTATGTCACCACTAAACTGCATATGCCACAAGTGTCACTGACATGTGTTACCATATTTGACATTTATATCGTTTCAACAGCATATGCCACCACTTAGCTGCACATGTCACCAGTTTACTGACATGTGTCACCCTAAGCTGCACATGTCATCAGCATCACTGACATGAATCAACACTAAAGCACATGTCACCACTGGCACTAGTATGTGTCACCGCTAAACTGGGTATGTCACCAGTGTCACTGTGTAAGCAGTTGCAGATATGTACAGCATGTGGTTGCTGTGAACCAGTCATGCTGAGAACATTCAAGTCAGAAAGTAATTAGCAAGAAAGTCATACAATTGAGCACTTTGCCATTTCACAGGCAGGACCATTTCAAATAATAGCAAAACTGGACAAACAAATTGTGTTTTAAGTACAGTTGTCTGGCCTGTTTTGGGAATGCTGCTTTTAGAATGGAATTGTTGGCACACCATTGGTCATGGTAATGGCGCACCCTTGGTCATGGCAATGGCGCACCATTGGTCATGGCAATGGTGCACCATTGGTCATGTTGAAATAGTTCAACATCTCGCTGTAAAAAGACTGGACGATTTAACAGTGCGAGAAGCCAATGGCAATCTTCTGTGTCGAACACAATAGTGAGCATTTTAAAAGTGTTCAAAAGTCATAACTTTGCTAATAATTATCATAAAAATATGACTGATGTATTATTTTGTTGTTATAAGACTCTTTATTATAATGCAATCATAGTAACTACACCACACCATCGAATCATGAGGATGTTACTATCTCAATTTCATCAAAATAAAAATAAACAAATTTCACTCTGCTACCTGATATTATTGAGTTGCTGTATACGCCTATGTCCAAGACAAATGTAGCCAGCCACAAAATAAAGCAAAAATTAATCAAATATGTTGAGAGCCTTTATTTTTTATGATTATTTATGTACAACCATGTCAAACACTGATGATTCTATAAATGAGTGTCAAAACCGAAAGCAAAAATGAAAAAATTTCATCCGACTAACAGATAAATGGCTGAATATCACTATATCCCATGAGACAACAATAAGTATACATGTAACACAAATGAACCACACCCAGATGTGGCCACACTAATCTGTGAGCTAGAACATACCTCTTGGTGTACGAGATGTGAATTCTGTGTCGAAGTAGAAGGCATCATCGACGCGGTTGACAACGGGTTTGAATGGTGGCGTGATCTCTCTCCGGAACAACTTGTCCCAGTTGATGGTGGAGAAGAACGGATGCTTCTTGATCTCATCAACCCCTGCTGATCCTGCTCCTGACATCACAGCATCACCATCAAGTTCACAACTTATTGTTCCTAAAACAAAGCTACACTTGGGCAAACATGTTTTCTCTGTCGCTGCGCCCAGGGTCTGGAATGAGCTCCCCATCACTTTGAATTAAGCGGAAACTATT